>JAODTK010004621.1:0-213405 GCA_026419785.1 Sclerodactyla briareus | reverse complement strand
TGGGCACGGACCAGACGGGATCCGTTTCCTCTCGATCCGGCCTGCCTTGGCAAAAGATCCAGTCCGGGGACAAGCACGGTGGCACTGTGCACTGGTGCCCGTCCAGCCCATGGGCCATGGGCCTGGTTATCGAGAGGACTCATTTGATCCGTCACGGCGATCAATTTTTGGTTCCGCAATCCGCCGGCACATGGCTTCTCCGAGTCCGGCTAGACAGAATTCCGTGAGGACACGCGCCGGCGGGGCAGACTCCCGACACCTTTGTCGCGTGCCTATGGGACGGACGCGGTGTACAAGGAAGGGCAGTTGCCTTAGAGATCTGCAAGCTCCGACTACTCAGCATCCGCCTGCACGGCGCGGACGGCACGGGCCACCACCGAGCGCCCATCTGTGCTAGAACTGTGCATTGTCGATAAGGGGTGAGTAGAGCATGTGAAAGAGATTCTACAAAAACAGTACGGGTTTTGTGAATATGCTCTGTAAGCCTACGAATACTTACCCCTTATACGACAGTCCCTCCCATCCAGCCCCTCTCTCGGGCCGTCGCAGGCGTCCATACATTCGCTTCCGGGGTGAAGGGTTGAACCACCCTCGAGAATGAGGACGCCTAGCCTGAAAAAGAGAGGGCGGTGGGGTGGCCAACCGGTACTATGTTAAAATGCCAGACACTCGGTAGATTATTGGGGGGTGCGTGTCGATAAGGGGTAAGTAGAGTAGGTGAAATAGATTCTACAAAACGCGTACGGGTTTGGTGAATCTGGTGGAGCCTACGAATACTTCCCCCTTATACGAACGTCCCCCCATCCCAATCCCCTCGCCCGGGCCGTCGCAAGCGTCCACACATTCGCTTCCACCGGGGTGAACCACCTCGAGAATGCAGACGCCTAGCCTGAAAAAAGAGAAGGGCATGGGGTGGTCCAACCCTGGTCTATGTTCAAATGCATACACTCGGGGTAGCATATTTGAGGGTTGCGTGGTCGATAAGGGGTACGTATTCGTATGCTCACACAGATTCACAAACCCGTACTGTCTCGTAGCTTCTTCGTGGGTTTTTTTTTTGTTTCGCCGATGCCTCGACTCAATCTTCGACCCTCCCCCGGCTGCCCTGCGTCTGGTATTTTGGTTGTTCCCGATGGCTGTACGGCCTGCAACGATCCACCCTCGTATGTGCAACACTTCTGCTTCATTGGGTAGTCGGGAGCCGTAACTCGGCTCTCCCTGGTTGAGGAATTCCTTGGCCGATCGACTCTGAGGCTCTCACGGCCGAATCCTCCCCTCCGCCTCATACCATCCAGTCCGCGTGTAGTACTCCTCGCGGCTCCCGATTCGCCGGTTCTCCGTACAAATCGCCGGCCTGAGCTGGATCGCAAATTTCTCCCTGAGCCTGTTCAAAATCGTATAAAGGCCGTGGTTCTCTGTATTCTTTGGCCATAACGGCTTCCGTTTGGACGAATCCCCACTGGCTTGTATTTTATGATTACCTCCCTCGGACCCGGGTTCTCGTTTACCCACGGTTCTGAGAGATGCTGGACCAGCCCGTAATCTCCGGGTTAACTTCCCCGCCTGTCCATGGCTTGACCTGGTAGTTATCCGAGCGGGCCGTAGCCCCGCGGGTTTTCCGGTGGAATCGCCTGCTCCGAACGTGGGCCTCTTTCGGTTTTTTCAACCAGCCGATGCTCGTTCGTCCGGCTAACGGCTCCCAGTTGTTCGGACCGTCGGTCAAATGCCGCGAGCCGCAGTTGTCAGCTCTGTCGGGAATTCTCCACTGTTACCCCGGCTTTTCTCCCGGGTTTTCCTTCGGACTCCTCACCTACATTCGACTCTCGGCCTGGCTCACAGCCTATTCCAAACGGGTTTCTCACTGGCCTTTTCCCCGGCTCTTACCCTGGCCGGCTCACTTGGCCCCGGCTCTCCATCGGCTCTTCTCAAATGGCTTTTTCCCTACTATTTTCTCTTGACGATATTTTTCCTGGCCCCTGTTCTCTCTTTTCATGGCTTTCTTGGCCCGTATTCTGAAACCGGATTTTCCCCCATTTTTTCCTAACCGTGCTTTTCTCTCTGTCCCATACCAATTTCTCTAATTTTGGTAGTTGACTCTCGTTTTCCCTGGCTTACCCCTTGTCTTCGCTCTGACTCACCTGCCCCCCCTTCACCTCCTGCTGTTCGCTCTGGACGTTTTGTCCAACGGCTCTCGGCCCCGTCTGAGCAGACGTCGGCACGCTGGGACAGCTAACACGGGCGACATCTTAAGCAAAGCTTGTGTTTGTCCCGGCAGTAAACGCCCGATATTGAAGGCAACGCCAGTAAGTGTTGAAATCTCTACGAATCATGTGGCGACTGAGGAACCCGTTTTGTGCTAGTCGGGTCTGGCCATGACAGTCTGCTCCCGAGACAAAAACAAAGTCCGAAGTCAAGTGAACTGTACGCTAATAGTTCATGTTCGACCAAAAACTAGAGTTCACAAAGTAGTAGTAGTATTAGTATTAGTATTAAAGTAGTAGTAGTAGTATAGTAGTAGTAGTAGAGTAATAGAAAAATTTATATAGTGCCAGCTAATACAATATACACCACTGGCGCTGAATACAACCCTAGAAATACTATACTTGGAGTAAGCCAAGTTGAAATAATGGGTTTTGAGTTTCGATTTGAACGACGCATAATCACTAATGCCACGGATATTGGCAGGTAGGGAGTTCCAGTGGGTGGACCACGGTATAAAATCTCTGTACTCATCGAAGTGTTACATCGTGTCGGATTCAAAGCGAATGGATCTGTAGGGATGTAGCGATTATATGATATAGAAAGGTCGAGGGGGCTCTCCCATGTATACAATTATAGACTAGGACACAACTTAAAAAAGGATTCTATACTTGACAGGCAGGGAATGCAAAAACACCGACAGGAATCCGGATTAGTTTCTGTGTGTGATACAGAGTTCCTGAAGAATTGCTGTAGTTTTGAAAGATTCGATTTGGTGACACCATAAAGTCGAATTTACAATATCCCTAAGTGACTACTGAACTGGTGACAAAAGCATTAATCCTGGTAATTACCGAGTTCTTGTCCAGGTACGGTCCCTCACTGACCTTATACTGCCGCAGTGCAAAATTAGCCAACGCCTACAGATGTTGTTTTTTTGTGGTTCTCAAAGTAAGTTCGGAGTCCCAATAGAACACCCAAGGTTCCTAGTAGAAGAGGTGCATTAGACAGTATATGCTACAACAAGGTCAGACGAGATGTACTTAGAGAGTTGCTGCTGAAGCCGAGATTACATCACCATCATTTGATTTAGCCATTTATTGCCACAGCCATGAAATTAATGTAATCAATCTTCAATTCTCGAGCTTGTGAAAATTCTTCCACTCCGACTACCTTTGGGGCGAAAAGATTTTTTTGCCGATTTGTTTGTCGTCGGCATAACTCAAACGTAACTCATGAGAAGATGTGATGTCAAACATTGGAGGTAAGTAGGCTAGAAAATAGATGGTCCATCGCAGCTACCCGGGGAACCAACCGTAGGGAAGAGGGAGTCACTCAGAAAAGGTGCCTTCTACCACTTGTTTGTTCGCATTGCAGTTAAACCACCTACTAGCGCAGGATCTGGTTAACTCGTTAGCTATGAGCTGGCTAATAATGTCCTTCCCGTTTAAGGCAGACGGAACGGAACCAACGACGGGGTGAAATGGTGCACTGTGGAGAGAGAAAAGGTAGTGACAAGGTTTGTCAATTGAGATATCACTCGAGCTTTGAATGACCCTCTGGGTGGCCACCACTTGAAAATCGTTGATATGTACTGATATGGCGGCCATACACACGTATAGATAGATCGCGTCCAGGCTGCAATGTCAACAAGTAACTAGCTTGTAGTCAACTGAAGCCGAAGCTAGTTCCAATAGTTCAGGACTCGTTCGGTCTTGCACTAGCCAGAGTTAGTCAGCACCAGAGTCGTGCTTCCAAGGCTGCAATGACTTGCTGAGCTACCATGTCCTCAATCTCGTCCAAAAAATTAGCCTGTGGCCCACTGCCTCCTGTCATTTGGGCCGACTGGCCGAAGCTCCGAGTACTGGGTTCCATGTCTTCGGTAAGTTGGCCGACACTCGGCATGCTCCGTATCTCCATGGCTAACCCCACGACCCCGAACGGTCGTGTTTGTTCCTCCCAGGAAGACTATTCACTCGTCCGAGAGAGATGACTCCTCCTGGCTTGGGCCTGGCCCCGTGTCATGTGAATCGCTGTTTCGTTCATCTCTCTCACACGCTCATCCACTGGAAAGGTCGGAGGTTCCAGGTGTTCCTGGGAATTAGGCCTAAACGGCCCTTAATCGGCACGTATCCACTTCCGTCTCGGCCTGGCTTCCCGACCCGGGTTTCGGGCTCTCCGCCCTTGCTAGACTCCGGCCCTGGCCGGGCCAAAACACTGGCTGGGGTTTCCTAGGCAGGTAGCCCCGGGCTGCCCAGAAGGCAGACTACCAGCTCCTATTCCTTCCACTGGGAAAGGCTTCTCTAATCCTCAACCCAGTCCCCTGGTCCCTGCTCACATATTCGTAATCCGCTCCTCTCTCGAAAACCTCCTGTTATCTCTCTGTTTTTTCCCTTGACCTGATCCCCTCTGGTATACTGAACTGTCCTCTTCCCGTCTCAACACCGTATGAACAGTCGTGGTGTATCGTTCCAGTTCCAGGGTTGCTCGTCCCTGTCGATCGACTGATCTGAAGTTGGTTGCGGTCCTTTCATGCCGTTTGGAACACTGCTTCCCCCAGGCTGGGATGGCTCCTGATCCCGCGGGGCGACCCCCACGGTACCCTGGTGGTTGGCCCTGACCCGAATTCCGAGGACGCTACCGTGAAACCCTCCGGTCTACCTGCTCCTCTATTCTCTAGCATCCCCGATTCCTGGGGTCGGGAAGGAGGTTGCTCGCCCGTTCATTGGGACTTTCCCCGTTATTATCCCCGATCCCCTTCCTCTAGGGTCCCGTCTCGTTGGCACCCACGCACCGGTATCATTTTTAGAGCCTCTTTTCCCATGCGGCCTCTGGGGATTTACCTTCACACGGCTCCCCTTTCACTCTTGCTTTCTCTTTCAACCTGCGATCCTGCTCGTGTCTTTATCCTTACCCGGCTCATTCTCACCTGAAGGGCCCTCGCTTACCCTGGTTCTCTGAAGAACCTCTCTTGTATTTCCTCTCCTTCATTTTCTTAATACATCGCCTGGATCCGTCCAGCGGCTGTCGGCCAACGAGACATACCCTCACATCCCCTGTAGTTTGCACGGTCGACATCGCCGGCAAAGCCCGTGGCTGTTTCCGCCGGTCAATGAACGGAATCGCCGACATTGTCCACAGGACGGCTTTCCGGCCCGGAGTGGCGACTCCCGCAGAGACTTGGCTGCTCTACCACAAACCTCCGCGGAAGCCTCGCTCTGGGCACAGTTGTCGCTCCTTTCCAGTGTAGGCGCGGCGGCCGTGACAATTCTATCACAGATGAGAACTGACCGCCGCTACAGTGCCTACAGTTAGGTCACCACCTGTAACGACCGTCGAACCTAGTGGAGTTCCCTGGCCAGTCCCTTAATATCCTTACGTTCGCGTCTCTATATCGCTATAACACTGGAGGCCACGAAGTCAAGGTCGTAGGAGAGTCTCCTAATCACGTTTGGCTAGAAACTAGGCTAACCACGTACGAGTCGGAAAACTCCAGACAGGTAATACCACCTCGTACTGGTCACACGATCGGTCCTAAAGTTTCTCCAACAAAAACATACTACTGAGGCCGTCATGGTCGGGATGACATTAAGTGGCCAGCTCATCGCAAGAATCTTCCCAGATCCAAGCCGCTAGTAGGTGGGTAAGTGGTAAAAGGCAAGTGCATGTTTGCTACTAGATTGTCTGTTTTGACTTAGGTGTTTTTGGTGACTATGACACAGACTATAAGGGATCATCTACAATACACATTTCAAAACTTACATGCCAAACTACATGCCAAATGTTACTTGGGAGGCATTAGGGGAAAGGTTTTGAAAGTTTGGACAAGAAATGTAGACTGTCATATATATTTTTGCATTCATTCTCATAGAATCACTGGACAATGGTTTTTGTAACTGGTACAGCTTTAGAATTATGCGAATATCTTATCATTAAATGTAAATGTTGACCACTTTGAAATCGACCATGCATGACCCAAACAAAGTAACGTCCCCCATAATCCAGATATCCACCACATTCAACAGTGGCTTCAGCTCATTAATGCACGTGCCTCCGGCTACCCACCTACCCCATAACTTGGTCATTCACAGATCAATCTCTTCAAACTAGTACAGATGAGAAGAGGTCAGTACAAAAACCCACAACCAAAATTTGGCGCTGCCTGGGCTTGTTTCGTGTTGATTTCTTGTTGATTCACAACCCTATGCCCTAATGCCCCGGGAACAGTGCGCAGGTAGCAGACACTGTCTCCTTTTTCTTTCATCCACACTGCACCCATCGCGGCATTCTTTTTGAGGTTGGGGTTTTCCTAAATATGATAGATAAAAGACACCGAAATAGCAGAATTGGTTTACATGACGCAGTGTATTCAATCTAACACACTGTGCAATTCTTACACAACTTGACTCGATATTCCCTCCCCCACGCCCCCCCCTCCTTCCACACTCACACACTAGGGCAATATACGAAATAACGACTATACGCGATTTATTGCGCAGATCGCACTTACCTTTTACCACTAACTGGTGCAGTATTCCATACCTACCAGCTAGCTAAATCTGGCATAATTGTCTGGCCCTCCGCCATTCCAAATTGCACCGAAACCTCACAAGCTACTGGATTCTAGGATTTCCCTCGTGCATAATGTACGCTTCTAGAGACTAGGATTCGGACTACTTCTCGTCCTTAAAAGCTTTTGTAAACAATTATTTGTCAATCTGGAACAATGTTGTTACACTCTGGGCACAGTGTCGGTGATTTGATTTTTGGGTCTGTTTTGTCGTCACTCTCGTTCGATTGTAAACGTTAGGGCCTAGGTTTTGGCCCAACACAGTTTGTCGAAGTTAGACTTCATTAGACTAAACATCTTGACCTCTTGTCCAATACAAACCAGCGTTTTGCCCACTCCTATTCCAACCCTATCTCATCACAGAAACCATCGTGCGCATTCGTACCCTACGTTTCTAAGCTCATAATAAAGCTAATAAATGAAGGGCATGTTCCTCATAATTGGAAGCACGCTTTGTTACCCCGATCCTGAAACAAGGTTAGTCTGAATGCATCCTGAAAAACTTCCGCCCATCAGTATCCTCCTTTCGTTTCCAAAAGAGTTCTGGGAAAGGAAGGAATGGATTTTATCACAATTCACAATGCGCATTTGCATCGAAGGCAATCTTGACTGGCCTGAAAAAATTCAGCGTACAACAGTATCACAGCACTGAGACCCTCCTACTCAAAGTTGCCTCTGAAATCTTCGGAGGAATGGGACAATCAGAAAATCACATCTTTGCTCCCAGACCTCAGTGTGCCTTCGATTCGATATGATCACAAAACATTCTATCGGCTCTGCTACGTAACAGGTATAGGTCTCACCGACAGATACTCTGAGTTGCGTTCACCAGCTATCTTCATAACAGATATCATTCGTTGCTGCCAACAAGCTAACATAATTGACCTTGGACCAAGACAACAGGTATATGTCGTGCGACAATAAAGATACAAGTTGCCCCAACATATCGCTCGTACGCAACAGGATGAATACAAAACACATCTATCACCACACATGCCACGACAAATAAATACATAGCATAATATTTACAAATTTACACAAGTCGATAGATAACCATCCTGACGACATCCATAATTCTGGCGGAAACCTGACAGGCGGCAAACTACTAGCAGCGCGAAACCATTTCCACAAACTAAATGCTAACAACAATGCAATTATTGACTAAACCAGGGAGGGGAGGGAGGGGCAAAAGTGAAAGCGGAAGATACCCCCCCCCCCCAAAAAAAAATATATATATATAAAAAAATTAAACACTGCACTCACCGGGGACCGAGTGACGCCTCATAGCCCCAGACAACCAGATTTAATACGCCCCAAAATTCAATAATAAATGGCCGTACCCGCCACAAATTCCTAGGAGCACGCGCAGAGTCGGCCAGAATGGCGGCCGGAGCGCACCTCCGATCTCGTTCAACTGCCATAAATATGAACAAGTTGTTGTAACGACACACCTGGAGTCTCCGCCCACTACCGTCAATGGAAAAAGGCGAGCTTACATTAGAACTTGGCGACTGGAGTCGCACAGACCAATATAATTTAAACGGCTAGGGAGGGAATGGCACACGAGAAACACATTGCCGTTCGACTGCCGTTTGGCTACACAATACCCACATTCCACCCTGATTTCACTCACTGCCCTCCTAATTATTCGCCCGTAGAGATTAATAGCATACCCAGAAGACATCCTTTATACACTAAACAAAAACACCTAGCCGAGGTTACCTACCTACGAGGCTACACGAGGACCAATAAATAGCCAACTAAATCTCCCTTGATGTACGGAGGATTTGAGAGTGTCTTCCTACGAGTATTAGAGCGAAAAGTCTTATGCTTCAAAGGTTGTGTAATAGACAACTATACAAGGAATCACGATGTAGTTTTTTTTCTTTTTTGTGTTAACCTCCATGTCCAATGAAGATAAACATTCTTTCTTTGCCCAACAACGTGTGAATGAAACATGTTATGCTCTGCCATACATAACATAGTGATGATTATCCATCCATATCCTCTTTTATGCCATGGTGAGATATTTCACTGTGTAGAGAGCGATGAACTGAAGTTTCAATATATCAGATCCCGAGGGATGCATACCTTCTTCTATGCCACATATTATTCAGAGGAACTTCTGTTAGATCCAGACTGCGTTACGAGAATGGAGCCGTAGGTGGCGTCCCAAGCAATCCTCAAACTTAAACGGAATGCTGCCAGTGCGAGGTTGTTACGATGGGAAGACATTATCTGGGACGATGGACAAAGTGGATCGGGCGGGACTTCATGGCTGGAGGAACACGGCAAAAACAGCTGGGCTGGAATTGGTCGGTACCACATTCTGAAGTCGCCCACTAAGAGATCAATTGAACCATGGTGATCATGCGCCTGATCAAAAACTAGCTTAGTGCGTGATTATGTTGAAAATTCTGCTCCATTATTGAGCGTTGTGAACAAGGCCTGCTATGGTTAAAGCCTTTAGCATAGCTAAAGGTTCTATGTGAAAGGGAGTTGATTAAGAAAAGCCAGTTTTGAAGGATCAGCAGCCGATTTGGTTCTGCCCGGCAATGCCTGGGGTGGTTTCATTGGACAAAACCAACAAGTTAGGCCACAGGGCCGAGGCAGTTGGACAGTGTCAATAACGTGGGCGATCCAGGGTTGTATCACGTTTTACTAGGCTTCATTCAGGTTCATATAACCCGTGCACCGTTTTGTGGCCCATGGTTTAAACTTAGGGTCTGGTGGAGTCTGGGTGGATAGCTGGCATCTGACTGAATTAGGTGCTGATGAATGTAAGAGGAAGTGGGAGGAATACCAATTTATGGAGGAGAAAGGGCACGGCTACAAAGTGGTTCACGGGAAAAAACTCCTGTAAACTAGCTGGGTGGTCTTTCCCTCACCAGTGTAATTATTATTCGTAAGGGGGAGGTGGGGCGGGGCCTGAGCAAAATCATGGAATGTCAATAAATCAGCAACCATAACGTCAGTTTCATAGCCCACTTGGGTGTTTGTCACTCGTCGTAAAATTCTCACTAGATATAGCTAAGATCCACTGACACCAACTGTCAAAATTGGCTTTTTCCAAAATGCAGGCAACTAAATCACAAAATATGTGCTTCTCCTCTATTTTTGAGCGCGCGCGCGAGTTGTATAAGATATATATATAGACTATATATATATAAACCTAATATATATATATATATAATAAATATAATATATATATATATATATATATATCTATAATATAATATATATATGTGTGTGTGTGTGTATGTGTGTGTGTGTGTGTCTCGGAGCTTCGACTGGATTGGGTTTCCATGCGATATTTGGGGTAGGGGAAGGTCCCTATCTTTTAATATTCACACCAAGTAACTGGTGAACAGGAAGGGAATTGTTGAGTTTGGAATATTGTGTGTGGGTTGCATAAATGAAGGGGAAACAACCCTAATTTTGATGGGGGTGTCAGGTCGAGGGTCAATCAAGGTCACTTAGTACTCTTCTCCATATATCTCAGCCACAAAACATTTAGAGGGTTGGCATAAGGGAGATATTGTTTGTTGTACAAACTACATCTGGCGACCTACTTGAACTGCCTTTGACCTTTTGACCTCTTTGTCCGTCATGACCACCAGACTCGTCTTCTCGCAACAAACCAATAAGTCAATGGCACTGGTCGTTACTACAGCACTTCTATCACACGCGCTTCCCCCAGTTTGGATCAGGGGCATTAAAACAACATGGCCAAGACACACCACTAGAGTATATCAAGGGTAGCATGCAGTTGCTCCCCACCTACCTATGGCCTAAATGAGGGAAAGCGGAGAATTACATTGGAATTGGGATAATCTGGACAACGACACCGGAAATCGGAAAATCGTGCAGTTGAGGGATATTGTAGTCAGATTATTTTAGGCCCATCAAATCAAAAGGTGTACAAATAGACAGTAGTGACAAACAGGGCGTTGGTCGAAGATAGCACCAAAGGGAGTGTGCCAGCGGCATTCAGCAACCCTCCAGCGGATTATCAAGTTATGGTGAGAAATTTGTGTTGCCTCCAATTCCTGCCAAAATAAAAACATTTACAAATTACCTCTCTCTGCCTCTTCTGCTGCAGGCCCAATATAACTCTTCACCCTCCATGCACCCACAGCTGAAACAATTATATATTACTGCCTGAAAACAGGCCAGACAACACACAAAAAAAAAACAGGCTCCACAGGTGAATCACACTTGATTTTTTACTATACTATATACTCTCTGACGAATTCACAGCAACTTGAAACAATCCCTTGAAGCCAGGCCAGAAATCTCTCATTGGGGGGTGGTCACTAGATAATGACACAAGAAGATACCGACATGGTTTGAATGAGACCATCGTTGGCCAACACTCTTTTAGACTTTTAAGAATCCATTATATACTGACTTGTCAAAAAGTCTTATTCATTGTGTTAACACTGGAAGCTATAAAAATACCATGCTGAAGTCGCTGAATAGCCTATTAGTTTGTGTTATTGTGAGTATGCTGTTGTGGTCAGCCTTGTCAAAAAATACAATGTTTGTTTGGAATGTGAGATTTCCTAATGTAGGTTTAGCCATACAGATGAACATTGACCCTGGGTATGGTCCGTGGTCATCTGAAATGTTTGTGTTGTTGTGAATGAAGCAAAGATCATATGCATAGTGGCGTTCTAGTTTTTCTTTCTAGGGAGAATCCTTCCTCTCTTTGGTGGGAGATGAGGTCACTTTGACAACAAGCACCTACTTCAGAGTCAGTATGGAAGAGGACTATACACTCCACTCAGCCGATGTAAACCCGACTCACGATTGTGTTCGAGCCACCAGCAAGGGAACAAGAACGGACTGTCTTATTAGTAGATGAATTTGTATTGGTTAGCTAGGGAACACACTTCTTAGATGATAATTACTCAATTCTAACTGACCCCTTAACATTTGCTACTAAATGCTTACTATATATTACTAACAACATAGTGCTTTACATCCAGCGTAATTATACAAATAGGGTTGACACGATTATGATGGATGACCTTGGATAAGGCAAACCCTGCAATGTTTGCTTATTAGGTGTGCAAATTTTCAATGATAGTTTTGTTTATTTCCATCACAAATCATTAGAGCTTCACAAAACTGAAATGAACTCCTCAAAAAGTAATAGACTGGCGGGTTACCGTTTCATTACTACCTCCATTTAAACATCCCTCTGGCCTTCTTTGGGTTCCCCTGGGGCCAGATACGCTGTGGGTTATGTACATGAGAGCAGTACTAGATTGAACGTTTGCATGTTAAAGGTATGCTTGTGCATTGAGGTTGTGCGGCAGTTACTAGCACAGTTGGGCTTACTCCAGTTTTTGAAGGAAAATATAACTGTATTGTGAAAAAAAAAAATACCCAAAATCAGCTGGAAGGACCCGGAAGACATACGGCAGCGAAATGGGATTTTTTAAAGGTAAAACGGTGACAGATAATAGCTTGTTTACCTGAATTACCTGGATAGCAACCTCAGCAAGAATGGTACAATGAGGGTTGGTTGATGATTGGCCCTATCACTTTGTGTCATCTGCAAATTACTCAACTCTGGGAATTGAATCAATGTCCAAGACATTCATATACATAGTGAACTCAGTGAAGTGGTCCAAATCTGTTCATCCAACTCAGTACTTCCACATCTATTTCTTATAAATGACTTTTAAGAATCCTCTGTGTGGTCCTATATTCAAAAGATTTCCTTGGGTCCACTATTACAACATTCCAAGGGTACATTACCAATGACTCGTTACGTTATCCAGTCTCAGTTCATGTTGTTAGGCATAACTCTCCTTCCCTGAATCCATGGTTGTATATAGCCCTTTCAAAAATTTGGATGATCCGAAACTAACGTTATTGGCCCAATTGACGCTGATCAGAGGATATATAGGTATTTTCATGAAGGCCACAAGAGGAAAGAAGTCTTGAGTGGACTGCCATGCAGCAACTGAAGAAGAAAAAAACCTCGGATCACTTTGCCGTCATCTATTCGATTGGCGCCCCTTACAATCTGAAACCATTTCATCCCACATTCAGATATTCTATTGGTTTTTTCAAATGTGTTCGGTAGATCGTATGTGTTCTGCATGTCTGTCCCAACTGACCAATGTACAAACTATTATCAAAATTCTGATATGACATATGTTGATTGTTTGCAGGATTCGGGCCGGTAGAAATGTGAACCGATTGATGGTCCCACGATCCCTTTACCAGAGAGAGAGTAAGATCCCTGAACATATCGGGAGATTGTCAAGGGCATTCAAGGGGAAACAACAAACTCCTGTTATATGGCCGGGTTACATTGTTACAGCATGTTTGCCTTCAATAGCGTCTTCGATGCTATCCTCAAGTATGACCCACTTAACAACCAAGAAGGAGATTGTGGACATTAAAAAGCCTTGCGGATAACGATTGTTAACCCTCTGCGAACGGTTATGGTCAATTGCTCATTGTGGTGCTTGATGTGTTGGGCGTCATTCGTGGCCTGCTTCATGCGAGCCGGGGGAAGTGGAGTGCCTCCGACTCAAATACGATATTCATGAGTACTGGATAGTGGTTGTGTGTGGCAGTTGCGATAAATCTGAGCAAGAAGAACCAAAGCTCTGTGGTTTCGACTCCATTGTGCGTCCAGTTCATTTATATTTTGGGGGCTTGCTTGATTATTCATGGGCTAGGCTCTAGCCAACAATTGTCTAGAACGGCAGGCCTAGACAGGCTTGCCTTCCACGCTTCCTTCCGCTGTGTGGCGGGGGCCTTTTGTGTCACAGGTAAGGCCCCCCAGTACCCGTTTCAGCCTTGATGGTTAGATTTTAGTCGTCTCTCGGTACCTCGACTAGGGTTATAGTACGCGCCTACCCGGGTGCTAGCCCCCCTCCGCCCCCCGGGGTCGTTTTCCACTTAGGTTTAAGTCCTGAGGCTTCCCCTTCCCCCGGGCGAAGTGGAGCCCCTCCTATGTCGTCGCGACGCTAAACTTCAGAAACGGCAAGAAAACATCGAGAGATTTGGAGTTGAAATAGTCGGAACAGAGAGGGAGAAAGAGAGGGGGACAGGAGGGATGGGATGTGGGGTGGGAGGAGGGGGGGGGGGTGGGGATGAGGGGGACATAGCGGGAGGGGGGGAGGGGAGAGGGGGAAAGAGGTTGAGAGAAATAGAGCTGTATACCGCTATATTCATATGTTCGCCTTTTGAAGTGTTTTCTATTCATGCCGTCGCGGGGCACGTTCCGTGTGGGACGTTGCGGTAACCATGTGTGCGTGTGTCTCCTATCTTCTTGTCTTTACCAGTTCAATTAAAGCCAAGCCGTCCGTAATTTCCGGCCAGCCAGGCCCTTATTGCCGCTAATGGCTCCTGTTGCTGGATCGCCCAGCGGGAGAAGGCAGTTCGGAAGTTTCCCTACTCCCGGCTTCACCATGTTAGGGTCAACGAATTGTTGTTGTCGTCTGCCCGGACACGGACAGGTGTTCGAGTTCGGATAGCCAATACCTACCATTGAGAGCAGAAGGTCCCGGCAACCGGAGGTTATCCCGCTCGCCGCGACTAGTTGCTCGGGAACGGACGGTCCCTGTAGTCCGATTTAGCTGCCTTGAAAAGGCAGAAGGTGTCCCGACGGCCGGGGGGTCAATTCGATCAGCCCACGTGAACCATGAATACTCCCCCTTATATGACAGTCGCGGCAAAAGTGAGGAGGGCGATGGGGTGCCAACCCGGTACTATGATGAAATGCCAGACACTCGTTAGCATATTGGAGGGGTGCATAGATCGATCTCGGAACATCGGTGTCGCAAAGCCTGGCCCGACGAAGCCCAGAGCCGCGGACCAAGAGCTGCGTTCACACCGACGGAGGATTCAAACTCGAGCCCAGTGACGGGATTTGGGAAGCCTAATTAGCTCCGACTGCTAGCACTTTGATCTGACCACACCGGTCCGGTGCCTCCCGCGACACAAACGTCCTGTGACCAATGGGGGTTCCGCCCGGTGCCGCGAAGCCCGGAGCCTGGGACCACAGAGCCCGGAACGGCAGAGCCCGGAACATGGAACCAGGAAGGCCGTCGCGACCCTCCCGTGGACCGATCCGAGTCCCTATCTGCTTTCCTCCGCTCCAGGCGGTGTTAAAACATTGCGCGCAACAAAACGCCAGCTCACCTTTCCCAGACCACATCCTTGTTCCGGCGTCCCCGACGGACGCTCCAGCTGTCCCCGATACATATTTATTAGCTTTATTTTACTGTTACCAATTAATATAATAATAATAATACTGCATGCTGCAAACCTGTATGTTGCAGCTCACATCGCCCTATGCTGTGCACTATTTTTTCCAGCTCTGGAACCGTCTCGCACCTACATTCTCCACATCAGTGTACTCCCACTTCCACTGATATTGTACACTGCGCTACAACCACAGTATCAAGGCGGCCACTCCTTTGACTGTATAACAGGCTGGCGACGACAGACTTTTCAACCGCACACGATTAACGTGAATGACTTTTCAGGATATGGAAAAATTCGCGATCCTCAAACGGCAATAAAATGATACTGCCAGTGAATATGTTCACGAGGGCCTACAAATTTACGAGGTAATTGATGAATAAAACGGTTTTACATAAGGGTTAGCAGTGGTTGTGCTTTCACTGCTAGTTTTAACGTGTCTCGCCTTCGACTTCTTCCTAAAAATTCGTCTTGTTTGTGCGACCGGTCGTACTGGTAGGGCCAAGAGTATGAATGCATGCTTGCTGTTGCCTACGTATGTTGCATCGCATGATTACCTTAAACTTGAACGAGTCGACTGGTGCACATCGTGTTGGCCTTGAAACTCCGCTCGGGTGCTTCAAACTTTACCTCGGGGGACTCGCGGCCAAAAATTGTCCTTCTCCATACCTTCCCGATTTTTCTACGGAGAAAATTTCCAAAATCCTCTAAGTTCTTCCAAAATATCTAATTTCCTCGGCCGGTGAGGTTGAAAACGGAACCACTTGCACACCTTTCCACAGCCCGACAGAGCAGGAAGCTGGCGTCGGCGAGATGTCAGCACGCCTTCCTGTCTCATGAGCCTATTGCTGCCTGACCGTTTTCGATCACGCGGCCATATACCTGCCTGTGCGGTCAGAAGTTTCCGGCGGCCGGAGGGTTTAAACCGGTTCGCCGCGCCATCGGCTCGGGCACCAACGTGTGCCTGGAGCCGCTTTCGCTGCCATTAAGAGGCAAAAGGGTAGCTGCGGCCGAGGGAGGGGTTGTCAATTCGATCAGCCGCGACCCATTTCTTCTCGCCTCGACCGCCTGGATCACGAGCGACGAGACACTCTTATGAAACTGTTCTGGGGCATCCCGGTAAGGATGCTACTCCGAATAGTCGCCGAGCCCCGGGGTCCCACCCATCCCACCGGATCATGGGGTTTGGCGACCTCTCAGAGGTGTCCGCCCAGAGTGTACTACTGCTCTCCCGGCCTGTCCACTATCCATATGCTTAACCCCAGTTCCTCACACACCTTCTCCTCATCCTTACACCTTGGTAGCAGAATATAACGGAATGGCTGGGACATGTGGTGTTGCCAATGGCACCTTGTTTCCTGCCAGATTGGGGCTAGGAATATGACTTAGGCATAGGGGTGTCCTGGTAAGTCTCCTCCTTAATAATTCCCTCCCAATTAGTTAGAGGGGTACAATGCCCAAGGGTCCCTCGGGGAGGCAGGATTGTTGAGGTTCGCTCCCAGTATCCCGTGTTAAAAGGCTCTGGTGGGTTGGAGCCGACCGCCAAGGATCCCCAGTATCTCATGGTTGGTGCAGCTTCTCTGATACCACGAGGTAGGTGGGGGAATGGGCCAGGCCCATGCCTGGTCGCCTTGTCCCAGCGGGGGCCCCGGCGTGTGGAAGTGCCAGGTGGATGCAGCTAGGTACTCGCTCTCCCATGATAGAGTTGCATAGGCAGGGGTGTTTGCAACATCTCTAACAACTAGTGTTTTGTCACAAGTCAACCTCACACTGTTGTCTTGACCATAATTTGGAGTGCCTGGATTGTTTGATGATGTTATCTTTGCAGCTGTCTCTTCTGTTCCCATGCTAGAGTATACTGTTATCCGATGAAGGGCGGGTCCACTAAGAACATGTTTGTCCTCGCCTGATCTAGTTGAGAAAGAGACTAGCAATAAATTTGCTAGTCGTGTGAAATGCATGTATTATATGTGTTTGTCTTTTGTGTGAAGGCCGAAGAATGACGGAATGTATCCGTTATGTGTTGCAAGCAAACATTCCGGATCGAATTGAACCAGTAACGGGGACTAATGGGCACCCTAGGGCTTGTACTGCGTTGCGAGTGGCGAGGTCTTGGCTTCACGTTGAGGTTCAGCTGTAACGCAGTGGACGTCCTGGGATTGCACCGGGGGTCTGCCATGGGATATTTCGAAAAGTTCATTGGTCGGCTGTAAGCAGAGTGTCGAATTGAGTTCACTAATTGCCTGTCCATTGCCGTACACAGTGTCATAGATATGGGCCATAGCATAATAACATAGATTGTCATCATTAACTCTGCTAAACAACTTCTTGCCAATATGTACTCTCTATTCCCGTGCGAAATGGCTTGTCCGTGCAGGGACTACTGGCCAGCTTTCAAGACTTGATGACTAATCTTAGTAGCTTGAAGGTTCTTACGGCCTAACAGAGGAGGAGGATCGGACGAATTCATTCACGTTCACCTGCAGGAAATGCTGATTGCTGAACCCTTCTTGAAAATCAGGTTTGTCGTCGTATAGGCTCATTGTGCCTGTATTATAGACCTTTATGTGTTAACCCAAAGGTAACGCTTTTAATCTAACCAATAGTGTACACACAGTATGCTTTGGCAAAAAGGACATGCATGTAGTTACAAGCATGACATGCTCCTGTCATATAATGATGACCAAGTGAATGATCGCCTATATTGTTTGGTGTTTTTTGAGGGTTATATAGTCATTGAAGTCAGTAGCCAAAAAAAATTTTTAGTGGACGTGATGCCGATCATATCTCATAGTACACAAAATGTAACATTTAGTTCTGAACAGCTAGCTAGCGAACACAGAAGGTATAATCATATCAGCTGCTATTAGCATGACGGCCTTAGCCTCCACCAGTAGACAACTGTGCATATGGTATGTGTGTTATCAACAAGCTGTAAAGAACTCCTGGGCTGACCTTCAGTGGCCATACTGTGAATGGGAGTTCCAGGCTGTTGCCATTTATTGACAAGTTAGACAAGGTCCTTCGAATTAGAACCCTTACGAACCAATGCCTACATATAATATTAATATTGAAAAATATGGAAATTAATAGGAGATAGCCTTCACGGAGTCGTCATTACCGTGAAATGTCATACTTGGCTCTAGCCTCAGGTGCGATGAGCCGGTCTGGTCGCAGCTTCCCGGTAGTGAAACTGGAATGTTGCCGTCGGTCGGCCCGGGAACGGACTGGTTCTCGAGGAAGAATGGAGAGCATTATCACCTGCCGGGGGAAAGCAAGAAGGGTCTGGCCCTGAGACGACAACCCGGTGGGGTGTGTCACGACCGTAGGCCAGAGTTCGGGGCGCGACGAGCCAGCCCCTTGTCGCTCTTAATGGCTCCAGAGGGAGAGGAAACCGCCGGGCCGGGACGCGACGAACCAGACCCTCGTTGCTGCTAATGGCTTCAGAAGAACCGACGGGACGCGATTGGGTACCGAATAAATTTCCCTGCTCGGCCGGCTCTGTTTAGCCAGCGGAGAATCAGATCCCTTTCTCTGTGGACCGTCGCCTCGGGGCCAACGGATCTGGATCCCAGGAGCCAGTTTCAGTCTGGAGCCGGTTTTGGCTGGGGGCCGGTCCAGCCGGGTGCCGTATACAGCGGGATAGTGACTCCGGTTGCGGATGGACCAGGAGGGCGACCGTCCTCACAACACTTAGGGGCCCGCGGTCCCAGTGGTGTTCTGCCCCCTTGCCCCACGAGGAACGCTGAAGGGGTCTGGGACGAAAAGTAAAGGAACGTCATGGGAACCCCTGAGTCCGGCAGCCAACCTTCACGATCCGTTTCTCGGAGGGATCCGCAACTCAGGCCGGTAGGCCAGAGGCCGTAGGTACGATGTTGCACACCCGCCGGGAGAGGCCCACATCGATCACAGAACCCCGGTATTCTATATCATGTATTCAACTTACCCCAACATGGGAACAATGCCCCCCCCATGCACGTAGCGCTTTGGAATACCAAAACTGCGGTTGGCCAACCCCATCGATCTTCTCTTTTTTGCCAGGCAGTTGTCTAGTGGTCGAGTGTGGCTCCACAAAAGGGGGGAAGATTGATTTCGCCCGAAAATCGTTTCAAGCAGCTTTTTTCTGGCTGTCTATCATTCTTATCTACATTCGCCGGATTTTGTCAGCGTTTTTCGTTCCCTTTTCCTTCAAGTATCTTTCCACGTGATGTGTTTTTTAAAGTGTCATTCTCTCCTACCGCCGTTCCCTGCGTGACGTTAGCCTAGCTTCTTACCTAGCTTGTTAGGTTTTGCGTACTGCAGCTAGGCCTAACACTCTCGCGGGTACCGGACTAGCGCCTGTCCGCGCGGGTTCTTGGTTTTTTCGTCGAGTTCCTTCCGAGGCCCTACCCCTCTAACTCCTTCCCCTCCCTGTCCCGCCCTCCCCTGCCCTTGGGTTTCCGTGCCCCCTCACTTCTCTAGCCGGGGTTTGGGGGACCTTCAGGGCGCTTGTAGATCGTTGGGGCCTCGCAACGGGCGGGCGGCGATCGAGAGAAAACAGAAGCTCCGCTCGGGGGGAGGGAATTGGAAACTATCCCTAGGGGTGCTCGTGGCCCGAAATCATGGTCGTTGTGTCTTTCCTCCGTAGGTTTCTTCGGGTCCTCCGGAGGAAGCTTCCAAAATCTTTGGCGTAGCAAGATTTCTGGAGTGGGGAGGTTCGTTTTGAACCACGTAACTTCCCAAATTCTCCAACGGAAAACTCCAGCACAGCTCATTGTGCTGTGGTCGTCAGGCATCACCGAGCCTTGGATATCGGTAGTTCCGATGGCTCGGTAGTCCAGAGTTAATCACTGCAAATCCGCTAGAATCTATTTAGTGACTCAACTTCCCCCCCATATTGCCGCCTGTACTCCGGCCGCCCCGAGGAGTACGACGCCCGTTTTCGGGCCAGTGGGCCAGCCCCGGGCCCACACTGTCGGGACCTCCGGACCATCCCGGGGTGTGTTAACGGACACCCCGTTCGGGCCAGGTTCTCGACCTACCCGTCGGGACTCCGGGTCCGTCCGAGGGTATCCACACCCCGTTCGGACACGGCTGAGCCGGTCTCGACTTACCCGTCGGGACTTCGGGTCGTCATTAGGTGATCACACCCCGTTTCGGACCCGGATGGGCCGGCCCCGACCTTCCTGTCGGGACCTCCGGACCGTCCCGAGGTGGAACGACAACCCGTTCGGGCCAGGGCTCGACCTTACCCGTTCGGACCTCCGGGCCGTCCCGAGGTGTATCCACACCCCGGTTCGGACAAGGCTGAGCCGGTCCCGACCTTAACCCTGTCGGACCTCCGGGCCGTCCCGAGGGATGAAAACCACACCCGGTCGGATCCGGCGGGCCGGTCCGACCTACCCGTCGGGACCTCCGGGTCGTCCTTAGGTGTAATCACACCCCGATCGGACCCGGCTGGGCCGGCCACGACCTTACCTGTCGGGACCTCAGACCGTCAGAGTGGGACGGAACCCGTCGGGCCCTCCGCCGAGGCGAGGACCGGTAGAACTGGCTCCTCGACGTGCCAGACAACCAGCGGGCGGTCCGCAGGCTTTAGGGTCTTGTGACCCAGGAGCTCTATGCCTGTGGGACTTTCGGAGATACGAGCTCCCACCCACGGGCCCCCGGACGGGCCAAGCCGGAATCAGGTGTATAGTCCACCCCTGGAAACGTCCTCTTCTTTGAAGCGGCCGCCCTATCACTGGGCCTTGCCTGCCATCGGTAGGTAGTCTTCGTTGACAAGGCGGGACTTCATGGGGGCGCTCCCAGCGTTCTTCGTACAGGCGCGAAAGTCCCGTACGGAAAATAGGGATTACTTCTCCCGAAACGCTATCAATAAAACAATATCGCAAATAGGAATCACGTCCACATGCTATGCGATAAGTCATAATACAAGGGTATTGCAGTATAAAAGACTATACCAAATATTACAAAATATTGGGGGGGGGGGCTTCAGCTAGGGAGAGCACCCGGGAAACAGTCCTACAGCCATACTGAACCTAACAAAATAGGAGCCACACACCCGCGTGTGCTAGCTACGGGGGAAGCCATAAAACCCTATCGGGTTAGGAACAGCTTAGGCTATATATGGACTTACGCAAAAACGGATCGAGCGGGAGGAGAAAAACATTCAAAACCAAAAAATCACGCATACCGCTAAGGATAAACTTATCTTGATAGACGGACGTCGGAAGAATAAGTTCCAAGCAAATTCTGAACGAGGATCGAAAGCAGATGGGGGATTTCTGGCGATGAAAAATCGAATCAGCCAGGACAATAGGGTGCCAGCACAAAAGTGCCATATGAGTGAGATTGCGTAGTTACAGATTCACACCAGTAAGTTTTCGTTAAGATTATCTAGACTACATACCGAATGTCCCGGTGGCCCTTCAAGGCGGCTAATTACCAGAGTATCGTTTAAGATGGTTTCGTTTTCCCTTTAACCGGGTGTGCCGTTGGCTAACGGGCCGCAGAAAATTCCACGGCCCTTCATGGCTTGTGAATCGGGGATACCCTTTGGAACACTAGTCTACCCCGGTACTTCAGGAATTTACCAGCAGGCGGGGACGACATGTGCCGAACGAATGCCGTTCGCGCACCACCAAAGGCCGGCGTCTGCAGGGTTCTCGCCCAACGGCCACGGAAGACGGAGTGGGATTACCAGCCCAGAGCGACGCCGGCGGGACCACGGCTTCCAGTAAGAAGCTAGAGAGCGGCGAACCTTGTTTCCAGACGCCGCGGAGCGCGAGCCCCCGAGGGACCGGTATCGGCTCGGTGTTCTTTGCCAGAGTTTCTAGGCCCCCAGGGGGAATATGCTGTGTCGCCTCGTCTTGCGCTCGGGCCCCTCTGCGGCGGTGCGCTCAGCCCCGCAACATCCGCCCGTCGGTGGACTGGGCCACGGCTTTCGGGCCCGCGTGGCCGCCGCTCCCCCTTCGGGGATGCCTAGAGAGCCGACTCACGGGCTCGAAGAGCCGTCCCGGCTTCGGAGAGCCGGGGAAGCCGGGGTTCAACCAAATTATTGGAATGATTATGAGTGATTGAATAATTGATTATTGATTGTCTTGAGTGTATCTTGGCCAGTTGTCTATTCTTTTGCTCACTCCGCCTCTCAGTTATTAGAGCTCTCCGCTAATCTACCTATTAGCACTAGGTAATTGACTGACACCTTTGCAATTTTGAATATCATTGGCCGCTTATGACGAGACTGGTGCAAAGAGACGGTCAACTTGCGAGCTGCCTTGCGCGGTCGGCCGGGTCATGTAGAGACGACGTGCCATCACTTTGATCTAGACTGCATCGTCAGACCACCCAGGACACGACGATCCGGGACCGGTAGGAGCCGGGGGACCGCTCGGTGCCGTCAAGCCTGAACCGGAGCCACGGAGTCGGTGATGCGATCCCGACGCAGCTCGGACTCGGGACTACAAGACCTGTGGAACCTTGGAGCCCAGAACCCTGAAACCAGAACCCCAGAGACCCCCGCCCCACGGGAACGATCCGGGTCCGGGGTCTTCCCATATACTTCTAATTCAGGTCAAATGGTGGCATGTGAGTCGGAATTCCTTCCGACATAATCGGTCCGACGAAGACTAAATCTGCATATTTTCATCTCCAACTGGAAGTCAAAAGCTTGTGATTGCCTTGACTTGATACCCCAGCGACCTGTGACAGTTGACTTAGTTAGCATGTTCCATGGAATCGTGACCTCCCAGCGTTGTTGAAGGCGGCGCAATGAGGAAAACCTAGCTTCCCCTTTCCAGATCACTCGCCTCGGGTTCAGTGGTCTGCAAGAATGTCAAGCCTCTGTATATACCGTAGCCAATTAAACTAATAATGATAAATACTGCACAAGGCGGTACGCTGATATATATTCGCTCTATATGTTGTACACTGCCTTGATGAGAAATAGCCTGGAACACATGCTCACCACCCACAATTCACTAGCATTCAGTAAGTTTCAGTAATCAACAGTGAAAGTCTCCCACTCCAATTGACTTTATACAGGAAGGCGACAAACTGACTTTTTTTATTCTTGACCGAAGTCAGAGGAATCTATGCAGTCACGTCATGATGGTGTGTAGGTGTGTGACGCCCAGCTTGTAAACCGAAACTTTATAGGTCTGAGTAGGTCAGGCTCTTACTTGGTATGGCGTGTACAGGAACCCTATTGTTTTGGTTAAGTTGGGGGTGGTGAAATAGTGGTCAAAAATAGAAAAATTGTGGAAAGTGATATTCTGGAAAATTTGGGCTTGTAAACACGATAACTCGACCCCGCCTGGATGAATGAATGCTATACCTGGATGTGTGTTCCCAATGATGAGAACATTAACCCTATTGGTTTTGAGGCCAGGTCAGAGATCATTTGAGGGGGGTCAACAGAGGTCAAAGTCTGAGACCTTGTAAACCACGATAAGTCCAGAATTGGTTGTTCGATCAAGGTGAAATTGGTGTGTAGCTTTTTTATGGGAGAGCACAGGAACCCTATGTTTTTGGTATAGGTCGGGTGAATTTGGTCAAAAAACAAAAAAATTGTGAAAAAGTCGATATTTCATAAATTTGGGGCTGTAAACACTATAAAACTCGACCCCACTTGCACGCGATGAAGCTCTACTTGTATGTATATCCCCATGATGAGTAATGAATCGTTGTTTTGGGATCAGGTCAGAGGTTCTGAGGTCACCAGAGTCAAGTCTGAAAACTTCTAAACACGAAAACCAGAATTGTTGGTTGATTCAGTGTTGAAATTTGGTGTGTAGCTTTTGATCAGGTTGAAATTTGGTGTGTAGCTTTCTTATGGAGACCCTATCGTTTTTGGTATAGGTCGCGGTAATTTGGTCAAATATAAATTTGTGAAAAGTCGGATATTTTGGGCCAGTGTTGGCTTGTAAATACGATGACTCGCCCGCCAGGATTGATGAAGCTCATACTTGGTATGTGTGTCCCCACGAGAGTTACATGCACACCCCAATTGTTTTGGGTCAAGTTAAGGGTCATCTGGGGTCAAGGTAGGTCCAAGTCTGAAAATTTCGAAATTTCAGTGTGTAGCTTTCAAGAGTTCAGGAACCCATGGTGGTTGGAATAACACGGGAAATTTGTCAGTTGTTATGAGCCCATAATTGAGATGGTGGCAATTTCCATTTGGCTCGTGTCTAGTATAGGTTGTCAGGGGAGTCCAGGAATCCTAAGCCTTTTGGCTTTCTGGTTTTCACAGTACACAGTTAACGTTAATGGGGATTTCCTCTGTGATCCGCCCAAAAGAGGCCGTCGTCCTAAGATGGCCCCTCACCAAGTTTCGACGCGGCTGTCGTTCAATTGCCGCCCTGGGAAGGGAGTCCGAAATGCGACTATACCGCAGCCACCCGTGTGCTTCTTTCCGCCGCCGCCGCCACCTATGTGGCTCCGTCCATCGGGACAAGTAGGGTCGAGATTCCTCGCGAAGAGGAAATCGGCTTGGGCGGATCGAATGGCATGGGCGGAACCGGTCCAACGATTGCGCTGCAGTGGCCGCGCGGGCGGCAGCAGTGATCCGAGATATCGATCATGGTGGCCGCCAAAACCAAGGACCCGGCCCTTGCGGGGAATACTCGGAGGACAGAATGAACGCTGCAGCCGCGGCGACGTCCGGAACGCACTGACGCTCCGCGCATATCAGCATATCCGCAATCGCTTTCGACGGGGGGGCACCCGAGCCAAGCGTCAGTGTGAGCGCGGACCCACTGGTCGCCCTCCTGCCCGCAAGAAAGCGTGTTGGAGGGCCTGCAGACCCAGGTGAAGAGCCGGGCCGCTGGGAGGCCGAATGGAAGGGACCCAAGCGTAGTCATGCCCCTGTAGGAAGAATGCTAGGGAATCGGCACGTGAAAGCCGGGCCTTGGCAGTGGGCCTCAGTCCTCGACGTCGCCCACCCCTTCTTGGGAAGGATCGGGTGCGGTAGCAAGGGACCATTCCGCATCCGGAATTCCGGGCGGACGGCGACACCACTCGCGTGGTTCTTCCGCCGAGAAACGAAGACGTCTAAACATCTCGCTCTCGCCTATGCCTTCAAGCTACCCTAAGATTAGAGGTGAGTGTCGGCGGCGCTGGCTGGTGCCGGCATCCTAATGGATTCTACGACTGCGGCCGGGAGCCAACGGCGCGCGCAGCCGGTGCCTATCCGAGCCGTCGACCTTCTTGAGTACGGACCTGCTGTCAGAACCACCAGAGCCCTCTGCTCCCGATGCTCGGTTCGGCCGGCCGACCGACCAGCGCCCCGCCGGAGCCCGACCGACCCGTCGACCCCACTCGGAGTCCGGACCTCGGGTCCCACCCACCAGGGCCCCCCGGCTCCAGTTGTAGATTCGGCCCAAGCGCCCCGCAGCGCCCAGACCTGAGCCGTACAACCCCCTCGGAGGTCCGGGACTCGTGTCCGACCCACCGGCGCCCCAGCTGCGGCATGGCGTCAACTAGCCGCATGGGGTGTCGGGACCGCCCGCCCAGCCGGAGACGGTTGTGACAATCCTGGGTCCCTGTCCCCTGCGGAGGTGAATCGGCGACAGCCTGGCCGATCCTGAACTGAGTTCACCCCCAAGACCCGCCGGAGGGAGCTAGTCCCCGCGGTTTGAACTGCTTCCTTGGCTTCCTTGGCTTCTTCGGCTGTCACCCCGATGAACTGCAGGGTCTCGGACCGTGAAACTACATTGCACCCACGGAACTCCCGGACACGGGTCCGACCATGGGGAGTCTCGATACGGTACACAGTCGTCATTTCCCACGGCTAGTAGTACTGCATGGTTTCGGACCGTGAAACAACCTTGCACCTGCGGACGGCAGAAGTCGTTCTGGCACGGCGTTCCGCTTTCCTGAGCCAGCGGTTGTCTGCCCCAAACCGATGGTCTCCCTGGGCTGTGGAGCTCCTCACCAGGATGTGAACGGCCGAAACTTCTACCTAATCCGCAGGAAGACCGCTAAGGAAAGCGTAGCCGACTGAAACCCAAAACCACATCTGCTCAACTGTGAAAATATCACTACATATCTATCGTATATCTCTCTCCCTCGTCGCGCTGCACGTGCAACTCCTATGCGCACACCCGACAGCAACCAAACCACCAACACCGGGCCCGGGAGGGCGGGGACCCCCTGGGACGGGACTGAAAGGTAGGGACCCGAGGGACCCGAGGGAACCGAGGGAGGGTAGTAAGGGGAAGGAGGGAACCCGGTATGACCAAACCTAACGGGGCCCGAACACCCCCTCCCCCCCCCCATAAAAAAACGCCAAAGCCCAACAAGCGAAACCCCGCAGAGGTGAGAGGGACACGCCCACATGTGTTATACCACACAAGTGACAGGAACGGGAGGTACACAACACACACACCTACCACACTCCCGACGTTAGGACGCAGGCTAGGCTGTTAGGAACGTCTTTACGCGCGACGGCGACAAGGACCGAGGAGAGAAAACAAAGCGACCAAAAAATCGCGAAACCGAACGCGCCCCTTTCTAAAACTGCTCCTCCGTGAAGCTGGATAGAGTAGCTCGGTCTTCAAAACGGTCACCAACCGTAAACAATTCCTTTGGTCAAAATTTTTGAAACTTTTCGATGCGAAAAACACTCGTTGCAGACGAATAGTCTGGCCAAAAAGAGAAGGGCGATGGGTTGGCCATCCCGGACTATGTTAAAATGCCAGACAATCGGTAGCATATTGAGAGGGTGCATGGTAGATAAAGGGGTAAGTAGAGAGGTGAAATAGATATCTTAGTTCGCTCCGACAGTACCGCCAACGGGCACCTACAACAACGGGAGGGGCACGAAGGGTTCAGGTCGCTGACAGACAGACGCGGGTGTTTATCGTGTGCGACGACCTCGGAACATCTCTCTCCGAGCGTCCCACCTGACAGGGGTGAGACAACGTGCTAGCGACGCTCTGTCAGGTTGCACATCAACGAGTGGACCTAGACGGGAATGGGCGGACCAGCTCTTCAGATTTTCGCGACGGCGGACAATGCACGCCTGCCGACCTTCTGCTCAAGGAGGTTTCACCCGCAGCCGTGGTGGAATGTAGACGCGTTCAGTTTCACGTGGGAGGGCCTTCACGTGACGCTTTTCCGCCGTGTAGCCAGATCAGTCGGGTTTTGTACCGGACTCAGGGAACGAACACGATATGCTTGTTTGTCGCTCCGTGTTGGCCGAGCATTTCCTTGGTACCGCTGCTTCTCGAGCTTTGAACGACCTGTTCCGTTGCGACTACCGGCGCTCAGTCGATCGTTCGGAGATCACGGCGGCGAAGTGTTGAGTCTTTATGCATGGGGTTGCGGAGCTTGCAGGAGGTCCCGCAGGGACTCCACGGTTGCTACTTACGACCACAGGCTCCTTATTGCAGAGCCGGGCCAGAGAGATGATTGTGATCCCGGGAGGGAGTCTGTGAGTAATGTCTGCACTTTCCTGACCTCCCTCTTCCACAAGGGCAAGGGCGTGTCGAACATCAGAATACAGGCATACCGTTTCCGGTGCCTACCATTCGGTCTGTCGACGCCACGAGAGTTTTCAATCGGGTAACGCGGCAAATCTGGAGTTACGGCGGAGAGGAGTTATGATATCCGCCTACAATCGACATTGGCTCGTGATGGCCAGGGTCACGAGAACAGCGGTTCGTCACACCACCGGACGTGTTTCCCATGCTCGAGGAATCTCGGGTGGCTGATCAACCTCGAGGAATCCCCACTCGAGCCGGCGCAGCGGATCACCTACCTCAGGGCCACCCACGAACTCGAGCGGATGTTTCCCTACCCCGGAGCGCCTGCGGGCGCTTTTACAAGGCCTGGCGGGTGGCGACTCCTGTCCGAGCCGTTCTCTACGGCCAGAAGTTGACTGCTTCTGCTGGCATGATGGCCAGCTTGGTCGATCTTTTCATTCGTGTCGGTTGCGGATGCGCCTGCTGTATAACTGCGTTATTAGGCATTTGTTGGGCGGGCAGTACCAGAAGAAGACGGCCAGAGAATCCCCTCCCTCTGTCCCTGACCGATTTCTGACATGTTACGGAGGACCCAGTCAGGCCCTTCATGCAGCGGCGGCGCTGCGCCCTCACGCTAATCTTTGTTTTTGGTAGCAGCGGCCTCTGCGCGGCGCCGCCGCGGTTGCAGGTCATTGACGATTATCTCCGTTTCCGACAATGGCGGGTTCGCTTGTGACATGACCCTCAGTTCCTGGCGAATAATCAATCGCCGTCGTTCGCGCGCCTCCCGTCATGGCGACGTCCGCATAGGAGTAATAATCGCCCAGAGTGTACTCCCCCGGTCAACAGGACCCGGACCCGCCTACTGTGGTGCATGCTA
This sequence comes from Sclerodactyla briareus, assembly GCA_026419785.1. Taxonomy (NCBI): domain Eukaryota; kingdom Metazoa; phylum Echinodermata; class Holothuroidea; order Dendrochirotida; family Sclerodactylidae; genus Sclerodactyla; species Sclerodactyla briareus. Next base: position 185,075 of record JAODTK010004621.1, on the reverse strand, counting down.
ATCAACCCATCGCCATATGCCTGACAACTTAACCTAACCCCAATTGGACGATCAACATACCCATGCGGGGCCCATATGGGTGTTCGTGTCGTGCATGAACACTGTGGATATTCCCTGGACACAGGTTCGTCAGGGCATGGGCAGTGTTATTCAGTTAAGGTGGGCATCCCGTCGACAACTACATGGGTCAACTATAATAGGACGCCATGGGGTGTTTTGTGGGGCATATTGTTCATGGGCAAATACTTGTTGTTGTTCATGGGACCCATGTGGGTTTTGTGTGGGCAGAATGTTATGGGTAATGAAGGCTCACTATACTGGCCCATGTGGATGGTGTGTTTTCTGAGTGGCAAACCGTTACTGAACGAACGAGGGCTGTTATTTGACGGTATTTGATAGACAACTATTGTCATGGGTGGGATCACATCGACCCTGCCTCGTTATGGGCATATGTTGAGTTAAGTGTATGAGCTGCTGATCAAAAAGAAAGAAGTTTTGATGGTTGTTGCTCTTCGTTTTCCATACACAGCCAGGGTCAAGAAAAACAATTAGGACTCTGTGACCACTTACTCTGGATCGCAAAATCAGATGATTTTCCCTAGTGTGTCAGAAGTTCTGCATCTGGCCTTCTCACAGTCCGAGCCCAAGCTGTTCTGAGGTAGTGACACTCATTGAAAAATGTACGTTTGTCTTGCTGTGAAGGCCTCCAAATTTAGCTCATACACAGGTTCAAATGAGTTGAGAACTGGTCTCACTGAACCTATTTTTGTTTTCCTTTTTCGCAACATCTTTCAGGATTACTTTGTTTTTTATATTTTAAGGGTGAACAAGGAAGAAAGACCATGTTTGCCGATGACTTTCATTGAAGTAAGTACCCCCCCAACCGGATCTTTTCTTTTTCTCACTCACATTGGAAATTGTTCGGACAAATTACCATTCCTGAACGTCTACTACTGAAAAAACGAGGGCAATCCCCGTAGCAAGTCCTCTACGGAGGGCACGCGCGGTTTCCCATCCAAGGCGTAAGCACTCTCGTGGCGAGGCCCGCAACCTGACCCTCGATCGAGCTGGTACCGGACTCCAGTTCCCTCCTCGGACTCCCCTCCCCAGTGTGCCGTTCGGTAGTGCCGGCCCCAGGTGCGGGAGGACAAGAGAAACGCGTGTTACTACCTCTGTTACAACAAGAGGTCGTCTCCCCCCCCTCCCCCACCCATGGCCCCACCTAAAACGATCTATGGACATGCCTCCGAGGTGAAATATGTGACGCACGATCCATGGTAACCATTCTCTTCGGCAGTAGTCGCACTTGGATCATGATCTTTCCTGCCCAGTGCTTTGCTTGCAGACGCATAGACTTCATTTTCCTCGGCTTCGTTGGTCGAATTCTCGGGGAGGTGGTAGCCCGACAACCATGCTGGGAGTTGGTGATCCTGCACGCCTTCAGTTTTATCATGGTAACCTCCATCACCCTATTCTTCAATTGCCCACTCGAAAAAGGTATGGGGTGAGTACCTCGGTGATTATCCCTGACCCTTCCAAGGTGGACTCAGCTTCTTGCTCTGTCCTTTCTTCGAGGCGCGGTCCAAGATGTAGACTTGTCGCCCTTAGTGTAGGGTCTTCTGTAGAAGGCGAAGATACATGTCTTTCTTCAATTCTCCTCTGCGTCTGTCTTAGGTGTTGCCGTGCTGGCTCGTGGGCGAGCTCTATGGATTTTTTCACTAAGGTCCGAGGACATATTGGTGCACTGGCTGCTTCGGTACCTGTTGCCACGACGAGACATGAGGTCTGCCGGCATGGTTATATCCCGTCCTAGCATCATACATGTTCGCCGTTGGGACGGTGCTCGGTTGACTGTTGCTCGAATCGCACCGCTAGAAAAAACCTGTGGTATGAAAACGTCCCAATCGGGCTGCTTCTTCCGGAAACGAAAACTCTCACGCGTCCATCAGGGTGCGATGTACCTCCAACTGTCCGTTTGATTGCGGCCGGTATGGTTGTGGTACGAGCTTTGTGATGCGCAGCGTGTCGCACAGGGCGGCGAATAGCGCACTCTCAACTTTCGTCCTTGGTCGGAGAACAACGCAAGAGGACCCCGAACGGGAGAAAAAAACTAGACACTACTGCGGCCCCTGGCGGTGATTGCTGCAGTCCTTGGAGGGCTTGGAATGATCTCTACCCACTTCGTGATTGGTCCGACACAGCCCCAGTGGTCGGCCATCAGGACCCGCTGCAGGAGCCAGGCAGTTCCGGCCTCCTCCGACTTCAAGTCCGAAGGTTGGCTGGAAGCTGCCTTCCCACCCTTTCCCAGCCCATCTCCCAGCCCCATTCCCGGTCCGTCCTCCGATTTTTTCGTCGGGGGAGTCCGACCTTTCACATGGGGCGTTGCCTGGCTGCCCGGTTCCGGATGGGAACCTGGCAATCGTTTATACAACATCTCTGTCCGGGCATGCCGCGACCTCAAGGACGCGTATCTACACATCCCCATCCACCCCGACGACCGGAAGTTCCTCGCCTTTCATACGCGAGCTCAACGTCCGGTTTTGCGCCCTGCCGTTTGGCATTCACCCGAGCTTCACACGAGCCATCCTCAACGCTCTCCGACGCCTATATAGACGACTGTCATCGTCGGTAGGTCCAGGGAGGCAGCCGAAGCTGCCCCAAACAACGGCCACTCTCCAACAACTAACATCTTGGGTTGGATTATCAACATGGAAAAGTCGCAGCCGATACAATCGCAAGTCCCTCTTACAGGGATCGGGTGACAGCCTCACCAGGCCTGGCCCCAATCCTTCACAACGGCTCCGCTACGGTGGAGAGTTCGCAACGACTTCTCGGGATATGGCAGTTGACGAAATCCTGGATCTTGTCGGTCGCATGAGACCGCCCTACAACAGCTGATTTTCCACTCCACGAAGCGTCGGTCCACATGCCACTGTTGCCAGGGGAGCTCAGACCCTCCTGTCAGGGTGGACTCTGCCGTGCAATGTGGCGCGGGAGTCCCCCTGCACGACCGCCGACCGAAGGTTACCATCATGACAGTGCATCGATAACAGGTTGGAAGGCGACGCTACACGATCAAACAGGGGCCGTTCCACTGGACGCCCCAGCAGTCTCTTCTTTCATATCAACGTCTCGCGACCCTAGCGGTGAAGATGGCAATCCGCACTGGCAGAACAGCTCCTCAACACCAGGAGACCGTCATGTCAGGACAATGCGACAACAGTGGCGTACATCAACCACGAGGGGGGCACCAGGTCGAAACCCTCTCTGGAAGCGAACTGGCGCCTCCTCAACCTCTGCGACACGCTGGACTTTAGGCTCAGCGCGAATCACCTCGCCGGGGACTTCAGGAATACCGCGTCCGATGCCTTATCGAGGGATCTGATCACCCCAACGCGTGGACCCTTCCGAGCATGGGCGGACCAATCGCCAAACTTTTTTCGGCCCTCATCGACCTATTCGCCATGCTCGCAACAGCCCGCCATACCGATGTTTTGTTCACGGAAGTTTCACCCCGGCTGCGGATCGACGACCTCTCGGTTCCCATGATCGGGCCACCCTTCAGCCGTACGCCTTCCCACCAATTTGTCTCTTGGCCAGGGTCCTCGCCGCCGTCCGAGACGGCCCAGCAGACGTTTTCCTTGTCGCTCCACGCTGGCCGAACCGACCGTGGCTTCCGCTCCTGCTGGAACTCTAGTGGACCTTCCTGTCAGCTCCTAACCCAGTGCAACGTACCCAGCACCCGGACATCGCTGCCTCACACTTAGCTGCGTGGCAGCTCTCCGGGCGGCCACTGCAGGAGGAGGAAATTCTGTCACAAGTGGCCTACTTCCTTATCTCCCTCGCGGAGGAGTGTAAACGTGTCACCCACTATCCGTAACTCGTTCCGCCATTGTCGCTGTTCATCCAGGTTCCCGGATTGTTCCTCGGTCGGTAGTAACCATATCATCGCTAAGGTTCTACGAGCATTCTTCCCCCCGGTGTTCCTTCTTGGGCGATCAACGACGTCTGACGGCATTAGGCTCCAGCCTCCCATACGAGCCCATGGCCGACTCTCTCCACTGGAGTTCCCTTCACCCACAAAACGCTCTTCCTGATCGCAGCGGCCTCCGCTCGCCGAAGAAGCTGCCCCACGCCCTCACGGTGAAGCCAGGACAAATTCGACTTCGACCCCACCGGTGTACGGCTCATACCCGACCCGACGTTCTTGGCAAGACCAGTCCAGCTCCTCACCCCCAACGAGGTCGTTCTTCCCAGGATCAGTGGCATCTCTTCCATCCCGGAGAATAGGTCTCGTGTCCCCGTCAGGGCCCTGAAGTGTACCTCCAGCGCTTCATTCCGTCGTCATTCTCCCGCGCGTCCGTACAACACCGGGCGGCTCAGGCACCCTCTCAAGGTGAATCGTCACAGTTAATACGTCCGCACGTCCAACCGAGAACAACCGTTGCCAACGACATCGAGCCCCGCTTGGAGGACAATCTGCAACCTTCGTGTCGTTCACTATTTCACGGACCACGCTCCCCGCGTGAACGCTTCGCCCGATCCATACTCTCCCGACGTCGCGAAGCTCCTCCCTCTCCGGCCACATCTCTGTGCTATCAGCATAGGGTGCTACAGGTAATGACGACGCAGGAATTGCCCGCATAAGTACAGCTAGGGGAATTCACCATGGCACTGTGCACACCACCTACTGCGAACACGCCGTCTAGTTTGCTCTTCCCAGCCCGGGCTACCTTAAGACAGACAGTGCAAACCGACAGTTCTTCCAACGGTGAAAATACCGCCAATTTTAATTATCATATACGTCTATACTTAGGATGTACAGGTAAGTATACTACAGCAAGCTTCCAGCCTGCCTGTTCTTCAATGGCCTCAAAGTGGACAACCTTTTGAACTATTGGCTCTCTGAAGTGTTACTTTGAGGTGCCACCAGTTCAGTTCATTAACTGCCACGTGACGGCTGTGGGAACAAGCTGTTTGACTATATCAACCAATCTGAAAGGACAATCAAGTACTCATCAGGGATAGTGAGTAATTTTGTATTTCCATTATGACCATCTCCTTTTTCTTGCCTGGGTCCATCCTAATATGTGCGGTTGTGGGTGTGGCTTGTAGGGCACAATTCTCCAGAATGTTGATTGAAATTGACTTTTTGTGCTATCACATTTCTGACGGCTTTACCTCGTAGCCTTTTAAACCATTTCCTCTTTTTTTTCGATTTTGATAAAATTTCTGATTTTAATGTGACTTCATATTTAGCCTATACATATTTTTCGGTTCTGGCCATCTTATGTATGTTGACGTTTCTACTCTATTCTCATAATTTTACTCACCTCATTCACGTGCGTTCCTACTGTAAAGCGCCTTTGAACACATTTCGTGATTTAGGCGCCTAATAAAATGTATATAATAATAATAATAATATAATTAATAATTATAATAATAATAATAATAATAATAATACTATATAATAATATAATTAATCAAATAATAATAATAATAATCACTAATAATAATAATAATAATAAGTTCAAGGGATTTGTAGTATGAAGTTGAGTGTGACACGATTTGATAGATTTGTGCGACCACAAAAGTCACTACGAAGGGTAACTTATTCTATGTAATTAATTGTTTAAGTTTGTTAGCAAAATTGAGGTGATTCGGTTTGACACATAAGTACCGGATGTTATGTAGATGAACTGATTAGTCTTCTCATTTTTTTACAAAATATGATATTTAAGTGGTCTAGTTGGCATAATTTATGGAGGACAGGAGTGAACGCTGCAGCCCCGGCACGTCCGCCCCCCCCCCCCCCCAGACGCGCTGAGATCCACGCGGTATGAGCTATCGGCCCCGCTCTCGGCACGAGCCACCGAGCCAATCGTCGGTGGAGCGGACGACTGTGATGCCTTTACTACGCAAGAAAGCGAGGATGGGCTTGCAGACCCAGAGTTCGACGCCGTCGGGAGGCCGAAGGGAGGAGACCACACGCGGTAGTCTGCCCTGTAGCGGACCTAGGAATCGCAGTGGAAGCGGATGGCTGGGCAGATAAGCGTCCCTCGAGGTCACTCGACGTGCCCACCCTCTCTTGAGGGAAGATACGGATGGTGGTAGGAAAGAAACCTCATCGGAATTTCCTCGGGCGGCGGGCGACACCCTCCGCGGAGGTTCTTCCGCCGAGAAGCGAAGACTGCCTAAACGACCTCGCTCTCGCCTATGCCTTCGGCCGCCCTCAGCTTCAGAAGTCGAGTGGTTCGGCGGCGCTGGCCGGAGTCCGGCCTCCTGCAGGAGTCGTCAGATTTTAGCGACTTTGTGATTATGGTCCACCTCCAGTTCTGAAAATCGTATCATGAGATCAGGGTCACTGAGGGGTCATCAACATGTCTAATTTGCAGAATCCATGCGTGTTTCAATGTTAGCCGGATTTTTAATTTCCTGGACAAAGTTAGAGGAAATCTATGCAGTCCCATCATGTGCGTGTTGTGTGTGAGCCAAGCTTGTAAAACACGATCCCAACCTGGATGGATGAAGCTCATACTGAGGATGTGTGTTCCCTATGATGAATCAGGCGGTTAACGCGTCTCAGGAGGTCAACAGGGTTGAGGTCTGAGAATCTTGTAAACACGGAATCCAAAAACGGTTGTTCCGACAGGTAGGAATTTTTGGTAGCCTTCTATGAGATACGGAACCCCATGGTTTTAGTTGAGTGGAGGGTGAATTTTGCGTTAGAAAAATAGACAATTTTAATAACCTGAATTTTGGCTCATTTTGGCTTGTAAGCAGATAACTAGACCTGTGAGTTTCCTATGATGAGAACATGGACCCTGTTGTTCTTGGTTTAGGGCGGGGTAATGTTGGTCAAAGGTAGGAAAATTGTGAAAAAATTAAAATGTTGCCAAGGTGCGCTTGTAAACGTGATACCTCGACCTCACCTGGATGGATGAAGTTAATAATTGCGGTATGTGAGTTCCCCTGATGAGTTAAATGGACCTTATTCGGGTCAGGTCAAACGGTATCTAAGGTCCACAGGAACCAAAGTCAGAAATGCTCGTAAACGCGACAAGCCCAGAATGGTTGGTCTAATCAGGCTGGCATTTGATGTGTAGCTTCCTTATGGAGAGAACAGGGACCTATGAATCGCGTTTATGTCGGGGTGAAATTTTGTAAGGAATAGATTTTTGATTCCTTCGGACGGAAGTCAGAGGAATTTATGCAGTTAAGACAGTGCGTGTGTATGTAGTAATGTGACGCTGACTTGTGAACACGATAACTCAACCAACCTAATAATGAAGCTCATTACTTGGTATGTGTGTCCCCATCATGAGTACATGAACCCTTCTTGTTGGGGTCAAGTCAGAGGTCTCTGAGGTCACCAGAGGTCAAAGTATGAAATTGACTTTTTTTGCTATCAAATTTTGAATGATTTACCTCGTAGCCTTTAAACATTTCCTCTTTTTTTCATTTTCCACAAAATTCAAATGATTATAATGTGGACTTCATATTAGGCCTATACATATTTTTCGGTTCTGAGCCATCCCCTTTTTATTTTTGGTTTTATGTTTTTTTGGGGACTGGGGTTTCTACTCTAGTTCTCATACTTTACCTACCTTCATTCACGTGCGTTCTACTGTAAAGCGCCTGTGAACACATTTCGTATTTAGGCGCTATATAAAGATGGTATATTAATAATAATAATAATATAATAATAAATTATAATAATAATAATCATAATAATAATAATAATAATAACTAATAATAATAAAATAATAAGAATAATAATAATACAATAATACTAATAAAAATGTCAAGGATTTAGTATTGAAAGGTGAGTGTACACGATTTGATGAGATTTTGGACCAACAAAGTCACTACGAAGGGTAACGTAGTTATAGTAATTAATTGTTAAGTTTGTTCGCAAAATGTAGGTGATTCGGTTGACACATAAGTACCGGATGTTATGTAGATGGAGTGATTCGTTATTCCTTTCAGTTAAAATATGATATTGAAGTGATCTAGTGTGCCATAATTTATGGAGGAAGGTGAACAGCTGCTGTCGCGGCAAAGTCCGAGACGCGCTGAGATACGCGCGGATGAGCTATCCGCACACGCCTCTCGACGACGCCCCCAGCCAAGCGTCGGTCGTGAGCGACGACGTGATGCCTTACTACGCAGAAGTTCGAGGATGGGCTTGCAGACCAGAGTTAGACGCCGTCGCGGAGGCCCCAATGGGAGGGGGACAACAGCGGTAGTCCTGCCCCCTGTAAGCGGAACGCATAGGAATCGGAGTGAAGCGGATGGGTGGGCAGATAAGAGTCCCTCGGGTCACTCGACGTCGCCCACCCTCTCTTGAGGAAGGATCCGGATGGCGGTAGCAAGAAAACCCCAGCCGGAATTTCCTCGGGCGGACGTGCGATACCTTCCGCGGAGGTTCTTCCGCCGAGAAGCGAAGACTGCCTAAACGACCTCGCTCTCGCCTATGCCTTCGGCCTCCCTTCAGCTCAGAAGTGAGGTAGGCGGCGTGGCCGGAGGCCGGGCCTTCCTGCAGGAGTTCGTTCAGGATTTTAGCAGAACTTTGTGAATTATGGCCACCTCCAGTTGAAATCTGTTATCATGGCTCAGGGTCACTGGAGGTCATTCAACCTGTCTTAATTTGCATAATCCATGCGTGATTTCAATGTAGCGGATTTTAATTTCTTGACAAAGTTAGAGAAAATCTATGCAGTCCCATCATGTTGCGGTTGTGTGTGACGCAAAGCTGTAAAACACGAATCCCACCTGATGGATGAAGCGCATACTTGGTATGGTGTTCCTATGATGGATCAGGGTAAAGGTCTCAGAGGATCAACAGAGGTTGAGGTCTGAGAATCCTTGTAAACACGGAAATCCCAAACGGTTGTTCCGACTCAGGTAGGAATTTATTGGTAGCCTCCTTAGGAGTCACAGGAACCCCATTGTTTTAGTTGAGTGGAGGGTGAATTGGTAGAAAAACAATAGACAATTTGTAATAAACTGAAATTGGGCTCATTTTGGCTTGTAAGCGTAAACTCGACCTTGTTGGTTCCTTATGATGAGAACATGGACCCTGTTGTTCTTGGTTTAGGCGGGGGTGTATGTTGGTCAGGTAGAGAAAATTGTGAAATTTTAAAGGGTTTTAAAATTTTGCCAATGTCGAGTTGTAAACGTGATACCTCACCTCACCTGGATGTAGAAGGTTCATACTTGGTATGTGAGTTCCCCATGATGAGTACATGACCTATTTCGGGTCAGGTCAAAGGTCATCTAAGGTCCACAGAACCAAAGCAGAAATGCTCGTAAAAGCGACAGCCCAGAAGGTTGGTCTAATCAGGCTGAAATTTGGTGGTTAGGTTTCTTATGGGGGGTCCAGGGACCCTATTGTTCGGTTTCTGTCAGGGGTGAAATTTTGCTAAGAATAGAATTTTTGATTCCTCGACGAGTCAGAGGAATCTAGGCAGTCAGGACAGTGCGGGTGTATGTATGTATGTTGACGCTGACGTGTGAAAACACGAAAACTCAACCAACTTAATTAATGAAGCTAATACTTGGATGTGTGTTCCCCATCATGAGTACATGAACCTATCGTTGTTGGGTAAATCCGAGGTCATCGAGGTCACAGAGGTCAAAGTATGACATGGTGAACACGATAAGTCAAGAATGTCTTGAAATCTTGTTAACACATAAGTCCCGAATACCTGGTCTGATCAGGTCGAAATTTGTATGGCAGCTCTTGTATGAGGAATACAGTAAACCCATCAAGTTGGTGTAGACTGAGAGTAGTTTTTAGGAGGGATTAGGCTATTGTGAAAACGTTGATTTCTCATAACACTGTGCCAATTGGGCTTGGTAACACAAAAACTCATGCTCGGTATGTGGATTCAATTGAAGAATACATGGTCCCGATTGTTTTGCGTTGTCAGGTCAGCGCGAAATTGGCCTCAATATAGGTCAAAGTTCGGATGCTATGCTATTCCTGCTGAAGTATCATATAAGTAAAACCCACAGATATTATCATCATTTTCGTGGAGTAATTGAGGTTAAAAACTTCAAGTGGAAAGGTCATAAAGGCCAGTCAAGGGGAATCACAAGTCCTCTTGGCTTTTGCGTTTGAGAACTCGGTGTTTTGGCCAATTTTAGCCAAACACGACAACATGACCCCACATGAATGGATGAACGCTCATACTTGGTGTGTTTTCCCATGATGGGGATATAAAACGATTTTGTTTTGGGATCATGTCAAAGGCCATCTAAGGGTCACAGAGGTCAAAGTCTGATACCTTGAAACATGATAAGTCCAGAATGGTTGGTCAGATCAAGTTGAAATTGGTGAGAGCTCTTCTTATTTGGAGTACGCCTTGTGGTGTTTTGGTAAGAAACCAGGTCATCTGAGGTCAACGGAGCTGGAAGTATGAGTAGCTTCGTAAACACGATTATTTCATTGGTTGATTGGATCAGGATAGAATTTGACTGTAGCTTCCTCATGGATAGTGAGGGGACCCATTGTATTGGTTTGCATCGGAGTGAATCTTGGTCAAAAACAGAAAATTTGTGAATGATGATTTTTGGCGAATTTCAGATTGTAAACACGATGATTGAACCACATGGATGGATGATGATATACCTGGTAGTGAGTTTGTTTGCTGTATTACCTTAATGCTATGTTCTGGATGAATCAAAGGTCATCTGAGATCAACAGAAGTCAAAGTCGGAAAATATGGTAAACAAAGTCCAAGAATGGTTGGTCTGATCACGTGTGAAGTTTGTGTAGATGTGTAGCTGCATTGCCTTTCTTCTTGTTTTTCAAATTTAAATTTAAAAAAAAATTGACCTTTGTACTCTCCGAACGGGCACAACGTGAAAAGGTTGTTTTCTCATAGGAAAAGCGTTTCTCCAGAGAATTTCCACTCGGTCCCGCGTAGATCCGGGCACAGTGAAGAGAAAAGGGGATTTGAAAAATGTAGGAAATATTGGCAGCATGCTATTTTCATGAAACGATGGAAGCGGTATCTGTGAAGGGTGGTACCAATCGAGGAAGGCTGAATTTAGGTGAAATGTGTGGAAGTGCATACCACTGGGCAGAATTTGTATGAGTAGCGGTGTATGAGTCTCCCTCATACTGCTATGTGGTCTGAGCCGAGTTGGTGGCTGGGGTACGTTATAGCGCCCCCACTTTGATATGACGTGTATAAGGATAGGAGGTGCGACGATGTGTATCAGAATAGAGGGCTCAACAAGGGATAATTCACATCGTGTGAATGCATTGTTAACAGGGTGGGCGCGGTGGTAATTAAGGAAAGGAGGAGAGGGGGGTGGTATTTAGGCTTACAGGCGGTTGGATTGTGGGGGGTAGGGGGTAGTCGGACAGGAATATGTGGTCGAGGGGATGGCGGTTGAAAAGATGCATGTCGGGCATAATCTTTGTCGATCAGGTATTTGAATCAGAAACAAATCGTCACAGTACTGTGTTCAGCACACTACCACACCAGACTGTCCGTTTACGCATGGAAAACGCACCGTTCCTCTGTCAACTTTTCACCGATGAAACAGAGGGCTCTTTATTCTCGTTGGTCCATCTGTCGGGGTTCTTAGATGAGTCATAGACCCGACCCCTCCACTGTACTCCAGGCGAAGGGGCGCCCATGCTAGGAGGTACTGAGCAGAATCGACTCTCCTCGAGGATGCTGTGTGTTCTCCGCAGTCCGATGTAAGAGTCTATCTTCACGTCTTGCTGGTCTTTGCCGGGATTCTTGACGAGATCCACAGGTTGAACATCACTGAGCAAAAATGCTGGATAGGCCCATGTTAGGAAATACTGAGAATATTCGACTCGCATTGTGAATATGATGTGTATCCGCAGTCCGAGGAAAGAGTCTCTTCATTCTTGCTGGTTCATCTGCAGGAGGTTTTCCGATGAGATCCACAGGCCAAACCATCACTGAGCAACATGCTGGATGGAGCCCATGCTAGGAGGTACGGAGCAGATCCGTGCTGATTGCAAACATCTGAATGGCATTTTAGGGAAAGGAAAATGTGGAAGAGTTGCCACGCATCTACGACCTCTTCTATTTCTGTGAAGAAAAGGTGCTTCGCGACACGAAAGTGAATCATGGCGTCAGCACTGGGTTCTTTTACAGGGCGGCGCTGAGCACGGGGGTAGGCTGGAATTTTTAAAGGTCGTTAATATTCTAAGTGGATAGCCAGCATCGGTTAACGCATAGCGTACACGGAATTGTTAGGAATAAGACTCCTAAATACAACACTTCCCGTCGGCCTGACCTTTTCACGGAGCTGATGCACGTGGCACGGCCATGGATTTTGGAGAGGCGCAGGGATTGGGAAGGTGGGGCTTGTCAGATATCAATTGAAATGACCCAATTCTCAAAAAGTTGCCTTGGAATTTCATTGAGTTCATGTAGGCTTACAGTACCCCATTTTGTTCACACTCAGTAATTACATTGGGTGAACATTTCAGTTTCACTAATTCGGCCTTTCTCCATTCTTCGCCCGAGTTCTGTCCACTTGCACTACTGAGTGATCTCAAATTGATATGCAAGACTCGGATGCGTGATGATGGGGTTTACCCTAACATGGTTTACTATGCCACCTGACTGTACTGTTGACTTATATGGAGCATGAACTTTGGACCCTTAATCTCAGGCAAATTAGTTACCCTTCTTGAAATAGTAGGCTACTGCAAGGTTGTGTTAAAGGTTTACAGAATAGCGAGTATATGCGTGTACCAGTTAGGGCGGAATGTACGTCTGGAAGCCCACAACCAGACAAGAAACCTGTGGGGTCAAGCCACATCATCAAACGATTTATAAAGTTTCCATACAAATTAGGACACACCGTCCACGCCGTCAACAGAAAATAGACTTCAAATGGGGCAAAGCGTGTTAATGTAACTTCAGACTTTATGGACAGCTCTCGTTGATAGGAAGGAGGATTTGATGAAGGACAGAAGGAAGTTGTCTGAGGGGGAGGGGGGGGGAACGGGGGAGGGAGGGGGGTAGTTAGTTTTTAGAAAAAGAAGAACCCAGGGGCTTAGGCGGTAGGAACGGTAATTTTGAGTGGGGGTCGGTTTGATGACGGATCTGGGGGATGGGTCTAATCGGGGGGGTCTCCCCTCGCACAATTTTGCCATTTTCCAGTGACCTTGGATGCAATTTCATGCCAATATAGCACTCCAAAAACACTCACTTAATCAGATATCAATATGGCATTCCAAATGGTCCTTATATCTAGATCGTGTGCCTTTCTCTGCCAAATCAAAACGAGCGGCAGTAAGATTTACATCTAAATCTCATTTTCAGAGGACGCCGAAGCCTCTCTCCCCACTTTAGAAAATGTTTGCTTTCAGGTGGCCCTTAGAGCATCTGATGCAATTATTTCACTCCTAAAACAGGTTCACTTAGTTTCAGAATAATTTAAATTTTCCCACGTCTTAGATGCGACTCGCTACTTTTTGTATTTGTACTGAGCTCCATGAGCAGTAAGGTAGGCTCTTCTTGGGAGTTGGTGTAAATCTTACCAAACAGCGGACCGCCAACATAGGCATACGGGGACCATTCCTATTTACGAGATTCGGCCTTGTTTTTTTTTTGGTTTTTGTTCTTTGCCTCATGCTGCCAAAATTTTCACGATTTTTGCATTTTGCCCAAGTTCTCATCTAAAAAAGTGTGCGACAGTCTGCCCCTCGCTCCCCCCCCCCCCTTGACGAGCTCTCGTAAAACTATTTTTGCATCTTCACATGTCTTTGGAGGCGATTTTGTTGTTGACTCTTGTGTGTTTTCCGGCCACAAATGTGCTGAGCTTTTGTTCATTTGATTATAAAAAATTACCTTTGCAATAATCTTCACATGAATTTCTCATTGTCGGTCAAAATTTTGATCAACTCTGTCTAGATATTCTCTCTCAAAGTTTTGTGTATTTTTTTTATTTTTTTTATATCATTCGGCTGTCTCATTTTGGGCCACTGCTAAACTTCTTTTGTCCGAATTGAAAGGGTTAAGAAGGGGCGGGAATTCCGCCTCGTCTGTCCACGCCTTCAGCTGACAATCCAGGGTACGATATTTCTGTATTTTAGGCCACATGTAGAATAATAATGTGCACTAGCCTGATTGTTAAAAAAAAATGCTTGGGCAATCGCAGGATTTTTATAAGCTATTTCCGCGTTGGTTGTACGTGGATCTAATCCCTTTCCTAATCACTAATTATACAATAAACACAATGATGATATACAATACCGATAAGCCAATCCGGCGGTCGATCTAAATATGTGTGTTAATAATGGACGAAAAAAGTTTATCATTGCGTGCGAAGCAGTGGTGGCGCCGGAATTTCCCGACGCTCCATACTTAGCATTTCAATCGTAGAAAAAACATACCGCGCCGCGAAGCGCGCAAAGAAAATTTCAAAGATTTTGCCAATTGCAACACAGGCGACACATAGCGAAATTCTAAGCGGTCAAGGTGAGTGAATTGGGAGTGAACTTCTCCTGGGCCAAGCAGCTCATCAAAGGAAGTCAATTTAGGTGTGAGTATGAGTCAATGGGCAGGATAATGGTGGGAAGCTCCTTTCAATTTCAGCCACTGTAGGAATGTTGTGAACGTGCCTCCAGGCCTTGTAAATAGTTGATCTGCGGTGGGCCTATGCCCTTTCTAAATCGAAGATGTATTGAAGGATTTATGTTATAAGGAGTTTACAAACGGAAATAAAGCTTTAGGGCAGAAAATTTCGTAAAAATTCGAAACTATTAGGACAGCGAAGCAAATGAGCCCGAAGCGCCGCGAGAATTTTCGCAACAATCGGCTTTCAATGAAAAATTTGCGTTTCGGACCTTAGACACATCATCTTTGGCTATTGCCTAAATGTTTTAATTCCCACGCCTAAATTGAGATAATCACCAAAATTAGGGGCTTGCGACCTCATGTCCATCATACGCCAAAAAGGGGGAGGGGCATTTCCACCCTCTTCGGAAATGTTAGGGGGCGCGGTACAACGTCCCCTTGGATTGACGCCCACGCGTAATGTAGTGTCTTAACTCCGACACAAATGGGGGTGGGGTGGGGGGAAGATATACCTCCCCGATGGGGGGGGGGGGAGGGCCTGAATCCCCCGGCGCCCACACCTTTAACTTCCCCCTCTGTAAATTGATACCACAGCCATGAGAAACTAAAAAACCTCTTTTCTGGGACAATTGGTCAACTTTCAATGGTCGTATATGAATGAAAATCGACAAAATTTTCGCAAAAGTCATGATCGGAGTTGCAGCGAGCTCGACAAACTGAGAAAGAAGATTGGGAGTCTGGGAAAAAAAACTAGAAAAGTTTTCGTACGAGCAAGGATTTGAACCCGGAATCACTGGAGTGAAAGAAGATGCTAGGACCCACGATGCATTTGATGAGTTCTTGAATTGATTAGTCAAATCAATATAAGTACCATTGCTCATCAAGAATTCGTAGATTTTGTGGAATAAGTATTCCGAATAGAAATTCGGGGGATGGCTAGTGTAGTCGAATCAAGTAGTGCTGAAAACGAGTTATGTTGGCGAGATCAGGTCCCACTCGACCGTGGTAGAGACAGTTTAATAGGCCTGAATAAACGTGACGTTTTCGCACACGTTCTGTAGCGTAGGGTTATCAGTTTGTTTGAGTGGTGAATAGCGAAATGAAACCTGTGGGACATGAATGCTTCATTCAAAGTATATTGTTTTTTTATTTCCAAGTCATTGATCGGATCGGCCTCGCATGTGATCAGGGTCGTATCCACAGCCCTTCATGGAATTTTCCAAAATAGGCTTGAAAATGCCAGAAAGGGGAGGCAAATTTTATGCCCTATTGCCTATACCTCTGCATAAAAAAAATATGGCAAATGTCTGTGCGTCTGACAGCTAAAGAGGGCGGCTCTGATGGCTGAACAGCTATCCCAGACCAGTGTCATGACTCCTCGTTGTAGTATTGTTTGGCCAAAAAGGGCTGTGTTTGCCTAAATTTTCATTGAATTGTGCCCGGTCCCAGGGCAGAAGGGATGGCATTTCGATGAATATGTGCTTTTATGTACTCGAGACTATTTTTTCCTGCTGCCCCCCGCCAGGAGAGAACAAGATGTGCAGATAAGAGTGAATGCTCCATAGTCTATGTTGGACTACGGGAATCCAATTGAATTCGGTTTGAGTTTTGCGACAATTTTTTTTCCGAAAACTTGTATTACACGTTTACTCGATCTCGCCTGGTTAGATAAGCTCATACTTGGTTACGTGAGTTCCCCATGATGAGTACATGAAAACACTATTGTTTTGGGTCTGAGCAGAGGTCATCTGAGGTTCACCAGAGGTCAAAGTCTGGAGAACATGTAAAACGATAAGTCCAGGAATATGGTCTGATCAGGGGATTATTGACAGTACAGGGAACCTGTTTACCGGGGTAATTTTTAATCAAAATAGAATTCGGTGAGAATCAATATTTCGGCGAAATTGTTGGCGCGATATAATTATTTTTCCTCAGTCTCACAAGGAGAACTGGAAAATTTTAAAAGATCTCATTGTGTTGAATCACGGAAAGCTTTGTGATATTGTTTTTACCCCGGTTCGGGTCAAAAACCAAACTTCAGGTTTCGAACCTACAAACCTCTTTTTGAAGTCTTTTGCAGGCTATATCTGTACTCGTTAGTTTGCATTTTAACAAAAAACTGGAGGACGGTATGTTCCTCATGATGAAGGAGAGGCCGAATGTTGCCCCATTTTCAGGGAGGGAGCCGGATCTCTTACTAGCAAAACAGCCTGTCAGTCTCACAGTCGCAATTAAGTATGGAGCGATGTTCGGGATCAATATGCGTAACCATTCGATAGAAAGAATCGATTAGAAACTACCAGCATGGTTTCAGAAATGGTCGTTTGTGTGCCTAATATTTTAGAGTTCAGGAAAATTTACTAATGCTGTTGACGAGGCAACGCTGTGAATTATTTCTGGAATTCAGAGAGCCTTGACAAAGTTCCCAATAAACGTCTGTTGCTCAACTTGGAGAGGCTTGGTATTCACGGGAATATCCTCAGGTAGATTCGTGACAGATTCATGACAGAGAAAACAAAAAAAAAAGGGTTTATTAACGGTTGATTTGATTGATTGCTACGGGTTCAGGAAGCCAATTTGACACATCGTGGAACCCTAACCGAATTTTTATCGTGGATGAGCATTGGTGATAACTCGCCTTCTTTCTCGACTAGTGCTCAGATGATATCGAGGCAGGGAGTGACACCCAGTCCCTGCTACCGGGACCGCAATTTTACGTCCCACATCCGACGGACGATCAGGAACTCCAGGACCCGACCACTTTCTCAGAACCAACATGGGGAGCGGAAGATGTTCGACGCGACTGCTCCTCACAGACGACGACGGAGACCTATTGCAAGTGCCCCGAAACAACCCCCCGAATTTACCAAGCCCACCGCTCCACAGCAGGGACCAGGAACCTACGACCAGGAACACGCCAGTCGAACTGCAAGTACAGCCACTTCTGGAAAAAACGCCCGGTGCTGATCGGCTGAATTCGAACCCGGACCTGCTTGCATGCAAAGCGACACTGATACCGCTCTACTATTCTCCCGAAGTGGCTCCAGAAGTGGCTGTATTTGAAGTTCGACTGGCGTGTTCAGGTCTTAGATCCTGGTTCCTGCTGTTGAGCCAGTGGGCTTGGTAATTTCGGGGGGTTGGTTCCGGAGGCACTTGCAATAGTCTCGTCGGTCCGGCTTGAGCAGTCGCGCGAAACATCTTCCGCTCCTCCAGGTTCTGAGAAGCTGGTCAGCGTCCTGGAGTTCCCAAACTGATCGTACAGCGGATTGGGGACGTAAAATTGCGGTCCCGGGAGAGGATTGGGTCACCCTGACCTCGATCTCATCTGAGCACTAGCGAGAAGAGAAGGCGGAGTTTTCGACGGTGCCTCTCCACGATCAAAAATTCGGTTAGGGTTCCACGATGGCAAACTTGGCTTCATGAACCCGTATAAATCAAATAAAGCAAATCAAATCAAATCATATTAGCAGTAACCATTGTGGTGAACGGTTGGGTTTTTGTCTCTTTGACAAGCCACAAACACGCATGTTCCATGAGGCCTCCATATGGCATGTATTCTCTCATCGCAGATATTACTATTTAATATTCGTTCAGTAGTAGTAAGTCATTGAATTGCAGATTCCAATTTGATTCGAAGGTAAACAAGCTGACAAGATAGTACCGGTATGTGGCGAGAAGCAGGATGCAGATGGAAAGACCAAAAACAAAACTGAAACAATTGCATAAAATTTTTATGCCAAAATTGGAATGCTGAGTAATACAACAGAAGCTGAATAAAATAAAAACATGAGACATTTAGGTGGTCCAATAAATGTGGCGCGCAGGCCACATCCCAACACCACGGTCTGTCGAAAAATAGGGGATATATATGGACTGGGCCATAGCGTACAATTATAGAGATATTTTCACCCCCCCCCCCCCCCCCCCCCCCCTTCCTCATCGAATGGCTTCGGGTCTTATCGTCTGGCATTGGATGGACGAAACATTCCATTGGATGTTGCATGCCAACACCATGGTGGTATTGCTCAGTAAAACGTCATGTCCTGGTTCATGTGGTGACCTACCAATATTTCACATTCAATGGATTATTGCCTTCAGAGGACATTTTCGATACTCAGTTATGCCCCCGAGAACATACGTAAATATATGACGTGATAAAAAGTGCCTTTCTACCAAATAGAAACATTACTACAATAACTCAGTATGGGAATCAGGCATGCATAGGATGAGAATCTTTGGGAGTCTGTTCTAGCAATTTATAGACAGGTTTGTCCAGGTTCCTCACATAATGCATTCGTTAATTGTATATGCACCTCTATACCCCGGAAAGGTGGAAGTGGAAAGGTGAGTCGCAGAGTAAAATACAAATCACATGTCATTTTCTTGATGTTCAATTACAAAACGGATTTGAACAATGACCCATATTTGACTGACCAGGGTCCATGTATTGGGAGTGTGTCATACATTTAAAAGTGCGATACTGTCCGAAAGTGAAACACACGAAAAAATTGTTACTAATGTTATCATTGGGACTCTAACCCACCAATACCGTCAACCTCAAGTTCTGAGTTGTCATGACTGATCTACACCAGATTGGAGGTATGTCAGGGAGATGTGGGCATGGATCGAGTAATACACTTTTCCTGGTTGATTGAATCGTTCCAAGTTGCTATATTCACTAAAGTACTACCAGTATTGAGGCGGATGTCAATAAGGGGGAAAAATACGGAAAAGAAACAGTTTAATTGTAGTACAAAGGAACCTTCTATGGCATACAGAGAAAATAGTGAGACAATGAATTTTGAAGTCCTCAAAATTGAAAAGGAGAAAGGTCATACTATCCTGAACATTGAATTATATTACAAATGAATTACAATTTCGTTTTATTGAAAAGTGTGTTGGTATCATTGGCAGCAAGGGGAAAATGTTCTCAGGATAATTGTGATTACATGAAAAACAAGTAATGAAAGGGCATAAATACCGAGCCCTAGCCAAACAGTATTGCCATCACAATCATGTCTTTTCATTTATCTGCAGGGATTTGCAGATTATAGAGTGTCGAGTAAAACCTATAACAAATATTTTACCTTAATAATAATAATATTTTTTAGGTTTTTTAATTTTTATATTCTTATTATTAGTATTAATATTATTATTATTATTGTATATTATTATTATTATAAATATTGGAAATTCTGGAAGACTATACTGTAGGAAACGGTGGTTATTTTATAACACTCCCATTAAATGACTTAAATGGACGCTTGCTCAAAATGAACTACATGTTTCCAAAATCATCACATTTTTTTTTATAGAGTGCCACTGAACAGAGGAGCTTCAAAAAGAGTTCTGAATAGTAATATGTTTTAAAGACTAGCATTACGGATGACTTGACATGAGAGCAAAAATGAGTGAAATTCCAATGCAATGGTTTACCAAATACAGCTATAGCATACAAAACCTTCTTAGTTCACAAATATTTTGGTGGCAACTCAATTTTCAGCATCATTTATTTGAACGGCTTCACTATTCCATCAAAATGGTCATACAGTGACATCTAGGTCAGTGATATGCTAAAAGTCCCAATTATTTATACAGATGATCACAGACTGATTTGATTGAAGGAATATTTAAAGGACAACTGAACCATAGGTGTGGTATACAGTGTCTGTACAAGTTTCTCCCTCAGTCATATCTAACACAGCAGATAGGGAACCCTACAGGCCTCGTGAGAAACAATGATCACCTTGTAACATCATGTTGACTATCCACGGGACCATGAAAGGATCAACATCTGATCAGTAGTAAGCTGCTAAATGAACGAGTTCACTTTTCTTCGAAGAAAAATTGCTCTCCAACTCTTAAAGACTTCAATAATATGAGAACACCATGCCTGTGATATGTGACTACAAATCTTTTCCATCTTGGAAAAAAGGTCTTATTAAAACAAAAACAAAGATATCTGGTAGCCATCCCTCTATTACTTATTCCGTGACTCGCCTGGTTGTGCAATCAATTGTCAAATCAGTCACCGTGCAAACATAAGGCATTCCACGTGTTGCTCTCACTGTTAGCATTTAACAGAAACAGCTACTAATCAGGTTTTCTAATCAAATTCATAAGAACTGATTGTTGACCATGTCTACTGGAGGAGTATATGTTTTGTGGAAATGTATCTGAAATTGCCTAAATCTGCACATTAGACACAATACTCATCTTCCCTTGACCCATTGAATAACCCAAGTGACTCGAAACAATATTGACACTTTCGGGGACTAAAGGAAGACCAGTCAAATCAATATTCATGAAATCAAAACACATTTTGAGGCACGGAATAAATAATGCAAAATAGAAGCACTGAATACCTCCAGTGACTTCAGTCCGGGTTGTGCAATCAATTTTTTTTTCCATCATCACCATGCAAACATAAGGCATTCCACGTGTTGCTCTCACTGTTAGCATTTAACAGAAACAGCTTTACTAATCAGTTTCTAATCAAATTCATAAGAACTGATTGTTGACCATGTCTACTGGAGGAGTATATGTTTTGTGGAAATGTATCTGAAATTGCCTAAATCTGCACATTAGACACAATACTCATCTTCCCTTGACCCATTAAATAACCCAATCGACTCGAAACAATATTGACACTAAAGGAAACAATATTGGGACTAAAGGAAGACCAGTCAAATCAATATTCATGAAATCAAACAAATTTTGAGTTACGGAGTATATAAGGCAAAATAGAAGCACTGAATACCTCCAGTGACTTTCAGTCTATGTTAAAAATGTTGAAGAGCAAAGGTAAGCCATAGCCACCAAGTTTCATGGAATTCCGGCAGACGTCAAGATTACGCATAAATTATACAAATTAGACACGTTGAATGACTTCTAGTGACCCTGAATCCATGATAAAAAAACTGAACTAAAGGTAATCATCCCCATCAGGTTTCATTAAAATCCCATCCGCTTTGGGATTTTTGGCAAAAATTATGCAATTATACTCATTGAATTGACCTCCATTGACCACGAATCTTTGTTTAAAAAAAATTTAAACTGAAGGTAGACCATATTCACTAAGTTTCATGAGAATCTGACGAACTTGACATTTCGCATAAATTATGCAATTTAGGCGACTTAATTAGCATAGTTTATGCCTGAAAACTGCAAATCAGTCCCCTACCCTTTATTCGCACCTATGTGCCAAAACCAAATCACCATAAACCTAACGGTCAGTCCGTAATCTTGCTAACGGCCTACAAATAATTTCCATAAAAAGGCTAATTACCCTAATTAATTAGTGAAATATTTGCCCAAAATCTACTCCCGATCGCGTGTTCACCCAACCCCTATTCTACATACAAAATTTCATCAAAATGGGTCGACTGTTTCGAAAAAATCCTGCTAACGAGAAAGTGTTGCACACACACAACCCAACCTATGTGGTTCCTCGGTTTCCTCCATTTACAAACGCACGCACGCACACCAACACACATACACACACACAAAATACCACAAATCGCACACACAACTACACTGATTAACATTCTGAAAGTTTTGAGTGGATTTTCCAGTGAACCAGAAGCATAAAAGAAGCAGAAGTTCAGTAAAATCCTCTTTCTAGGTATATGAAGGTACGAAAAAAGTACCAAGGAGGAGGCAGTATACACCACCTTGCAACTTTATAAGGACAACGTCTGATTGAAGTTGACCACCACTACTATTATGAAAAGCCGGTTTGGAAGAAGAGATTTGCCTCCTGATTGTCATTCAGAGGCAACGAACTGAAAAAAAAAACTGTAACAGATAACCATAAGTATTCATCACTATGTACACGGTGGTTATTGATCAATCAGGTCACCTATAATTTTTCATCACCTAGATGTACACGATGGTTATTGATCGGAATCCCGCATAGTATTCATAACTATGTGCACGTTGTTATTGCTCGGGCTCACCCATAATTATATCACTAGGTACACGTTGATTGTCGATCGGAGTCACCCACAATATTCATCACTGATGTACACCGTGGTTATTGGATCGGAGTCACCTGGTTAATTAGTTCAACCTAATACAATGCGTAACTATAGTTTTATTTTTACTAGGCTGCTATGCGCCCTCATTGGTACTTCCTCAACAGGTCTACGTTAGAACGCTGGGTGGAGAGGAATCAGTAGAAAAGTCTTGCTTCAAGTCTATGTGGATTCGAACCACAGGCTTCAACGCTCAACCCACCGGCTACCTGCCTTCCTAGGGCGAAACTCGTAAGAAGTTTTTAGGAACTTAGTCAAGAGCACAATTTTCAGTAGGGTGATTGAAACCATTATTTCTGCCTAAAGTGCAAGATGCAATACACAATCTCCGAGTTGAAATCTAGTTGCGTTCAATCAGTCTGGATAGCAGTAAAACGGATGAGTACTTTCAAGCCCAATTAACAGGTTTACAATGGGTCGGTGTTGTGAGTCTGTTCAACTGATAACTGATACTAATACTTTCAGTATCCGTTCAGTTACGTATTGTCTCATGTAAAATAATGTCAAGAACAGAAGATTGAATGAAAAAGGTATTGAACAAACTTAGAATTCATGAATATGTGACGAACATCTTGGAATGTGGAGCCATCATAATGCTGAGTGTATGGATGTTGTGTACGTTATGTATCATACTGGATACTGAATACACAACCAATTCTAATGTGCTAAGCAGGAAGGAAACCAGCACCATTTTTTTTTTTTTTATGTAAGGCATAAAATGAAAAGTGGGGGAGGGAATCATCCAAAGACATTTGTCAAAGTGCTTGACACTGTCATATTTGCCATTTGAAATGCTTCATACGCTCTCTCTATTATAATAGTTCAAAGACGTTGTAAAAGAGTATCTGGTCCCAACACCTTGGCTTTAGGCCTCCTATATGTGGCGATTATGTCCCGCAACACCTGGCGATGAGGACAGGAAGTTTGTAAGGAACAGCCCTCACATAACGGAACAATTGGGCATCGAATGGTCAACGTCGGGGGTAAAACGATATATACTGCATTTGGTACCAGACGACATCGATTCGCCTAGTCAGAGATTTCATGAACAGAATGGAACTTGGTGACGTCATTCGTGGTTGTGTATATTGTGAGACTACCCCCTGCTTTAACCAAGTGCTTCAATTGCTGACCTGAAAACTATGAGACAGGCTTTATAGCGAATATAGCAGAAAGAAAGAGAAGAAAGTCAGGATAGTAGATATATAGAACAAAACTCATTGAAGTGTCAAGAATTAGAAATATTGATTCTTGAGGAAGTTATAACCCAGTTTCTCTGAGTGGGTGGAAGAGATGAATTCGACTTTCCACAACAAATTATAGGAGTCTTTTGACTTGAAATAATTCCGACTTCAAACATTCTGGCAACCCCCATCCAACTAAAAAAGTTTCAACACGTTCTTACTATTCTTATTATGAATACAGTGATTAGAGATAACATTAACAACCGAGATGTAGTTACACCCAATAACCCTAAAGGATGCTGAAGAGATGGTCTTGTTTTATTTGTAAAATTTTCAGGATGGCATGATACAATTTGCACCTTTGCCTCAATCCTCCACATTTATTGTAGGCCCGCTATATAGATTGCTATTGTTTTCCTCCAGATAATATCAGTGGGTGCATTAATTTTGGAATGATTACATAACTCTGGAGGCAGTCCTAGACACGGGGTTTGTCTTATTATCACTATCCAAGATTATTTTTTTCCAACCATAAACAAATCCCGAGTCTACCTGATCTTGAGATGTCCCAGTAGGTGATTGAACACTAATGTCACTGCCCCTACCACTAGGGCACTGCGTTCAGTTTATCTGGTGTAATTTCTCCAGCTCATCCGGAATGTTCCACTAATAAGCTCTGATGAATGGATGGTGCCTTTTGCCGCTCTCTGTATCGGGGGGTCATGGGGTGATCTATCACCAGGAGGCTCATAGGCCGTGAAGGACGGGACTGTCTTTGGTTGGTTCTCTCATTGTTCTTCACTTACCCTTATCGTAAGACATTCTGCTACGGGGATTAACCATACTGCCCACAGGACTGGAGGGTGAACCCTCTGTTCGTGTTGGGACTTCCCATTTCGTTTTATCGTTTGTGTTCCAATGTTCTTTATGAGAAAGTTATACGGGCTTATAGCTGGTGTCCTCTAAGCTGCTCATGACAAAATTCAGAGGAACTCCGTCAGGAACCCCTCTGTGGAAATGTGGAAGGAAAAATTGGCTGCACTCCTAGGTTAATAAATGAGGCTGACTTGTGTGTGTCTTGGATGAACTTCAAGCCGTCCTTCCCTCTAGCTCCTCACAGTAGTCAATGCCACTTGTGGTCGGTTGACTCTGATATGAATGTGCTCCCTGAACTGGAGTCACCTGAAGTACGTCCCCGGGAAAGAAGAAGTGCATACGGGTGGTGTGTATCCATTGATTAGACAGGACTGGCTCTCGTTACTGGGTCGATAATAGAAACATATGTAGGCGTCGGACAGCAGTCTCTTCAGATGTCTGAAATCTGGATGTTTGACGTCTGGAGGTCATATGAGGACGCTTCAATCTGGAGTTGGAAGTTCTGAGATGTACGAAGTCAGGGATGTTGTAGCCATCCTGCGCTCCTAAAAGATGAAATTGTACAGATTAAACAGCAAAATGTAGATTAACGTGATCCCTTAAGAGAAGTGAGAGAGGCTGTTTGATTAGTATGACCACCTGACCAATTTCTATGAATATTCTGTAGGACAAACTACTGGGAAATGTATTGGTAATTGCAAGTATTTTACTCAGACTCCTCTAATTCACCGAGGAAGGGAGCAGCAGTTGGGACAGAGCTACTGCTGAGAGCCGTACCAAAAAGCTCATCAGTCTGATTGGTATTTCATTGAGGACATGTGTCCAATTGTTGACAGACTGGATAGATAAAATGACATGAGGATCAGCCAATTCTTGTAGACAGGGGATAGTATAGGATATAGTCAGTACTGTTACAATCACACCAGTCATGGAATAACAATGGGCAAATGATGGAAATAGGTTTTCAATTTAGTTTGTTCTACCTCTTCTGTCAGCCATGCTGTCAAAAAAAAACCCATTCCCCCATATCTCCGCTGGCAGTCTTGACAAAGGCCACGTAGTGACTTGTTTCAATACAGGCGACTGAGAAGAGCTCCATTGGGTACTGGTATTCTTCATACAGGTGGGCTGTTTTGTCGACAACATCATCTGGGTTAGCTTTCTCAATCGCACAGTATGACTCAACAAAGTCAAGTGGTGCATTCAGAGGACGGTACTGATGATCCTTCATGGGGTGCTGCCAGGGAAACAAGAACATAACACTGCGAAGTGATTCCTTGCAAATGGAAATCACTGTCATGTCTAAAGCATTCCCTAACATTGGGAACTCCCTGGCTGTCCGAAGGCTAAGTATTAGGCATGGCATATTTCTTTCTTGTTGCAAAGATGTGTTTCAATCATTTCCTCAAGTGATGTTTTACATGACTGAATGAATATTCATGCATTCACCGGCTGGCTTGGGGCCATGAGGTATCATGACTGTTTAGGCTAAAATCTTAGTACACGCAGATAACACGTAGTATATGGAATACCTGAGACACAAAAGCTCACCAATCTTTTTATTCCCGTATTGTTTTCGAGATTCTGTACTTTTCAAGGATATGGATTACCGTGACAAATGCAGAAATTGAAGCTAAAAATTCAGGATCAGGAGGTAATATGGGGGAAAAAGTACAAATTTACCTCTTTCGTCACTTAGGCGGTAAAATATCTTAGTCGGAAGAAATTTTGAATATCAAGATTTGCAATTCCAAAGCAATTAATGAATTCGGGAGCCTGTGTCAGGACTCAAGACTTTTTATTGCCCCATTTAGTCCTCCTACGATCTGATAATATCTCAACAGAGGTGAAAGAGGGCACCACTCCTTTCCCACCCCCACTCCTCTGTTCTCTCTCCTGCCTATCTCACAACTCATTTGTCTTTTCTCATGTTATCTGGTGAAGGGCAACCCACAAGCCCTTTCATTATACCGACACTGGCCGCGCTAGTATTGTATATGTGAACATCATTTTTGAATTCCAGCTGAAATCATGGTTTTTGTATGCGCTATGTATTGTAACAGTAGGACAGGGCAGGTTTAATCAGGCAGCCGAAGCTCCACTGGATACAACACCAACCAATCCATCTATCTGAACCCCTTGTGTGATCCCCCCCCAAACCCACTTTCCATACTAAATCCCCCCAATAGCACTTTTGGCATTCAATGACTTTTAGCCTAATTGCACAAATTTTCACTTCCGATGAATGTATCATACGTTAAAGGTTAAATATATAGGATATAGGATAGGATATAAAAGATAATATTCCCAACTTGACGTCTGTTACAATTATTGAATATATCGCAGTAGTGTGAACACTCGTGATGGAAATGATACTTTCAACTGGACGTCAGATAGATAAAAAAAGGATGGCATCGCGTCGTATCGCACTAGTGTGAACAACCCTTCAATAATAGGTACCTTCCATGTAGCAATTCAAAGCAAACCCCGCAGAAACTTGGATTAGATCGTCGTCAGTGTCTTCTGGGCGACAGTCCTTGCATTCCTTGGAGGCAAGAAGGCCACATGATGAACACATCTGGTGCTGGAAATGAGGGAAAAAAAATAATTGATATATCCAGCAAACTTAGCAAACAGACATATTCCTAGTAGGAATCCAATTGAAATCTACTCTATTGAAGATTTATTTTGGTCCATATTTTGCACATTGCTAGGACCCTCTAAAGCCAGAAAAAAAAACATTTTGAACAAAATCAGACACATGGTTGCCAGGATACAGATATTCATCGAAAGTAACTCCCGCCCACTAATAAACATGAATAAGATTGATTGAATAAGACAGACAGACAGACAGACAGACAGACAGACAGACAGACAGACAGACAGACAGACAGACAGACAGACAGACAGACAGACAGACAGACACGCCAGCAGTATCTCAACATTCTTTTCTAACATTTGCACCAGATATTTTCCAGATTCTTTGTAAGTGCCCAGTTTCTGCCACCGTACAGATATCACAAGGTCGGCCTAACTCATAAACCTTGATCTGCTGAGCAGCGGGAGTCTTGCTCAGGAGTAGGCCAGAAACCTCTCTCCATATACTCTGGCCGCAGATACTCTTGCTCTGACAGCTCTCTCAACACCTTCTTCATTGTCCAGTACATCTTCCTTTCTTCCTTTCTTCTATTCTTCCTTCCACTTCGGCTGCTTACAGATTCTTCTTCTTACACACATTGGACAGGAGAAGTCTATCACCCTGATTGGAAATTTTAGGCGTGAGAATCTCTTGTGCAGTACAGCATCCCATGTGTTTTGGATACTAGCTAAACACAAAGCTTACTAATGCAGTGACCGATTTTAAATTTATGGAGCAGTCTTTATTGTTGCACATGTCTATCAAAGTTCTGTGGGAAATGTGACTAAAATTGCCCAAATTATCCACAAGAATTCCAGTGACCCATGTTCTAATTCTAAGTATCTCCGGACCAAGGGTGGACCGCATTTAATATGTTCCATGGAAATCCAACGAACACAAAAACTTTGCATTGAATTGAAGCCTTTTTTAAACATGAATAACCCCCAGTGACGTGTTGGAGTACTAACGGTGGATCGTACATTAAGTTTCATGGAAATGGAACAAACTTTACCAGTTGAAATGATCATGCGATTAGACACTAAATCACTCAGTAACCTCATTTCTATGTTTAAAAATGTTGGGGTCCAGAGGTAATCCATACCCACCAAGTTTCATAACCAGAAAGCCGAACCTCAGTGATTCCTCGACCTATATTTCTGACACCTATGGCCTGACACTAGGAAAATGTACGACCTCTTGGGGGGTGGATAACATTATGACAGTCTGACAAATTTCCCATTTTTCACAAGAAAAAGAGAGCATATCGAACAACCAATGGAGACCCTGTACTCTGATAGGAAGCTACGACCACATTTCCTCAAATCAACCCTAATGTCAACATTTCACTTTATCAGACTGAACAATCTGATCTTTTCAACCTTTTTCTTCTCGGCTGCTTCACCTCTGCTCTTGATAGGGAAGCAGCACCTGATTCCATCCGGACCAAACCAAGATACTTTTACAAGAGTTTCTGCCTGGCTGCGGTGATCTCAGAGGACTAAGACTTGACCCCGAACCAAGAGGGTTCATTTGATCATCATGGGGAAGAGATATACCAAGTAGGAGCTTTATCATCGATGGTCGAGTTAGAAAATTTATTTTAGTGAGGAAAGGGTCAGGAAGGCGTAGTCTCGTGAACGACCCTGAAACCACAACCTAAAAAGTGCAAATGGGCCCAGAAACTACATAAATTCGCCCAATATTTCTGTAGAATAAAATCAGGGCGATCGTACTGAAGGCATTGGCCACTACTAGACTAAATAATTTTCCAGAAGCTTTCCACTCGTCGATGACTTCCTGTGTAGGAAAGTGTTTCCGAAGATCCAATCTACAGCGAGTACCTCGAAGCTTGAGAGTTATTAAATGTAATCAATCAAGTCTATGGACAATTTTGAGGACCTAGACCAAATCACCGAAAAACACGCCTCAGCTCATTGAAATTATCTAAACGCCTGAGTCTTCCCTCGTAAGGGGAATTTCTCAGGCTACTGATTAATTCAGTAGCCCCCCTCTGAAAATTTTCAATCAACTGCTTATCTTTCACAAAATAAGCGTTCCACACTTAATTGGACCGAAGACGCGAGGTGAAGTCCACTCAAGATCCAATGGCTTGTCCTTGCAGCTTCAGCACACTGCGCAGAGGGGGGGGTTTCAACGGAGCCTCGAAACAAACACCAAATATTTTCGCGTCACCACCATGAATATCTTGACCAGTCAAACTAATGAGGCATTAGTACTATGTTGACAACAAAACTATGCATCACTTCACAATTCCAGCTTTAGAAAACTTCTGCCAATAAAGAAGACCCTTTAAATCAGGTCAAGGCCTCATTCTGAACAATTCACATCGTCGCCGAGGAGACATCTAGGTACAACATTTGTGTCGTCTGCAAACATTTCACTCTGGACTGCACTGCATCGATCAGATCGTCATTGTAGTCAGAAACGTAAGGGACCAAGAAACCGATCTCTGTGGAACGCCACTCGTGACTTCTGCACAAGTAGAAGCACAACGCGATGGATATCATGCAAATGTGTCTCTTCTGTCAAGGGGTTAATTGAGTTTAACTAATGAACCACTATCGTTCTATCCACTTGAAGAATCGGGGAAGGGATTCATTGAGGAAATAAAATCCTGACCAAAATTCCGCCGATAGGAGTGTTAAAAACACGGAAACATGTTCAATTTGAAGAATTTGGAAAAAAGAACTACTAACATAGTTTGAAGAGAAACAGTACCCATCAGTTCATGTATTTTTGGTAAGGCACGCACGAAATATAGTGAGGAAATATTGAAGTTTATAAATTTGAAGTAAGCTGAATTAATTGGGTGTGAGGTGGCGAAGTCAGTGATCACCAAATGGTGAAAGCTTCAAAAAAGGTTTTATTATGAAATTGATCCATGGCACAACTTCAGAAAGCCAATCAACGAAATATACATGTTTTTTTTAAATAGGGATTTTCACATCCTACCAGAAGATGTGCAGGTGTGACATAATTTAGTATTGTGCGATGGGTTGCTTTCGTGCGCAATACAGTACATGAAGCTACGCAGGCCTCTAAATCTGTACTGGAAAGTCGTATGAACTTCAGGTTGGACTGACGCATTCCCCTGATTATTGCATCATCATAATATACATGCAGTGCTTGGACGGCTACGATTGTGTCATCACGATTACAGTTTTAATCTGGGGGTTTGACGAGTCAGGTCAAGGGGTGTCACATAGAGGTCAGTTTAGCTTACTGTGAAAATTTACGACATGCTTGTCCATATCAGTTGAATGATCCATTGAAAGTACTCGGCCTCGTGGGGACATCAATGTTGTTTCCGGAGTCTGAGGTTTGTAATGTCATATACCAGCCCAACCACGGACAGGTTGAGCTTCTCCACCATTGCTGCCCCCAGTTTTCTGTGCTGCGCATACTGACTTGCATGACTACTTTGATGAAGTGATATTTGCAGTATACTGAATCGTGATCACACACTCTTTATGTCGGCATCTTCTGAACATGAGTAATTTCAACTAATACCAATCAATGGTGTTTTTCCCGTCATATAGCGCAACCTACACGATTACGGTGAAGTAATTATTGATGCACGCAACCTCCTGATATCGTGCTCACATGAGTTTCCGTGGAGCGACATGGTCGTCTGGAGGGGGGGGCAAAAGGCCCAAAAAAGCTACGGCGATGTTCGAATGACGTCACGATAGCCAAAAATCGTTCCAGTCCGTTCGAAGTCGATACGATATGCCTGTCGTAATGATATGTCAATGTAAAGTTTAGTTGGGATATACAGAGGCAACGTTCGTCCTGCGATGTCATGCAGCTTCGCCGTCGATTCATTAGCCGCCACCGCCAATTTCATCATCGGAATTTCTTGCAAGTGCTGAATGATGAAAAAAAATCAGAAAATGACGAACGAAAGATCATATTCTGCTAGTGACCGGCCATTTCGAAATTCGAAATTTGGCTCACAAAGTTTTCCACCTAAAATCACATGCCTGATTGCATGAAAAAAAGTCTGTAATTTGTAACATTCTCACCTTCTTTCGACATTTGGATATGAGCAGATATCATCGAAAATATAGTGTCCCCCCCCCTACAATTTCACAGAATTTTATGAGTCCTGCTAATATTGTGGGGTAAACGTGGGTTTTTAGTTCCGTGTCCTATCAGGCATAGGCCGGCAATCCAACGGAAACGGCTTGGCTGAGCTGCCGTTGGGGATAAAATAGCAGTACGCCGCGGTTTTGCATTGTCTTAGAGCGGCTAACTGAGAATGTCCCCGAAAGAGTGAAACAAACCGAGTTGGTCAAACAATTTTAACGCACTAAAATGTAATCCGCGGGTAAGTCCGTGTCCAGGGAATTCCGCCTCAATTTGGCCCCGGTAGTGTAGCGCATACGGAAGATGCCGAAACACTTTACGCCACACAAAGGTGACGCGTGTCAGTCCGGGTGCGGGGGACACTTTAAAATTGCTTCAATATTGCACGCGTTGCCTTCAGTCAATATAATAGCTCCATGATTAGGCTTGTGTGAAAAATTTTGGCAATGTATCAACAAACCCGCCAGACAAGCGACGCGTGTGCACACCACACACCCCCGCGCGGCACTGATGAGCAGACTGACAAACACCTCCGAGAGTACCTCGTCATGCGCGGCAATGCTCCCCCCCCCCTCCCCAATATTTGAGCCCGACTGAACTATTTCGCTGACTGTATCCGACAATCAGAGTAACCGTGTTAACAAATGAATAAGGACCTGCATGATCAAGTTGAGTGATATTTGCCGCGTCCATCGATAATTTTGCACGTCCGCGCGCGGGTATGGCCAGGTGTCGGTAGTGTTCAGATATATGATGTGGCCTTGTGTAGACATATATGTTCCTTCCAAAAAATGAATGAAATTCACTCTGGGATTGTTCTAAAATATCTCTTTGAAAGAGGGTTTCTCTTCAATCCCTATTATTGCATAAGCTGGCTTTACCGCTTGGTTGTTGCTCCTTCATTTGACACGTTGTTGATTTTTCTGCTAGGGGACCAGTTATATCAATAACAAACAAACCAACATAGAAATTCGCGATAGGTGAAGGGGGTATTGCGGACGACGGCCGGTTAGGGGAGACCTGGCGGGATCTGTGATTTTTAGCTCCCAAAAAAAAAAAAACAGCTAGATGGTTGAACATTGGAATATGCATGTCACTCTAATCTATCTTCTATCTATCATCTATCTATCTAGATATCTATCTATCTATCTATTCTATACTATTATCTATCTATCTAGTGTTTTAACAATTGCCTATTGCCCCCAAACGGTCATTCTGTGATGGATTGTCGACCAAACTTTGACTTTGTTTGACTTTGTGAAAGGTCAAGGTCAAAGGTCATTAAAGGGCAGTATAGACCATTATGTGTTAAAAATTTAAAATTGTATCTCCTCCTACAAATTTGGTGCCACAGTGATGATGGTCGGTTCCTAATGATGGTCTAACTAGTGTACCTCGAGGGTGTTCAGGAATTTTGCACGATCAAGGTTTAGAAATTTCACACAATAGTACTTGAAAAGCATATCCTCCCACAAGATTCAATGATGATCTTCAAAGGTACATGTAATGGTCCGTTGGGAGAGGGCCATAGGGGGTGTCAGGAATTTTGGGTACAAGGCCCAGTTTGGGCCAGGGCCCCATTATATGAAATATGCAAAAAAATCTTGTATTCTCTACAAATTTTGTTGCACATGCTAATGTTCTGTTATAAATGATGGTCTAATAGCTGTACCTTCAGGGTGGTCTAGGGATTTTAAGGTCCCAGGCCCCGTGTAGGCCATGGGGCGTCATGTGGAATTACGCAAAATGATTCTCCTCTTGCGAATTTCGGTGCACAGTGTTGACATCTGGTCATAATGATGAATCTTCACGGCAGTCGTACCTTTGGGTTTCAGGAAGTTTTGGGTCTAAGGTCCCACATGACACGTGGGCCCATTTTATTGAAATTTCACACAATGTACTTGAAATGCATTTCCTCCCACAAGATTAAATTGTATTCTTCAATACTGTGTAAACGTCTTAGGGTAGGTAGAGGGCCATTGAGGAGTGCTCAGGGGAATTTGGGATCAAGGCACAGTTTGGCCATAGGGCCCATCAAATGCAAACTGCAAAATCTTGTATCTCCTAGAAATTTGTGGACAGTGATAGAGCTCAATCATACACCTGGTGGTCCCAATGCCATACCTTAATGGTGCCAGGACTTTAGGCCCAGTGTGGGCCTAGGGCCCATCATGTCGAATCACGCAAAAAAAATGCTTTCTCTCTACGAATTTTTGCACAGTGCTGACTCGGTCATAATGATGGTCTAACGGCCGTACTTTGGTGTTCGGAATTTTTTATCCAGTCCTATTTGGGCCATGTGGGCCCATTTTAATGACATTTCCACAATGGGTACTTGTGAATGCATCTTCGTCTCCCAAACGCTTCCAATTGTTTCTTCTAGTTACCTGTACCGGTCCATGTGTAGGAGGGCCATTGCAGGTCTTTGGAATTTTTAGTCCTAGGGCCCACAATATGAAATACGCAAAATCTTGTATCTCCTACAAATCCCCCCTGTTGCACAGTGCTGATGTTCAGTCATAATGAATGGGTCTAATTCGCTGTACCTTTAGGGTGGGCAGATAAGTACCCAGCCCTGCAGACCATGTGGAATATTTATTGACTGCTTTTGGGCCATGCATGGTCAAAATTCGTAAAGGGGCACAATAGGCCGATCTGTTTGAAACTGCCTACTTGGCCTCATGATCCTTTGAACCTTTGTCACATAATTGTACATTTGTCTTGGGTACATGTGTGCGTGAGCTACGCACCATTGTGCTCTAGTTTCTTCTGTTTTTGCTATTCATGGGTGCACTGGTGTAATACTATCCGATGAGGGCACACGGTTTGGTCGATCGAAAATGCTGCCAGGACCGCCACAGATTGCGTTGTCAAAGGCATGAATGATTCAAAACTCAAGTATGGAATGCCCAAAGGTGTAAGCCTTGTTTGTTTTTTGAAGGGAAGGAGGTTGAGGCACAGGGGTGAGTCTACCAACCTGTCCTGTGATTTTTTTGCATGGGTTTATCATGTTTATTTGCAATTTAAATAGATTATCAGCAATCATTATGGGTGCGACCACTTGTTGAACGCTGGGTGCGTGCACGGTGCACATATTAAGAGGGCCGGCACACGGTGCGGGTAGAACCCCCTTAAAATTGCCGTCGAAGATTCGGCCAGTTAACGCCACAAATTCGTTGCAAGATATGATAAGAAATTCAGGTGGAGATAGGTCTATAACCCAAAATGCCTGACTTTCGCTGGAATGTCCAACGTGTCAAATTATCGCGCGAGCGTCGCGCGCAGTTGCCGTTTTACTTCTGTGTTAAACTAATTTGGCCACCTGTCTGGCCCCGATAAAAGTGTCCTCCTATGCGCTTTTGGTCCGCAAAGAAGATCGAAATGGGGGGTCAATTGTGGGGCCGTATCTTTTAGTAAAATTCAGGTCTATCTAAGTGACAGGTCAAAGAGGGGTCCAGGCAATGTCGGCGGTCAATTGGATCCTGCAAAATCGCGCGCCTTCACGCGAACGCAGTAACGTGGTTATGGTTCCATTGCCCATTTCCATTGCTTCCTTCATGACGCGTACCTCACTTGCATCGTAAGTTTAGAATGGGGGTCTAGCACTCGCAACGCAAGACCTTGAAATTGCATGCCTAAGTTTTTGGAGAACCTTTTACTGAATGGAAATTTTGATATCACTTTAGGAGGCTGCTTACTGTCCCCTTATGCCTGGGAAAGTGCTGTTTCCTGAATCTAAGGGGTCTGTCGAACGAAAAAAAAAAATCGTGTACGATCCGCGCCAACAGTGGGTGGCGCTCCGCTTAGATGGTAGTCGTCTTGTCCGTCCCCACAACCGCCAACTCGCCGCCCTTGACCCGTCAATGCTACACCGAGGGGTCCGCACGTGATCTGGATGTCCAATTACCACCCGGAGGTCAGGGGGGCGAATCCCGATTGTGTCATACCGAATACTTCAAAATGGTGGGTAAACATGTCTCCCACTAAGCGCTCGTGGGTCGAATCCCGTTCGAGTCATACCGAACACTTCGAAAAAGAAAATGTTACCTTCCTGCACACAAACAACGTAAAGGCATCTGCTAGTTGCCTCCTGTGTATGTACCACCCACCCCACAGGGGGTACCAACCAGAGGGCATTGCCCATTCCGTGGTACTTGTGAGTTTTGTTTGTTCAGGTTTGCAACCTAACAAGGCTACGAATAGGTAGGGACAGCCACAGTCACGGAGTGGCTGGTGTCCTGGCACTAGTCTCATTACAACTACAACCAATCCATGAACGACTCCTGGAACATCTATCCTGGAACTAACCTGTTTCGATGATTTTTTGATCCAGCGGGACAAAAGGTTCTCATTGGGATTATACACAGGCCTCCTAATATTGTAAGCTCTCCCGTGAGTCTAGAATTCTCAGAGAGTTTCTTAATTGTAACAGGCAGATTTCACCCACTTTAAACACTTTTAGCCCTCTGAGATATGGTTCTTACTATTCATTCCTCATAGGATGGATTCATGGTATTTGGTCAGCTCTTAAGATAATCTTTTCCAGTCAAAAGAGTCCTCGTCGAAGTTACTGTTTGATAATACTATATTTTTGTCCTAAAACAGAGACTGTTGCTAACTCCTTCACTACTTATTGTAAGTGTTCTTAGCGAGCAAGGTGAGTTGCCGTTTGCTCCTCATCCGTGAATTAGCTCCCCCCCCCCCCCCCAGCCCACTGGTAATTGGTCCATTGCTGTGAGGACCTCCAATTATATCAGGGAAGCAATTATATGAGCACAAACATCAGGGCCCTTATGTATTACTGTTAATTGTAATTTTACCTGTTTAAGGATTCCTCCAATGTGAATTCCCCCGTTCTTCCATCGCATTTATCCGCTCTCAGCTGAGTAGTGAGTGGGGATGTCTACCAGTACAATGGGCTAATTCCAATTCTAGTGATACTTCTGATATCACAAATTTCTGACCTATTTCTCTTACCTCCATTATTTGCAAGATATTGGGCACTTTATCTGTAGGTCTGTGCTAGCTCATGTTCTCAAGACACCATTTTAATAAATAGCAACCAACATAAGAGATCTATTCCTACGCGTTCCTGCAATAATCAATTGTGCATATTACCTACATCTGGATTAGTTCTTGACCTTCCTCACGGGCGCCCTTATATATGCTGTTTCATCGACTTTTCAAAAGGCCTTCGATGAGGTGTCTCATCACATTTTACTCACGAAACTTGCTGCTCAGTCACACAGGAATTGACCAACTTGGTTTTGGGTTAGACATTCCTTTCGTGGCGTCACCAACGTGTTCTAGCTATTCCAGGCATATAACTTCTCCGATTAAGTCATTCAGGAGTGCCTCATGGTAGTGTTTCTTGGGCCCTCACTGTTGTTCCATTTATCCTCTTTATGAATGATCTTCCTTATTAGATGAGTAAAAATTCTCCCATTTCTCTCTGTGCCGACGGTGTTGTTATATCGTACTGTCGGCTACACTTACTGTGATGTTGATTGTGCTCGTTTCAGTCTGATATAGATGTGTTTAGTTCACGGTGTGCTAACAATTGATGGAAATAAACCAACGACACAAGTTTATGCGCATTACTAGGCGTAAAAATAGGGCCCGCCCAATTATAAATGTAATAATAAACGATTAGAGCATATGCATAGCAACGTATCTGGGTATAAATCTCTCACTCAAGTAAGCTAACTTGCGATGAACACATTGCCTCCGTCTTTGCTTGAGAGCTCTGAGGCTATAGAATTGTTGCTTCATTTCTGCTTATCTCTACATGTCACTAATTGTCCCAATTACTGATTATGGTGTCGCCAGCTTTGAGCCCACAGAACCGAGCCAATAGAATAGGATGGAAATTTTTGGGCGAAGACATGCTACACTTTTCATCTTGGGGGTGAGGTGTCCGGCTGAGTGCGTATACCCAAAGACTCTTAAACTTCATTGTATCTATTGCCAGTCGGTTCGACATTATCTCAATCGTTCAATGTTTGTATGGCAAGTTTGAGTGTCTACAGGTGACCTCTAACATTTCTGTTAATACTAGGTACAATGATAACAAGAGCGTCACATAGAGGGGTCAGGGAGGGCAGTCGCCCCCTCTACAGAAACTAGGGAGCACCGAACGAATTGTAAGTGCCTACGCGCAGATTTTGTTTTGGTGAAACATATGTATAGTCCCCTAACAAAAAACAAAAAACCGGTATATTAAATCGAAGTGTAAAGCCTAAGGAGTTTTCTCCCAACAAGAATGAGCACAGCATTTCACTTCGCCCTTCCCGTTACTTCAGTTACGTTCGCCTGGAACCCTGCGGGTTGAGCCATGGCACCCGGGGACAATGTTGCCCAAACCGCCAAGGCTGTGCGCATATCGCCTTGCATGGGCGTATCAGTAGCATCTTGCGAGCGGTCTTCAGTAAACTAAAGCTGATTAAAAATGTCCCTCCGGTCCAACGTGCTCCATGATTCGACTAGCAACTTAGCCCTCATAAGTATTGAACGTGAGACTTCAGAAAGCTGAACACGGACATCAATGATTGAGTTCGCGACAGGTCCATGCCTGAACGTTTTGGCCGCCTGTAGATAGGGTGTAGAGTAGGTAGGGTGAGCTGGCACACAAGGTAGCAAGTTAACCCTCACCCCAGCCTGTCTTTCCCAAGCGCGCGGATCCAAGAGGGTGGCCTTTCCGCTGCGTCCCAATTTTTTCAGCAATTGCTTTTTTCATGTCAGCCCCTCCCCCTTGTTGGTGAATCAGTCCGTTGGGATTCGTCGACTTGATCCATACCTTATTCCTATTTAGATTATTACTTTCAGGATTCTTTGCAGCTACGACTGCCGGGAACCACAGCTGGCTATCATGTTTTCACATCCTGGTAGCCTTAACCGGACGCTGGGAATGTTCGTAAAATTGAAGCAATACGAATGGATTCTGGAAAGACAAATCTTGGCACCATTGCCAAGATCTGCAGGAAGGCCGCAGAATCGTCTTTTTTGCCCCTCGAAGCTTCCAACCACCCCTTATGTATCATGGAAACCAGATCCAGACGCTTTGTGCCTAGACGCTTTTTCATTTAGATGGCATGCTTATTATCTTTATTCATTTCCCGCCTTTCACGCTTGATCAACCAGGATCAGGCTCGGGGTATACTCGTAGTACCCCTCTGGACCACCCGTTGTTCCCGAAACTGTGCGCCATGACCACAGTTACGCCACGGCTGCCCCAAAGAAAGAACCTCTTACCGGTCGCGAACCAGCTTTGTCCCCACCCTCTGCACCAGAAACTGAAATTAGTGGCTTGCCGCTTACCTGGCCAGGCACCCGAAACAGAGGCTTTGGAAGACACTGCTACAGTCACCTTGCATCGTGGAGAAAGTCACTAACAACAATCCCTTTGTTATCAAGGGATGAGTGCAGATCTGCTCATGCAGCAGATTAATCTGCTTTCTCCCACTGTGGAATGAAACGCCAAATATTTTACAAGTCCCTCTATCAAAATGGACTGAGTTACAGCTCAATTAATACAGCACGGTCAGCGCTGTCGGCGCTGCTTCAGCTCAAGAACACAAACCCGCCGCGGACTTCTGACCCCTTAATCTCCCATTCTCCCAGGGGGTTTATGAACTAAGGCCGTCCATTTCCAGATATCACTGAATCTGAGACGTTCCTCTGTCTTGATTACGTGCGAACATTAATATCCTCATTGATAACTTGCCACTTAAACGTATTACTGATGCTGAGCACTGATAACTACACAACGTTTGCGACTTCGCCTTAAGTTTTAGATATTATTGATTTGCATTTTGATGACAGGCAATCAGTGTTTGTACGCGACCGTCACCTAGCACAATCCCGGCCTGGCCGTGTCCGCTCAAGATATATTTACCAGTTACCAGCTCGATATATTGGTACCATATTGAAATGTACTTGCCAGGAAACTTGCGCAGTTGCGTGGGCACGCACTCAGCTGTATTATAAGCTACGGTCCTCCATAATGCCAGTCTCAAGGAGCCCTCCAGCCTGTTGGTTTCGACAGGTCTGACAAACAAATGGTGGACACCGCAGAATTTAAGGCATATAGCACTAGAGCAGCTCCGGTTTCTGCTGCCAGGTCCAGTAAGCTGAACAGTACCATTTGACACGGTTTTGACAGTAGCTGGTTGGAAAACAGAGACTAACTTCAGCGAACGTATCTAAAATAGAGGATTTTCTTTGGTATTATTTTTTTCGCAAAAGCCCTTGGCGAGTTTGTGCAAATAGGGGCACAATGGTCCTAAGAGACCCAATTTTTCCAATTTTTTTTTCTTCAAGTTAATAAAATTCGTTTTGTGAGTAACAGTGTAACCCAAGGTTAATATTACCAGATTTATCTACCTTGCCCCCCGCCCAGCATTATGACTGAATGCGATTGTTACAATGTATTTTATGTTTTAAAAACAGAGTGTACAGACAGCAGACAAATACACTGTCTACACGAAACTTCTCTTGTGTTTGTACTCTGTTTCCTTGTTCATGAGCGCTTGCTTTAAGCCTCATGCAAACCGTATTGAGTGTGATGTTGAGGTAGAATCCTGAATTAAACGAGCCTAAGGTGAAGTTTGATTGGAGATTTCTACCGATGCATCACCACGAAAAGAGGTGTACGGCCCTGTTGTTTTGTGAGGATTGGTGAGGCATCTAATCCCACCCGCGGAGTTTGTTGCGCTCACTCACAACACCTTTTGAAAATGAAGACGGTCATTGTGCAAATATCATGTAAAACCCTCCGTTCTCTGTTGATGTGATATATCTACATATATATCTATATATCTTATAGATATATATATATATATATAATATATATAGTATAATATATATATATATTTATTATATATATATATATAATATAATAGTATATATATATATTAGATAGATATATATATATATTATAGAGATTATATATATATGTGTGTGTGTGGCCGCGCAACAAGCATACGCATATGTTAGCTTTGTGTTACAAAGCAGCGAACCTTGCAACTGGCGCGGCCAGTGTGAACACTCCATGATCCGCCCCCTTATGTTCCGTAGTAGGAGTGCGAGTTGAAAATTCTCGTCTCCAGTTTGCATAAACTGTGCATTAGCCTGGACCATTAAAATACGAAGAGTGGTCTTTCGGCAGATCGTGATGTATTTTATCAAATATAAATTTATATTTAATAACTGACACCGTAGTTTGTGTGTGTACATGAGGAATATCACATCAAAATATGTTTGATTCCTTCATGCATTGACCCACATGGGGAATGATGGATTCTCTGTATCCGCCAGCGCCGCCGCCGCAGACGGAGAATTTTCATGTTAGCGTTGATTACTCTCCAACAAAATTGTCGGGTTTACTTGAAACTTTGAACACGCATGTGTATCGATAAAAATCTGGAGGAGGGTCGAACTAGGGCGGTCCGCCTCTACCACGAGGGCGGGCAACCTGGATTTTTGACGTTACTATTTTATCGATGATTTGCGTTGTTTT
Source organism: Sclerodactyla briareus (assembly GCA_026419785.1). NCBI lineage: Eukaryota > Metazoa > Echinodermata > Holothuroidea > Dendrochirotida > Sclerodactylidae > Sclerodactyla > Sclerodactyla briareus. The sequence continues at coordinate 144,129 of JAODTK010004621.1, read as the reverse complement.
GGAACATACGATCGTTTAAGACTAAATTTGTGTAGCCTCATTGGACCCCAACCGATCGCAGTCGTTATCGATTGAGGTCGACATTGTCTCTCCCGGCCTAGGATTGCTCAAATATTTGGAATATATATATATATATAATATATATATATATATATTATATATATACGGTGCTGGTTTACCCGCCAGGCGAGGTTGTAGTTTATGATTAACTTTAGTCAAGGAATATATGCAGTCCATGAAGTATTGTGTGTGGTGTTTGTGTGTGTTTGTGTGTTGGGTTGTTGTGTGTGTGTGTGTGTGTGGGTGGGTGTGTGTGGTGGGGTGGTGTGTGTGTTGTTGTGTGTGGTGTGTGGAACCCGGATTGTTAACACGATAACTCGATCAAGCTCATACTGGTATGTGGGTTCCCCATAGAGGAATGATTCCTGTCTTTTCCGGTCAGCCAAAGATATCTGAGGTCAACCAACTTCAGGGCAGTCAAGGTGCACTAAGCCTCTGCTCCCTGGTTTTGTTTTTGTTAGTTAGGTTTGAGTCACTGCATTGTTTGGATTGATAAATATGAGTGAAGGTATTGCATAGCTAAGATGATTTTAAAATGTAAATTCATAGAGTAAAAAATTATGTGTGTGTAACACACATTGATTTGAATGGCAGGTCATTGCCTGAGTAAATCCACATCCTTTGGAAAGCCAGATGGTGCAGCCAGAATCAGTACTATGCTTTCTCCACAGATGCCGGAATACTTGATGTTTTCAAAAATGCAGTGCAGTGTCATTAGCATCTAAGGCTAAGTCACCTGTCTGCCTGTGCACATGAAGTAGTGTAATTATTGAAGAGAGAGTGATTAAAGTGATGGTATAAGTATAACTTTATAGCAAATCGCACAAGATTTTCAGAACTCGCATTCAATTATTTTTTCTTCTGAGAGTACTGACTTCAAGAATAAAAGTGGGGGCATAATAACTTGTGCTTGTTCAATACTCATTTTAGGGACTTTCTTGTCTCCATATATTAATCATAATGACTAGCCTGTAGCAAACGGGGAAGGACAAAACAAAAATTACTTCTGTATTGTTTGACGCTGGAATGAAACAGTTTATGCTGTTATATTATTGACCGGACGCGGCCCCAGAAGGGTGGCCTCGGCTCGGCCTCGAGGTTATTATATACATATATATATATATATATCTATATATAATTATTATATATAATATATATATATCTATATATATATATATATATATTTAATATATTATATATATATATATTATATATATATATATGAATTCCAGTAATTACTGTAGACCGAGAATCCCAAAACGCAGGCGTCCCCGTGATGAAATCATTGTTGCCCCACATGAATCGGCGCTATGGACAAGGTTCGATTCGCATTTTGGGAAATAAATACACCGGTTAAAATGCTATCTGCCAGGCCAAAATCGGAGCCGGGGAGAAAAGGGCGCAAACAGCGTTTCCGTCATTACTCCAAGAAATGACAGGGCATGTCCCATGGGACATATGTGATGAATGCGACAGCCGGATCCGACGGATCGAATGGGGTAGCATCATAGACATCACATCGCCACTATATCTGAAAAACGCAAGTGAGATAGCGAAAATCCGTTTTCACCGTTGTGTTCATGCACCGCCCCAAACTCCTCTGGTCATATAAAACACCTCCTGTAGTAGCCTCTTGTCTCCGCTCCGTGCTAGACCTCGGAAGAACTAATTTCTGACGAGATTACAGAGAGGTTGCCCTCGGGTGATGCTAACTCATCGAAGAATACAGTTATCAATTGTTCGACTTTCGACCGGGTTCTAATCGGTTCGGCATTATCACCATTGAAAAACAGCGTGGGTCGGAAAATACCCGACATGAATGTTACTTTCGTCGATATTGGGCTTTAAAAAAACAGTACAGAGGGGAGAGGGGGGGGAAGGGGAGTGGGGAGGATGGCGGAAACCACCTTATACCACTGCAGCCGTGGGGCATCCTGGGGGAATTTTTTATGCTGATAGAAATGATACCCGAAATGCCAATAGTGTACTGACTAACTGAAATGACTATGATACAAAGTTTATTTTGTAATAAAAGGGGAAATAATATAAACAACGGTGCTTTAAGCCTGATTCGAGCTGAAAAATACCTGGAATCGATTTCCCGTGCCAAAATTACATTGATATGACACGGTTGGTCATTTGCCTATAAGGAAACAGTTTTCCTGCCATTTTCTACGTGGGGGCGCTGTTGGGGAAAGTCTTAGTGGTTTGGAATTGAACTAAAATTAGCATATGTAATAGAGTAGACAATTCCCGATTTTTTTATGTGCTTCAAAGACTCGGCATTCTTAGGATTGATACGGAAAATTCTAGTGGCCTCATCCATTGTTTGTTCATTTGCCACACTATAGAAGTTTAGCATGTTCAATGCCTCTTTCCCGTGTTTAACCAATTCAAAATTTAAATTTTTGAAATTACGTCACGCCCGAGAAATGAAACCGATGGTGCCCAAACGGAAATGTATGTAGTACTAACCATCTTCCTGTAGTAGCTGTGTATGTAGGTTCCTCGGCGCCATCTTGGTTAACGTCAATCAAAACGGCTGGACACAAGGCTACATTCTTCAAGAGTTAAACATACTCGGATGGTAGTATGTAGAAATCAAATGCAACCTATCCCACCCTAGCATTCAAGAAATGAATTGTGCTCTTCAGACAATTTTGCGGTCGACCGCCATCTTATTTATGGGTCTTGTGTCTTGTTTTGTCCTCTCTGTTGTGTGTGTTTTTTTTTCTCCCGGTTTTTTTTTTTCGGCCCTCTACTTATTCGTTTTTTTTCTGTGTTTTTTTTTAGGTTCCGTAAAGCGCCTAGAGGCGTTTTTCATTAGGCGCTCTATCTAGTCCTCATTATTATTATATTATTATTATTATTATTATTATTATTATTATTATTATTATGATTATTAGTATGTGACCTTACACAAAAAAACTATCGCGCAAACGGTTGGAACCGAGATGTCATTTGCAGAAAACTTAGAAAGCCCAACGGCTAGGTGATTGACTCTTTCTGATAACTTATACATATGAACAAATGGATGATGGATGACAGACACAAAACTCCAGCTTGATCACAACCAATTAGTTCGGACTACGTGTCCACAAGGTACAGACTTTTACCTAGCTGACCTCATATGACCTTCTACCTGACCACAAAACCTCGGGATCATGTCTCATCACGGACTTACTCTAGTTAATTGTGTCCACAAGCTAAAATTTGCAAAAAAAATGTTTTTCAGTTTTTTCACAATTTCCTTCTCCCCTCAAAATTGACTTGAACAATATCTGGATATTCTGTCCACAAGGTTTTTCAGACATGACTCTGATGAACTTATGATGACCTGTTCGACGTGACCCAAACACTAGATTCACCTATCACTCTTGTATCGAAAGAATCGGTTTCTCCGTAGAACACATCTCTTAAAATTGAAATGAACCCACTTGACTCCGTGTCACGAGGCTTACCTCTACAGCATGGCTGTCTTTCTCCGTTTTGGCACTGTATTGTTTTCCCCACGTCATTGCCTATGTCAACACGTGGAGCAACATGCAAACTAGTATGAACAGAGATAAATCCCTTTCCATCTGGCTCCGGTCCGTCTAAAAATATTCATGAGGTATGAAAGAGGCCAGGACATGGAATATGCACAACCATTTCTTCAATGAATTCCATCAGACAGTGCGGGAACCAGGATAATCAGATCGACATTTGGAGACTAAGAGACCATCTACTCACAGTTACTCACACTGCCTACTTATAGAGCCCTACTGCTGGGCATAGATGGACCGTGTCAGGTCCTACGTATGAGGGTCACCTACGGGGTGGGGAGGGGTAACCGGATAGACTATGGTGTGGTGAATATTTCACTATTTGTCTATTCTTTTAAGGATTACGGGTATGGACGAGAACTGTGCGTCTTCTGACCGTTTTAGCAAGCGACAAGTTCTGAAAACTTCATTCTGTCCCGCTCTTCATGAACGTCGCCCGTCATCATACACATTTCCTCCATGAAGCTACGGTATCCTGGTTTACTCCCTCCAGAGGTATCCACAAGCCTGATATTTGACTCTCCTTGAAGTGGGAATATATAGGGAACAGAATTCTGTTGTTCTCGAAAACCATGTTGAATCGTCACGGATCCATAAATGATCGCTGCAATGAATTTCCGTGCTCAGAATTACCCCGAAATTTCTTTGCTCAGATTATCCCAGGAAATCCTTTCGCTAAAAGAGGCCTATTGGTTTGTTGTTTTTTGGTATTTCTCTATTGATTTGAACAGGTATGTTCCAACCTGGTAACATACACCCCGTATTCAGCCTCAGGTACTCTCTGGTTTTGTTGTTCCCTTTGTTAAACTTTGGATGGAAGTGAGAAACGTTTCATTTTATAAATTTCCCTTCTATTTGTGCATTCATTAACGCTAAAATATCTTTTGCATGCAATATGTCGTTCTGGTCGCGACGCAATTTTTTACGTAATGCAGTTCGCGCTTAGAATTAAACTAACTCCAGTCAAGGGGTGAGTGTGACAGATGACAGGCCGTTTATTGTTGTATGTGACTCACCAAAGAGAGGCCCTCGAATTACGGTGAATTAGGGCATCGCAAGAGGTCTAAAATGTGGCTTTAAACCACCGAAATGAACTTTCGAAAACACAATTTAGCACTACTGGATAACGCTGAAAATCACATTTCTGTAATAATAATTCGTTATTTAAGATTTTGAGGAGAAATGCATTGAAATTATAACAGAAACAGCCACTTAGATGGAAACTATGACATTATTCCAACTGGTTGTGGAAGTCTAACAGTCTTCAGAAGCCACACCAGCCAGAAACTTTTGACAGACTTTTACGAGATCAACCGTGAAAGGAAAAGTTTTGCGATCGCAAAAAATTCCCTGCAGCGCAGAAGCTTCATTGGAACTTTTGAAATGTGAAATTCACAGAGTGCAACGAGGTGACAACGATCCACTGTCATCAACCAACCCCCCTCCCATTGCCACTTGTCAAAAGCAAGTTTAAAAAAAACAAAATCGTACACGTCGCTGAACTTTTTTTCAAGCCCTATTATAACTCTGAATATACGAATTGGAAACCCCGCAACAATGGGACTCACCTACCATATGGGTTAACCACCACCGTGTCCCGGAGAAACAATAGAACCACTGCGGTTATACTCACGTGTTCACAAGAAAGCATCACAAACGTACACACATAAGCAGACACACAGAAACTGTGTGACTACTAGATTTACCCCGAAGAGGATAAAGAAATGCCCCCTTGTTGAGTAAAATTAATAATATGTATTCCGCATATAAACGACAGCAAATTTTTTTTTTCTTTTCTTTTCAACTGACGTCATTCCGTGCACGGACTTTTCCGATTTAGGGGTATTGTAAAAAAAAAAAAAAAAAAAACCAAAGGAGTTTAAAGGACAATGTACAAGGACGAGAAGTAGTCGGATCTAGACGCACCTGTAGAAAATGTGGGGTGTGGGCCTAGTATATTGACAGACTGTCAGACGAGCTCAAACATACCACCTCTCGCCAGGCATTCTCCCCATTTAAATTTGGCATGTCTGTATGTATGTATGTATGTAATGTTTGTATTCTGTAGGTACTATTTATGTTGTATGTATGTAGTATGTCCCCTGCATCTCAGTTTTTGAAACCCCACAAAACATGCCTACCTCGAGTGGCCTATATAGTGCGCTGCAATTCGATCCCATTGCCTAATTTGAGTTGTGCGCATGGGCGCAGTTCTGGGGGGGGGGTGGACACGCCCCCCACATTTCGATGGGTGGGGACACCTCAAATGCCCCCTCCCCAGCGATTCGGCGTATGAGGTACATCGTTCGCCTGGCATTGCCATTGATTTGTGAAATCTCCATTTAGGCGCGGACTTGAAGCATTTAGGCAAAGGAAGATGTGGCCAATTGAGGGCCTAAAATGCCCCTTTTTCAATCGAATGCCAAGTTTATTGCACAACTTTTCGCGCGTTTGCCTGAGTGTGCGATAAGTTTCGACTTTTTTTTTTTTCAGATTTTAAGGAAAATGTTTCTGCCTCAATGGCTTATTCCTCTTGTAAACTTTCTGAAATCATCTTCCATTTATTTTCGTATTTAGAATAGGCATATGCCCCACAGATTACTAGTTCAAAGGCCTGAATCACTTTCACACATTCTCCATCATAAGAGATCTTTGTGCTCCTCGACGTCTCATTGTACAATAATATCATGATACACGCTGGCACAAATATATAATCGATGTCGTCCGATGGATATCTTCTCGCTACTTTGAGGAGGTCACCACTTTCCACCCAGCTATCAAATCCCGGACTTCAATTGCCATTTCCGGTCACATGCCCCAGGTCACCGCATGCCTAAAGTTAAACCTTTTGGTCGAGAGTCCTAAGAAGCTGACGCCAAAGCTGATTGTATGTATTTTTTTTTTTTTTCTCGAATTCCACTTCCTCCTTGACGTATGCTGATGGAGACGCAGGACAAGAGTCTATTTTTCACAGGTCCTCACACCCCCAGGTATCGACGCCTCCCGGCCTCGTTGACCGTCTACTTCAAGTACCCTGCATGGGCTATGCAGACGCCAAAAGCTCCCGTAGCCCGCGGAACTAGTTACCCTTTCCGCCCGCTCCCCCTCCGGCCAGATCACCGCTCTGAAACCTGTGATTGCCTCCGACCGTTTTACGGTTCAGGCGGCCAACATCCTCTGATCACCGACAGACCTTCACCCGAGGTTTAACAGCAGAGCGCTGACGGATACCAGCGAGAGTGCTCCAACTGCGGAGAACGCAACCACCAACGCGAGAGCTGTCTCTTCGACGCCAATCCAGTTCCGACCGTGTGATCGAATGGCACAAGAAGAGGGCTTGCGGTATACCAGGCATTCATATTGCTTGATTGATGGCCATGATGGACTGGCCGCTACCACGCAAACCTTCATGCCAATCATCCTTCTGGTGCCAGTATGGTCCATCAAATCAGGAATCAACGTGAATCATGACTGTGCAATTAAAATTTTTATTTTTATAACCCTACTTCAACGCCATTCACAAAAAACATTAATTTTACTGCAATGGTTTATGACTATCATCACCTTTTTACCCAAGTAAGACCAGCCCACTTTGCTATATGAACTGGAATCATTTTATGTTTTTTAGATCTAATGAAGACATTTTTAAATAGCTATAAATACAAGGATTGTTAAAAAAAAAAATTATGCATACCCGTATATATGATTCGTAACGGTAGAATTGAATAAGTTGGAAGCGGTGTAGCAAGGATTATTCACTACCATATTATTTCTTAGTTAGTTATATTCGACATTCCAAGTATGAATCTGAAAAAGTGGAGGCGATTTGGGTGGAGGTATGTCCACCTGGTAAAAAAAAATGTATCACTGGGTACTGTACCGCCCCCCCCCCCCCTCCCAATTCAACCACTCAGACTGGGTTACCACTTTCACGAATGTAGCTGCCCCTTTTAACTCTTTTTCAGACAAGTTTATATGGGTGACTTTAATCTGAATTTATTAAGATGGGACAATAGAAAGTGTTGCAGACTTGACATTAGAATCTAAACAAGTTGTAAAGGTCCCCTACCAGTGTAACCAATCTATCATGTTCTTTATTAGATCATATTTATACAAGATTAAGTAGAATTGTCATGTTGAGGTGCCGAAAATAAGCATGAGTGACCACTGCCTATTTTCTTAAGTAAATATGTTTCTATCATATGTCCAAGCTCTAAGAAGAATTTCCATGAAGTTCATGAAATAGCGTGACCTAAAGAAAATAAATATAGATGCGTTTAATTATGACCTGAGAAATTGTGATTTACAATCTGTTCTATATGAAACAGACGAACCAAGGCCGTTTAACAACTGGATAACGTATTTGTCCGATATTGTAAATAAACATGCCCCACTTGAAGAAAAAAGGGTCGAAAAACCAACACAAAAAAAAAAACATGTGGTTAACGAGGAATTAAGACAGGCTATCAAGAAGAGAAAGGCATTACAAAGAATCGATCAGCAGTTATATCGCTTTTGGCGTAAGTACAAGTGTGACTTAATTAGGATTCTGCTAAAAAAGTTATGTTAAGGCTTCTATAGGCAAGGGCATCGGGTGATTCGAAGGATATCTGGAAGGCAGCTTGCTAGACTGTTAGAAATCCCAATCCCAACGACACCTACTTTGCAATGCCAAAAGAAAATTAATACCAATAATTAGTGATGATAATCGGATCTTTAGTCTTAGTCCTGTTCAAGATGCTGAAACTTTTAATTGAAATTTAAGTCGGTATCGTCAAAATATGCTGTTGATGACAAGTCGAACTCGAAAAGAAAATCTGGGAGTGTTACAGCAATTTGCATCCACTGAATATGTGATGGTGCAGTTTCCAATTCCATCGGTTTTTAACGATTTGGTATTGAAATCCCTCGTGAATTAGACACGTAAAGGCCACTGGCCTAGATGAAATAACGCTTATGTTTTAAAATATTCAGCTGCGGAAAAGCTGAGAACATCCACTACTTATAATAAAAACAGTAGTATTCAGGAGTTCATCTTCAACCCTGGAAAAGGGCTAAAGATTGTCCCTTATTTTTAAAATTGCCGGGGTTCCCATCTTGAGGTTTCGAAATGATCGACGCATCTCATGTCATGCCAGTGTCATCGAAGTCTTTCAAAAGAAAAGAAACATGTACATGGTGCTTAATTAAGTTCTTAAAGACATGAGCCATATACGGGCAGTCAGTCTGGATTTAGAGAAAGGCACTCTTGAGAGACGGATTCATGAAGATCGATAAATGACGGTACAAGCAATTGACAATGGGCATGCAACTTATAGGATCGGTATTTTTAGACCTGAGAAAAACCTTCGACTTAGTTAATCATGGATTTTAATTGATAAGACTTTCAATGCTGGATTGTCAAAGAACTGTGATGGTTTTCGCTCGTATTTATCAAATCGGCAGCAATCTACATATAAATAATGGAGGCTCTCACCCCCTCTGGCCTGTGACATGTGGGCGTTCCGCAAAGGGTCATCCTTGGTCTCCATTAATTATTTATTTTATTTATAAATGACAGGGATCAAGTAAATTAGTCAAGGTAAGCAAGAGATATCTATGCTGACGAGTACAACATTTCACATGAAGGGCAAGTGTAGGACGAATTAAATGTACACCGTAATGAAGATATGGGACAGAGTGGTTGAATGGGTGCAAATAATAAAATGGTTAGTAACCAAAGCACCAAAAACAAAAAAAAAAGAATGTTGTTGATTGGTGGTAGACAAAAAAGCTAATTCATTGCCATGGAAAGAGAATTAATATGTTGTGGATCAAGGTATTGGCAATGTTTCTAGTGAAAAGATACTAGGGGTTATTATTGATAGCGAGTCTGGGTTGACCATGTCGACTTGTTTGCAAGATTGTGTCCTCAAGATTAGCCCTCCTCGACGTCATTAAACATATTTGATATGAACACGTGTATAATTGTACTATAATGGATTTGTGACCAATTTAGAGTATTGTAACCACCATGCCCTCACCCTCAAGCGTTTAACACCAGTCTGGCCGCTAGAATTAATTCTTCAATGCCACCTTCAACGATAGGTCTGAAGGCCCATTTCGCACTCTAAATTGGTCCTCTCTTGAACAAAGGCCGATATAAAGATTTGTGATGGTGTACAAAATATTGAATGGCTAGCACCCCTACCTCAGGGATATTTTTTTTTTTCGTTCAAATTGTCGATGTACTATGGCACTCCCTGCGGTCTACTACCCAAACAACTTGTTTCTGGAGGGTTGGAAACAGTAACGGCGCATCAAATCGTTCTCCCAATAGCATCCACTGGTAGCCCGATGGTATTCAAAAGGCGCCAATTCCTTAGCCCACGTTTAAAACGACTGTCAAAGAGGTTTTTTTTACTTGAATTTTATGGAGTCATATTTTTTTTACGTTTTTTAATATTTTTATATGTTTTTTTTCTAAACGTTTCTACGTGTCATCTATGTCCAAATTTCTTTTCCAATTGTTATTGTCTTATTCAAGGGCCTCGGGTGATATTAGCGTCACCGCTAACCGAGTTCTTACTTATTTTAAATAAAATAAAAAAATTAAAAAAATTAAAAAAATTCTGCAGTAGCCTGAAATTTGGCATAGCCTCCCCACAATCATCCGGCCGCATTGACTCGGACTTAACAGACCTAATTGCTTCCTTCGATGAGCCTGCTGGGCCCATCCAGGCGAAGTTTCACTTCCAATTCACTGTACCCTGACCGCATAAATTTTCGCTTTGGTCGCCTTTTTCTGCTCGCGCTTCGCACGCGTTTGTGTTTTTTTCTACCTTTGTCAGGCCAATAGTGGCGTGGTTTGGTCACCCGTTTCGAAAGAATATTTGGTATGCTCAAAACGTTCAAAAACTGAATTCATACTGACTCAATCAAAAACAACATATTATTTTAGCTTGATGGCATTATCTTCGAACGATTTACCCTTATTTTATGCCTACTCCCAGGGATGTACCGAGACCAGACACCCCGAGAACAGCCTCACATCATGAGTCTATACACTGTAGGTAAGGGGTCCTCGGTCTCGAAAGTCGAACCGAGACCAGTTTATTCCGATATAATTCAAGAACCGGACGGGGTCTCGCTACATCCCTGCCCACTCCATCTAACAGTCTTTTACTCCACTTTCCAAAACTGATCAAGTAATAAATTACCGACCTCTTCGCATGAAGAAATAGAGTTATAACCCCAACATAACAAGTAGCAATGCGCCGAATCATAGGTTCGTCCTTCCATCCGTCGGCATCTGCAGAGCCTACAGATTATGTCTACATTCATCGTTATTGGTTTACGTATGTAACTGCTCAACATTTTTGGCCAATCAAAATTCCCGAATTCTAAATAAAATAGTTTTCTTTTATATTCCCCCAAACTACTACCGTCCGTGTTCTTTGGCACCTGAACCAACATCAGGCGCGGTTTCGACCAAGGGCGTAGGAATCGGGGTGCTTCCCCCTCCCCGTGATAACTGTGGGGAACAACGCGGAGGTACCATTCAACCCCCCTCCCCCCCCGCCCCCCCCCCCCCCCCCCCACATACACACACACACACACACACTGTTCGAGTGTGAAAACTATATGTTCATTTTTCATGTGCACAATTTCGCATCATAATAGTTTTTTCGTCAATTAACACACTATATTTATCACGACCAGGCCGTGATTGCTGTCGTATTGTAGAGCACTCCAATTGTTCGATTGTTATCATTGGATTGGGTATGACCTTAGATTCACTTACACAAATGCGGGCATAGCTTGTAAAAATCTGCAAATTGAACCTCAAGCATTTTTTTTTTACACTAGGCTGTTGCAATTTTATAATTTGCATAAAATTTAATAAAATAATAGCGTACTGGTGAGTCAGCTGAAGGCGGGACATACGAGGAGGAAGCTCCGCCCCCATTTAGCACGAAATCGGACAAAGAAAGTTTACCCTGGTCCAAAATGAGCCTAGCCGCAGCCGAAATGGATATAAAAAAATGAGAGAGAGAGAGAATATCTGACAGGAAGTGATCAAAAACGTTCAAACCGACCGATGCGAAATTCAGAAAAAGATGAGGACGAAGGTTTTTTAATTTAAATGTAACAAATGTGCAAAGTAGCGAGCTTCGCACTCATTGTCCTCTAGGTTGTATTTCACGTACCGGTTCCCGTCATCTGTGAACGCAATGAAATTCGAGACATATGATTTTCGGGCGATCTTTTTTAAAGCTTTACGTCGGAAGGAACGTGAACGTGGCAAAAAATCTGTGACCTGGGTCATCTAGTCTGGACTGACTGGAGGATCTTGACGGTCCCTGAAAGGTGAAAAGGGGAGGGGGCAGAGGGCGGGGGAAGAATGTGTACACATTTGTTTTGAGAGAGACAATTCGGGGCAAAAATGACAACAATATTCGTGACATTGGGGGCGCGAAAAGGCAAAAAAAAAAAAAACAAGGCCGAATCTTCGAATCCTATGCTGACTGGGCAAAATTATAATAAAATGCCCGAAAAACAAAGAAAAACTTTCGCGGGGGACCATCTTCCGGGACCACACAAAAACTTCGTGTGCAAATTTTGTCGCCACCTAAAATGGGAATAGTCCCGTATGCCTTATGTGGCGGTCCGCTGTTAGGGTAGAATTACACCCAACCTACAAAGACGAGGCTACTTACTGCCCAGTATGCCTCAGTACAATTTGGCAGAAAAATCCAGGATCCTGAGTAGCAAGTCGCTCTAAGGAAGATACAAAATTATTTATGGAATAACGTGAGTGTTTAGGAGTGGTCAAATGCATTCAGATGCATCGAAGACCAACTGAAATGCAAACATTTTTAAAGGTCGGGGGAGGGATTCGGCAGTCTCTCTGAAAAGTGAGATTGAGACTACTAAATCTTACTGACCTCGATTCGATTTGGCAGAGAGAAAGGAACAAGATTCAGAGCAGCAAGTCGCAGCTAAGGACGTGGAAATGCGAAAGTATTTCTGGAATGAATGAAGTGACAGTTTTGGAGAGCTATATTGCACCAAAATTGCATCTATGGACACCGGAAAAATGCACAAGTTTGAGGAGGAGAAAACCCCTCCTTAGCCTCACCCAGATCTCGTCTCAAACTTCAGGCCCCCACTCAAAAGTTATGTTCATACTGCCACTAGGTTCTATTAATACCCCCCTATCCACTTCTAAAGTACATTTTCTGTTGACGACGCGGATGCCCATGATTGTATGAAGACCGTTAAATCGTGTGAGAATGTGCTTGACCCCAACGAATTTTGTCTAGTTGGGAATTACACAGACATTGTCGCCCTAAAATTTTACACCGTATATACTCGCTATATTGTGAAAAACGTTTAACACAACTTGGACGTTTTATTATTTATTTAATTTGTAAACTTTCAAATGGGTTACGCGATTAGCATGTAGCTAATCTTCACCGAGGCCCTAATACAAACAAATGTTACAGCACAAAAACGATAACACAATGGGAAAAAAAATATGCATATGAAGAGATCAGTATAAAATGACGCATAGTAGTAAATAATCTATTCAAGAAGATAAATATGTCCAGAAGATCGGGTCAAAGTACTGCCCAATATAGTCGGACAGTACAGTCAGGTGGCATTGTTGGAAACCCTGTTAGGGTAAACCCATCATCAAGATCCGAGTCAGTGCATAAATCAAGTTGAGATCGAATCGCGAAACTCCGTGGTGCAAGTGAACATAATTCGGGCGAAATCGGAGAAATACGGAGTAGAGTGAAGCGAAACTGAAATGTTCACCCTACATGGCCGAAATGAACCGCAATGGGGAAATTAGGCAACATTTGGAGTTTGTGGTAATTTAATTAATAGTATGACGGGCCCACGATCTAATACCCTGAGCCTCTCAAAATACCAGACCATGGGCGAGACGGTGCCGGGTTTTCAAAAATTCTGGACATAAACATGGAGTAAATTTACGAAAATGTTGTCCCGGAACACGCCCGTAGATTAGACTTACTTCCAGACACAAATCACGCACACGTCTAACGGGTTAACATTAAACCAAGAACGCAATCATGCGTAGTGATGCCTAAAATAGTTACTATAACCTAAATGGTCCTACTGTACCTCGTATCTGCCAAACTTTGTCAAATTAAAGCTGATACGCTTGTCTTCTAAACTACGTTGTGGAAACGCATTTCAGTCAGTCAATACATGAACGTATGTACTCAACCTAAATATGAGTATGTGATGTCAAACATTCTTACTGAAAGTACTTTCACGATAATCTTATTATCTCTATGTCAATAGGAGAACAGAAAAAAGTATCTGCACTTTCTGCTTACGGGCGATGTTATCGGTGCTTACGAGTTTTTCAGCCTTTGCTCTCTGGTGACCTCAGTTGGCCTTGAACCAGACCCAAAATAAAATAGGGATAATCTACATCGTGTGGCGAAGCTAGCTACATAATTAAGTATGAAGTCTACGGTATTGTATAACAAGGTTAGACTTTGACCGTTCAAAAAGCCTATGCACTCCCGTTATAATCCAGCAATATTAGCCACACAGGGATAATAATGTTAAAAAAAAGTGTCTCCAGAACAGCCAGGCTAGAGTTAGAGTGTTCGAATTGGTTACTTTTCTGCCAAGAAAATGCCATTTTCATGATCTGGGACTGGGGTGCGAAAATTATTTTGGCCGCTCCGCCACAGGCTAAAATGGCACCTCCGCTAAGCGAAACGCTGCGGAGTAAAATACAAACATGATTGTCCCCAGATCTCGGATGGCCGATCGTGTTGTTGGTCATTTTTGTTTCCAGAAAGTGCCATTCCAAGTGTCGGGAGGCTAGGGAGCCAAAATTGTCTTGTCCGACTCCTCGCCACCCATGGGGGAGCCTCCGATAGATATAGTGCGCTGCTGAGTAAAAAAAAAAAAAAAAAAAAATAAGGCGGTCGCCCCAGGGTCTCGACTACTGCCGCGGCGTGGTTTGTACAATCAGTCACCATGACAAAAACCCAAAGGCATTCATGTGTTGCTTCCAGATGTTCTGAAAAAGATTCAAGGAATAAAAAACGACATACATTATGAATTAGTTCGATCAGTCAATCTAGTTATAATATTACAGTCCAATTCTGCTATTAAATCAAATCAAGATGATAGACCATATGCACCAAGATTCGTGAAAATCAGACAAAGTTGAGAAATTGCATATAAATGATGACTAATATAGTATCTACCTAAATAGCATATCTCAGGCTCAACTCTACTGCTAAATTAGTCGCAACTGACAAGTTAGACTTCCATTCACCAGGTTTTAAGGAAATCCAACAAAGTAACAAAAAAAGCCTCAATTATGCAATTACCTAAGTACGCAGATTGTAGGGTCCAACTCTACTACTAAATTAATCCAGAAAATGAAAGTAGACCTTCCATCAAATTTTGGGATGAAAAATCCGACAAAGTTGAAAAATTGTCTGAATTCTTGCTAATAGTATACCCTAATGAGCATTATTTTAGGGGGTAAACTCGTTCTGCTAATAATTCAGAACTGGAAGTAGACCCTATCCACCAATTTCGTGAAAAGCCGACAAAGTTGAAAAATGACCTTAATTAGGCGTTAGTCCACTCGTATACTCTCCATAGTGGTCATGCACACCGAACTAATCACCATCGAATATCCGATTCGAGTTATCCTGCCACACAAGCTTTAGCGCAAAATACAGTCGGACAGACAGACGGACGCACAGACCAAAGCGACTCTACTATGGGTCTCTTCTGATTTTTTTTTTCAGGAACAAAAACCAGTGAGACCCAATGGATTGTCTCTCCAGAGCACAAAATCGGGAGACACAGTGCACACCGCCTGCCGGTTGATTACTAAAACAAGTTTTCCAGTAATTGCCAGTCCTGCCCGTAGGTAAGAATTCCAGCTTGAGCTAGAATGATCGTTGGTTATTTATTATATTTATATTTTGATTTATATTATTTAATCGTGGTAACAACTGATATCGTTTCTGTATTCTGGCACTGAGAGTGGAGTACTGTGAAGTGTGGCGGGGTCTATGACGTTCTTGCCCTGTTCTGTTGCTGGGGGAGAGGCAGGGCTGTACGCTAGTTGTTCTTAACACCTTGAACACCCGTTGATGGACCTGGATTATGGAGAGGGGGAGGGGGTGTCTCAGATTGAGTTCTCCTGGTGATCAGGGTACTGACCTGGACTTTGCTGATGATGCCGCCTTGCCGGAGTTGTGGATTCTCTGTGGATCTCAGTCGAGACACTCAGTGGAGGGCAATTCCGCTGGGACTCAGTGTCAGGGACTAAGACCAAGATTCCAACCTTTGGTGAGGAGTGATAGGGCTTTGAGTCAGTCCAGGTTTTGGGGTAGGAAACATGGAAGTCACCGAGTCATTCGTTGACCTTGGAGTTTGTTCATTAGTGTTACTGTGTTCTTGCGAGCATGAGGTTAATAGACGCAGAGGGCAGGCGCTCATGAGGTCACTGGACAGTGGCGTGTGGCAGTCACGATATCTGTAGCAGTAGACAAAGCTCCGGGGTTCGGTCTATGGTTGCTTCCAGTCTTGCTAACCCAGTGAGGCGGAGGCGCTCACGGTTGGGCTGAGGCGGGAGACTGGAGCTTTCTTGATACTTACTTCGCCGTATCCTCAGTTACCGCTGGCAGGACCGGGTATCCAACGACACGCGTGCTTGGGAGACGGGGCTGGAGAGGATCAGCTGCCTGATGTTGAGCGTCAACTGCGCCTTCTTTGGGCATATGCGCGCCTCCCGGCGGATGATCCCGTCCACCGGATTCGTCTGCACGGGATCCGGTCAGGTTGGGGCCGTCGCCGGGGGGCCACCGTTGTGCTCATGTTGGCCACACAGCTAGGTGGGTCCTCAGGGAGTTAGGTGGGGGGGTTCAGGCCCAGGCCTGGCCGCTGTCGGAGAAGGACGGGTGATGGGAAGCGGAGACGTGGTTGCGGCTAGGGGGTGCCTTCCAGGCATGTGCTTCCAATGAGTGAGAGTGAGTGAGTATTACTATATGCCGAAAAAAGTGCCTTCCAGCTGATGAGTTGGTCCCCACAAAAAGCCAAAATTTTCTCGGGCGCTTGGCATTTAAAATGTATTCCCACAGGGACAAACACCGCCAGTATACCGCCCGCAATGGTAACACTTCGGTTTTGTGGCTATCGTCTTTGGCCATCGTTAGTCCAGGAAGTGGCCAATCCACTGATCTGGGAGCTAGTACCAAATCCAAAATTTTGGAAAATTTCTCATCCAGTCGGAATACGATGATCATCGTCCATCGCTTAACGTAAGACCCTAGTACGGCTCTGTATGTATGTATAAGCTATATAGGTGATGTATGAGAGTCATACGGCAGCCAGTATTTCGGAGGCTGCATAATATGCGTCCACAGGGCCAGAATTAGCAAAACATCTGCCCAAACAAATGCCCTTGTCTTCTGCATTAGTATCCATCCTGGCCCTATGAAGACTAATCGCTTTCTCCTTCAATCCCGCATGCAATTGTCGAGCGATAAATTTCACTTCTCCATACTAGTTCCCTGATTCCTACCCAGAGGGGGGTACTCCTGTTAATAACCCCTTGATATAATGTTTCATATCTGAAGAATGATGGTGGTTCGCCAATGTCTAAGTGGTATAGGGGATAGTGACCCATATAAGGGAGTTGAATGATGTGATGAAAACTCGGAAGAAGAAATTCTTTTCAGTAGTAGGATTACCGCTAGTTATATGTTCGGTGACTTGCGTCCAAGTCCAACCAGTGGCGTCACCAAAAACTTTCCATCTGGGGGGGGAGGGGGGGGAAGGCGTCACATCCATTTGGGGGGGGCACCAAGATACCATCTAAGCGGAGCGGCACGATCGGTTGCGCGGTGCTTTTCCAAACACGTTTTGGTTTACCAGACGCGCCCAGATGGCCGGAAAGAAACTTTGCCTCGGGCGTTTTAGGCTGCATGTACTAAGCTTCAACACATAACATTTTAATGATCACATATTTTGAATATGTGGAAACATTTTCCGGCCCTCTGTCTTGCCTTGGGTTGGCTTTCGGGCCAGAATGTTCTTCAATTGCTTTCAGACACCGCGATCACAAGTACGCGCGAACTGCGCAAATTTTTAGCGGATTTTCTGGTATGGTCCGGAAAAAATCAGGATTCTCACAAAAATATTTAGCCAGTTTTAGATCTCTCTGTCAGAGAGAGAGCATGGAACTGTTCGATACATTCCCTGAAAATCAGTACAGACAGCTGTGTCAGTTGGGCAAATCAGTTCCAAATTGTCGCGTGGTCGAGGAAGAAGGAACGGACTGCCGTCCAGGCTTAAGGGCTGCATGGAACGATCCAACGAGGCTGGTTGGACTCTCAAGTCGATGAGAATGTTGCATAATTTCTTCTCACGGATATTCCTGTCAACACTAATAGTGAAACTAGAGAACCACTGGTTCAGTAGCTCAACCGGACAATTTTTTCAATATGTAGTGAACTGTATGATGTGTTATGGAGCTGTGCATTGAATTCAGTCATAATGACTTTGATGATACTGAAGCGAGCATCGTGAAGACAGACTTCATTGTGAGAGGAGAACGCTAGTTTTCCCACAAATGGCCCATCTGGCTTGTCAAGACCTTTGACCTTGAACATTTGGGTGGTCAATGTCACCCAGCATCGATGAATATATATTAATGTCCTTTAAGTGCCAAAAACATTGCAAATTGCTTATAATCTTACAATTTTGAACAACAAAATTGCCCTTTGAATTATCCTTCACCTACTATCTACGGCAAAATAAAAAAAAAAAAAAAAATTGCCTTTTAGCTCATGAAAAAACGGCCCCCATTTTTTTGAGGAAAGCCACAAATAGGTGTGTTCTTGGGATATTTTGTGCTGAATATGAATATCTGTTGTGTTCTAAAATGCCTCAATGGGTCACAATTCGGGTCAAAGGTCATCAAGAGCAAATTTAAGGTTTATCACGAGAATGGCTCATTTTACTTCCTAACCGCTATGATGTCAATAATTTGCATTTCTTATTCCGATAAAATATACGAGCACTGACATTTTGAATAGAAAGGAATTGAGGACCCCTCCCACCACCCCACCCCCTGATTGTCAATACTAGGGCTCAAAGTCAATAAGAGTTTTTTATCACATGTAATGGCTCGCTTTACTTGTCCTAGCGCTATGATGTTAATAATGTTGCAATTTTTTCTTCAAAACTCGAACAGAGCTCAAAGTTATCGAATCGAATGGACAATGGACACTCCCCCCCCCCCCCCGGCGGGAATGAGTTTCCCCGCCCTGTCGGGGGGGCGAGGAAAATGCCAGGCAGCTAAGGCAAAGAATGATTAGGGCAAAACAGAAAAATAGAATTCAAAGTATAATTCATATTCTCAGGTGGGGACGTTAGTTATTTGACCACTCCTGTTTAGTTGCCGGCCCCCTCCGCAAAAACAAAACACACCCTTTTCCTCTCCTCCACCCTCCATCACACTGGCGGAACCTAGCGGGCGAAAGACTCAATGCCATGAAACATCACAGCTCCTGTGTTCACCCCTGGCTTCCCATTTCGAAGAACCCCCCCCTCTCCCCGTCAGAGAAATCTGGCACCGCCCCGCACTGTCTGAATCTCTCACTACCCCGACTCACTCACTCACTCATCATCTCTATCATGGGAGCACATGCCGGGAAGGCAACACGCCGCATTCACCCGCCGCTTCCAATGCCGGCTTCCTCTGGACAAGCGACCGTGCCTGGGCGTGATCCATCCCCTCCACCATCCTTATGTACCCTTGAAGCTGCGCCAACCACGAGCTAGTCGGAGCGAAAAGATGTGGTGCCAGCTCTCCAGGAATCGCCATTAGTATGCTAGCCTGCCGCTAATCAAGATGAAGAACCACGGGTATTGTTCACTTGGAAAGCTTTCGGAGCATCCACCGTATGTTCTTCACAACACATTTTGAGACAGGGAGAAGATTATGATAGAATTGGATCGTTACAAGGAAACTTCCATCACAGAATGGTACAAGAATTAGTAACAAAGATTTAACAATGAAGCCTAGGCCAATTGACGGTTGATTGAAGATGGAAAGGTCATCCCTCCCACAGAGGGACTGACCCTGTCTTCCTTACAACAAGGAAAGAGTTTGCACTACTCCTGCCTAATGCCCCTCATTGTGCTGAAGCTCCTAGTGAGAGAGGTGGGCGGTTAGAAAAATTGCGAGAAAAAAAATTGACCTCTAATGACCTTGAAACACCTGTCATGTTTTTCGGACCACCTTTTGTCTCCACCCACCAAGCTTTTATTTAATCGAACTAACTCTGTATTTTCTCAGAAAACAAAACAACACATATTTGACTGCTGTGACCTTGGAATCATCTTCATGTTTTTCGGGACCCACTGTTGTCCCCACTCCCCATTTTCAAGTAATCGGATAAGTTCAGTATTTTCGTGTAAACATGCAAATAGAGGCAGCAACGTGCAGTGAGGCCCACTTTCGGACTCATTCGAGATTTCGCTGGAGCGGACATGGGTCCAATTTTCAATCAATCGGAAAAAGCGTTGTTATTTCGCTAACGTTTAGGTGTTTCCGGCGTTGGTGGCACGGCGGGCGGAGACGGCGGCGGCTACACCCCACAACCATAATGTCCCCGAACACTTCCCGTGTTTGCAGGATAAATTACCGAGAACGCTGACACAGGTACAGTGGATGGAAAATCATGTCCAAACCTCATCCCATGGAGAAATAGAAAAGTTGGCAATTGAAGTGAATATTCTTCAACTTCAAAATTCAAGAGACGGGGCGGCCAGTCCTCGAAAAGTGGGTAGAGAAGTGAGAAGTGGTAGACAAAAGTGGACCTCACTCCAGCTCTACAGAAAACTCTAAACTCAAATGAGTTTTTCAGACATGTCCAGAGGGGTCATTTTGATCTCCGAAAAGTGGGTAAGCCCTCTCATCCACCCTCCACCCTCCCAGTTTTGCCAGTGGCGCGCCATTTGCATTAATTTCGATATTTTGATCGACTGTTCATGATTTATTTTAAAAGATGATTGCAAAATTATCACACCGGGTGTATACAGGGTAAATAAACATTTCTGTGAAAAGTGGAATTTGCACTCATTGACCTTGACCTCAATTACTGACCTATTAGACGATGTTGAGAAACACAACACGCCAGATATTCATATTTAGCACAAATTATACGGTTCCGAAATCATCTATTGGTTCTGCTTTTCCTCAACTGCCTCACGCATTTCATATTTTTCTCAAAATCAAACCAGTCTATACAATTCCGTGGACCCATAAGTACCCAATCAAGATTACTTTTGCACATATCATGGTAATCTTGACTAATCTGCAGGATGAGTAGCCTTCTGTCATTTTCACAACACCTGGCCCATTGTGCCCCTTTAATGCAATGACCTACCTGCAGGTGGTTAATGGGTAACCTATTCCCAATAAACATTGTGACTAGTGTGGTCACGATCCATCAGCATGAGAATTAAGGGGCCCCAAAAACATGCCATTTGTATATCATTTTTACAATTATGAACATATGCCTACTACGGTACCCCATTTAATGCTTTCAGCTCCAATTCCTGTACAATGTTACAACAATAAGCCCTAGGGCCCAAAGTGGCCCGGACTCCCCAAAATTCCCACGCACATCCCATGGGCCCCTCCCAACGACCAATACATTGATTTTGAAGTCCTGTTCGTAATTTCTACTTAATGTACTATTTGTGAATTCATAAAATGGGCCAGTGGGACCTTGGCCCACAAATTCCATGAACAACCGAAAAGTATGGTTATTAGACCATCACTATACAGTTATAGCACGTGTGCATTTGTGGCCGGGGGATGCACTTCGCGCTAATTCCACATGATTGGCCCCAGGCCACAGGTGGGCCATGGGTCCTAAATCCCTGCCAACAATATGAATTACGACCATCCGGTCGCATTATTATGACAGGCAGACTGTTGCAGGTGCGATTTGTTGAGAGAACCGGATTTTGTTGAATGTCATATAATGAGCCCTAAGCCCCAAGTGGGGCCCTGGGCCCAAATTCCCAAAACCCTCCAGCGCCATGCCCTCTACCAAGGACCAGTACATGTAACTTTGAAGTAAATCAATTGAAGCTTGTGGGAAGAGATTCATTTCGAGTACCCATGTTGTGAAATTTCATGAAATGGGCCTCCGGGCACAAGTGGGGCCATTGGACCAAAAATTCCTGACAATGTCGACGGTACGACTGCCAGACATCCTTAGGACCGCTTGTCAGCACTATACCCTACACTTAGTATGAAACTACAAGATGTTGTGGTATTTCCTATAATGGGCATTAGAGCCCAAAGTGGGCTCTGGCCCAATATTCCCTAAAAAACAAAAAAGACCACCCCCATGGCCTTCTACCCAAAGAATAGTACATGTAACTTTTAAGTAAATCACTGAGGCTTGTGGGAATAAAATACATTTCGAGTACCATTGATGTGAAATTTCATAAAATGGGCCCTTGGGCCCAAGTGGACTTTGGACAAAAATTCCTGAACACCGAAACTATGGTTTATTAGACCATCCTTAGGACCGTAAGGTCAGGCCCACTGTGCAATGTGGTAGGAGGGGATGCACTTCGCGTTAATTCCACATGATGGGCCCAGGCCCACACTGGGCCAGGGGTCATAAATCCATGAAAAAACAATATGAAGTTAAGCCCCATCAGTCAGCATGATTCTGAACAGCAGGCACTGGCAGCAGAATGTGTTGGAGATAACCGGAGGTTTGTGATGTCATATAATGAGCCCTAGAGCCCAAAGTTGGGCCCTGGGCCAAAAATCCCCAGACACCCCCAATGCCCTCTACCCAAGGACCATTGACAGGTAAAATTTGAAGTAGTAAATCATTGAAGCTTGTGGGAGAATTCATTTGGAGTACCATTGTGTGAAATTTCATGAAATGGGCCTCGGGCACACGGGGGCTTGGACCCAAAACTTCCTGGGAACACTTAGACGGTACGACTGCCAGACCCTAATTATGACCGATTGTCAGCACTATACACTAAAATAGTAGGAATACAAAGATTTGTGGATTATTTCATTATACTGGGAATTAGAGCCAAGTGGCTCTGGGCAAATAGTCCCGAACCCCCAATGGCCCCTTCGACCCAAGAATAGTACATTGTAACTTTGAAAGTAAATCAACTGAGGCTTGTGGGAATAGATGAATTTCGAGTACCATTGTGGAAATTTCATCAAAATGGGCCCTTGGCCCCGTGGGACTTTGGACCAAAACTTCCTGACAAACCAGATGGTAACGCTGTCAGACCATCATGATGGACCGATTGTCAGCACTTTGCACAAAATTTTGTAGGAACTACAAGATGTTGGGTATTTCATATATGGGCCCTAGAGCCCAAGGGGGCCCTAGGCCCAATATTCCCGAACACCCCCCAATGCAACCCTTCTACCCAAGGACTAGTATTGTTTAATTTGGAATAAATCAATGGAGCTTGTGGGAGGGGGATGCATTTCAAGTACCAGTGTGTGAAATGTATAAAATGGGCCCTCGGGACCAAGTGGGCCCTTGGATAAAAAAAAAAAAATCCTGAACACCCCGAAGGAAGGGCTGTGACACCAATCCAATATGACCGAACATCATTCTGTGCACCCAATTTGCAGGAAGAAGTAGCGTTTTGAAGTTTTCCACTTATTGGCCCATTGTCCCCTTGAATGCCATTTGACCTTGACCTTAGGTGACCTTTCGGTGGTCAGTCAATACATTGTACGCAAGTCCTGTCAAGATTCATCACAGCACGAACATTTTTTGGCCAAAAAGCAAAAGTTTTACAGACTGGATAGAAGAAAGATAGATAGATAGATAGAGAGATAATTAGATAGATAGCTAGATAGATTAGATAGATAGTAGATAGATAGATAGATAGATAGATAGGTGACAATCATTTTCCAACAGCTAAACCAACTAGTGGTAGCTAAAAAATGTCTTACATGGATTTCGATCACAACCAGGTCGACCCGGGGTAATTTGCTGCCCTAAACGTCGCCATTTCTCCAAACGTGAGCGGATTTAGCAAATTCAATGGGGGGAATGCCTGACGAGTCGTATGTTTTGAGCTCTTCTGCTAGTCAGGTAAATCATGGTTCCACAACTACAATATTCCCACCCATGAAGGTAACCACGCCCACACCCCACGTTCTACAGGTGGCGTCAAGATCGACTTGCTTCTTGTCATCGTTACACTGCGACAAGTCAACCAAGTCCTTGATTATTTAAACTCCTATTGAATCGTTTTTTTTTCAAGATCCCGTGTTTTTTCAAAAGTGGAAAATTTTGCCCAATTTTCCCACTTTAGAAGGAGAACTCAATGCATTTTTTTTAAAAGTGGGAGATTTTTTTTTCAAAAGGGGATTTTTTTCAAAAGTGGTTAGAGATTTTTTTGCAAAAGTGGTAATTTTTCCAAAAGTGGTAAATTTTGTCAAACAACGGTTTCTTCCTCCAAAAGTGGTTTGACATTCTCCTGGTGAGCTATTTTCATGTTCGCCCGGGGATGATTAAAGCACAACTGCGCAGGATGATTAAAAAGGGGATAAGCCAAAGATGGATAAAAACTGAATGCGTCAGTCCAAACCTGAAGTTCATAGGACTTACCGTTACAACCCACCCGCCCGCACAGTCATTTTGCAAATGTGTGGATTGTAAAGCATGTGTATTGCGCAAGATCGAAATGTCTCCCATCATGCAAAATAAGTGTTGTCATACTTGCACAAACTCTTGGCAAACATTCTTTGTTTTTTGATTGAAATTCAAACATTTTAATTTCACTCGAAAAACATTTAGTCAATGTGAGAGGATTGCTATAGTTGGTTGGTAGGATGTTGATTGGTTACTTTGGTGAGAGAAAAACAACAGCAGAACTCTGTTAAATGTTGACTTAATCAACTGAATGGAAACAATCAAATACATAACTTAATTCCTGTGTTGTCCATGTGTGGAGTCATGCGTTATTGCGCAATGGGAATCTCCCCAATTTCATGCAATGGACCCAAACTTTGGAAGGCCAATAACTCCACATAGGAAACATTGTATTGAAAAGGAGTTTGGACCTATAGTATACAGTTTCCCATTCTCACCACAAAATACCTCTGTTGTATCAGAGGTATTTGAAGCAGCGATATGAGGAAAGCCATTTCTAAAAATAGAGGGGGCTATCGTTCTTTGGTTATACTGCACACTAGGTCCTATATTTGTTTGGCGAAATCACGATTCGTCATCCTGCACATATGGGAACTTGGGGGTAACTGCCCACAAAACACAAGCAAAACGTTTCAAAAAACATTTCAACAATGTGTTGAAAATGTTTTTTTGTGAGTAACATGAGATGTAGGAAAATGTTTTTGAAACGTTTTTACAAAACGTTTTATAAAAACGTTCGGAAACTTTTTTTTTGTTTTTTAAACATGGCGCCATAAAACTTTAGCGACAAAACAGTACTCCAAAACAGGTTTAGTGAGCTAGTGATTTCGCAGGGACCGCGGGAGAGGAATTGAGTGGGGGGGGGGGCTAATCATTGTGGCGGCCCACCATCTAAGCCGGAGCGCCACCATATGTTGGGCGCGGTCGCGTAGCGCACACGAAAAATTTTTCGTATATGAAAGACCCCCCAGATAGCCAGGAGAAGAGCTTACCTTCGTGCGTTTTCAGGCAGTAGGAACTGACATCCCCCTGAAAAGGGATTAATGTACAACATTTTTTTTTATTTCGCCGACAAACGAATTACTTCTTATACCCAAGGGTAAATCAAGTAAAACGGAATCTAATAGATAAACTTGGAAAATGTCATTATTAAGGCCCCACAACAATAAGAATAGCACATACGTATAGTAGCCCGAACATAGAACCTTGAGAGATCTGCGGAAAACTTATTGATACCGTACATGTATAGTGATACAGTCCGGTATACAGTCGAGTTCTAGTTGTGTACGGCCGCGCCGGCCACGTCGGTCCGAAATTAAACGGGCGTGCCATTCCCCGGGTGATAAATCACTGAAGCATGTCGGAATGGCCGAGACTCAACCTATACTACACCAGGGGCGGCGATCCGGTTGATATTGGGGGGGGGGGGGGACATATGAGGGGATCACCAACTAAGCGGAGCGCCACCATGGGGTTGGCGCGTGGCGTTTAAAGGAAATTTTCGTTTTACAGACTCGCCAGATTGCAGGAAACGGCCACTTCTGGGGTCATATGGGAGTAAGCACATCTTTAAATCGTCAATAAATCCCGATTTCTTCATTTTCAAGAAACTTACTTGAAGGAACTGATCAAATGTTTTATTTCCGTACAATCGGGGCCACCGACGGTTTGTTGACGCGTAGACGCTTTAAAGTACAATCCATTTTTTTTGTTTTACAGACACCCCGGCCAGATTGAAGGAAAACGGCAATTTCCTGGACCGTACTGCAGAAGCAACCGTCCCTCAAATTGGGGCAATAAATTTCAGAATTCATATTTCTAGAAACCGGTCTGAAGGAACTGATCGATGTTTAATCTTTACAATTCGGGGGCCAGCCGCCACCATCAGTGGACGCGTAGGGTACATGGGAAATTTTCGTTTTAGACAGACCCCTCAGATTGAGGAAGGCAATTCTCCCGCTCTTTATGGCAGTGAGCAACGTCCTCTAAAATTGGCAATAATTTTCAGTAATTTGTATTTCAAGAACGTTCTTGAAGGGAACTAATGATGTTTATTTCCTCAACAATTTTGGGCCAGCATCTTGTGGTCTCGTAAAGGTAACACGGAATTTTTATCCTTATGAATCCCCCAGATTGCCGGAAAAACGTACTGTTCCCATGTCCTTATGGGCGGTAAGCAACATCCCAAAATTGACAATAATTTCTGAATGTAATCTCAAGAAACACTTTGAATAACTGATCTAGCTTTATTCATTAACAATTCGCGCCTCACCGTACAATAAAATGTCCTTGACAGACCATCCCCACCTCACAATTGCAGTGAGCGGGCACTTCCCGCGACTTATGGGCAGTATGCACACTGAAATTGACAGTTAATTTCCTGAAACGATCGATGTTAATCCTTACATGTCTTCATCGTGGTGCTCCATCCTACATAAGCCATGTTTCGAGATATTCCATCGAGGACCGTCCAATTGGGTTGGAAGCTGCCGATGAAAATTGCTTGACATCACTGGACAATGTGTGCATTTTTCGGGCATCGATTGAAAGGACTTGAGCCATTCCGCAGACAATTTGGTCATTTTTTCAGATTATCTCGCTCAAATTTTTTCGTCCAAATTTCCCGTGTCTCCAGACTTGTTTTGCCCCGCTCCCGCGCCTGTATAGTTCCATACGTTAATCCGTAAACCTCCATACTACTGTGCACGATTCCCTGCCCTGTTGTTTTTCTTACATACATATAGCTTTCTCTCTCCATTAAAAACATCACGTCAGGCTGGGCAAAGCCACTCTGAACAATAGGATCCGAAGTAACTAAACTGTGGTGCAGGGTTAAGAAAAGGGCAGTTGGATGCCGGCATTGTTGTAATGGGAGTGGGGCGTGGGTGGGGGTGCAACATGAATCAAGTCCTAAACCAATTCTCCTCGTGGCCTACCTCTATTTTCACAACACTTGAACATGACACGTATGGACAGAAATCAATTTGGCCAGAATCTGACAACGTTATTGTGTACCTGGGCCAGCCTGGAATATGCATGTAAGGAAAAGATAGATAGCGCGCGCGCGCGATTTTTTGTTTTTTTTGCTTTCGACCTTCTCATCATGAGTTTAACATTTTTTGTTTTGGGCCGTACTGTACTATGATTATAGGATTTTTTTTCGCCAGTCGGCGCAAAATATTGGGGGGGATATTTGATATTAATGTCCCCCCCCCCACCAAAAATATTGGGGGGACATGTTCCCCACCGTGATCCGCCGCCCATTACTACTACATTCTCAAGGTGGCACGTACCTATCAGAACGCCAAGCGTGGCATGCGCGCTACCTTGCCGCAGTGGCCAACAAAACGGTTGTACCGTTCCTGTACACTATGGCGCTACGGTTTCTCCTCGACTCCGGCAGCCACAATAGCTACTACCCATCGTTGGCTGCCGGAGTCGAGTAGGTCTAACCGTACGATAGGGCATGGCTGCCCCCCCCATTTCGTCGGGAGTTAGTCGCGTAGCCGAACCTAACGTATTGGATTTTTCTTTTTCTTTCATCTTGCAGAGCTGTGCATTGACAGTGTCCGACAAGGAGACTCCCAGAAAAATGTGCTCATTGTCATAGTGTTGATGTTCTTGTGTACAGTACCCTTGATAGCGCGTTAAAGAGATAAGACGGATATATCCAGTGGATGTTTTGTTGACGAGTGTACTCCGCATCAGTCACAAAGGGCTGTACCCAAAACATAGGCTTATGCCACATACAAACTAGCTGCCTGTGTGCAGAAAAGTGCGGGGGCTAAACCCCCGCAGCCCCCCGTCTTCCGCGGTCCCTGAGTCTGATCTGCCCTTATTATCGGAAGAACATATTCGTCCTGGGTCACTTTGTTACAATTCAATAATCTGGCAGCATGTTGCTCTGTATTCCTACCCAAAACATCCCCTGTCTATTATGAATGATGTTAGATTCTCATTCACTCCTGTGACTCACTATCGCCATGTCTCAAAGTTTCGCTAACTTCACGCAACTTCAAGCAGCCATCAGTACTAAACATCACTGGTCAGACCTCCAACTGAGTATGGAAACGTTCAAATTGGTTGGGGATCTGGTTGTTAAGTATTGGAGTATACCTGGTAATAACTTGTCTCTGGGCTCAGAAAAGGGTGTGAAGTTTAGTAGACCAGTGCCTATTTTTGGCCAATACAGTATTATAATGACTAGGTGGAAACCATTCAATGTGGAGTTCAAGTAACATAGGCTAGGCCTAGGCTGTATGCGTAATACCGTCGTTAATAGCCTAAGCCTAGGCTCTTGGCTATTATGACTGTTCTTGAAGAGGTAAATTCACACTGGTAGCTGTAACATTGGGCCAAGGCTAGGCTTAATTGGACATGATTGTATAATGTACGCATGTTTACCTGGGGATGAGAGTAATGTAGGAATTGGAGCGTGGGGGTTAGGGTTGGGTTAGGGTTAAATTCCAATTCCGGAATCCAAATCTCTCAGGTACCAAACCTAAAAATGAAGTCGCTAACACCTGCGAGTGCACCTCATTTGCTGGACCACCCGACACCCCATGGGCCACCCCACCATAGGGTACCCCTCTGTGGATAGTACCCCTAACCACCACTATGGTGACCACAGAGCAAACCGTGCTATGACAACCCCGGCACAGTAATATAGGTGAATGGCAAAGTGATACAATATCTCATTTGGCCTTCGGGACCGAGGAAACCCTAAAAAAAGGTGGCCCTGCAAGGGACATGGATTATATGGTATGAATGATGAATTATGAGTCTTGTCACCAAGTGAATTTCACTGTTTGGTTCAATTTTCTGCTCAGCAATATGTATAAGGTTCGAAAATGGGGGCAGAGTAGGTCCCAAAATGAACTATTCCAGGCGTTTTCGTGTGGATAATGGCTTCGAGGAGCAAACAGTGGGGGGGAATGATAATTAAGCTATTCAGGTTGGAAGGGTTAGGGCCAGTTCCAGATGGGTTTTAATTTAAATTACCCAAACTCTTATCGTTGACACACTGAACCTAACCCTGATCCTCACTAACCCCTACCCTAATCCCTACCAGTAACTTACAGTCGAACAGTAATTCATACCACCCAGTACACATGGGGTTATACTATATACGACAATCGTACCGCTAAATTAGCCATGGTAGCCAGGCGTGGATGGGGAAGCCATGTACACACACGTTAGGAATTTCCAGCCAGGTTGTCTTTGCTCATGATTTGACTGAGTGGTAACTATCAAATAGGGTATCACTTGTATACTCGCCTCTACCCCTACCACTTACCGCAACCCACCCCCCACCCCCCCCACCCCCCTTACTCAATATGCCGGTCTAGTCGTAGGGGTAATCTACTATCTAATGAAGTTTTCTTCCAAAGTTCCAATAATCATAATATAAAAGGCACTAAGAAGTGACGTTGAAGATCTGTATTTTGGGGATTTTTCTGTCTACAGTGTTATCACAATTTCAATTATGAACCATTCAGTCATTCAGTCACTCAAATTTTTCAAAGAAAAATTCACAATGTGGCCGAAAAATATGGTTTCTGTCCCAAATTCGAATTGATTTTGCAATTTTTGCTTGAATGCAAGGAAACGGTCACATTTTGTTACTTCTGCTTGTAGGAATCCCAAAGGTTAGTGGATTATTTTGATAATCACCGCACATCTTTAAAACAACAGTGAGAAAGAAATGGGCAAAAATGACTTTTTTACCCCCAAATGGCCATTTTGACTCCCTGATTCCATGTTTCTGAAGAAATGTGTCCAATTTGGAGGATTTGAATAACGTGTGTTTTGGGACATTTCGGAGTACGCAAAATTGACCATGTTCTGTGCCACCTGAAAGTGGAGAATTTGCGAAAAAAACCATCAAACATCTGAAGGACACGCAAACGCACACACCCCAACCACAACACACACGCGCACCCACACAAACGGACACCTTTGCGTTGACCTCATTGCTGGATCAACCGACACCCATTAGGCACCCCACCATAGGGCACCTCAGTGGTAGTACCTAACACCCATGGTTACCACAGCAACCGTGGCTATGGCAACCGGCAACAGTAAATATTGGTCAAATGGCAAAAGGACTCCAATCTCATCGGCCCTCAGGACCGATGAGATAAAAAATGTATATTCTGCTGAGGCTGAAAAAAGGGGGGGGGGTTTAAAGCCGGAAACCCCCCACCCGCCCCATTGGATACGGGGCGCATGGTGATCGTGGATACGAGCCATCAATAAAAGGAAAAGTGTCGGTATCTTGCGCAGTGGTGGCGCCAGGATTTCCCCCGCGGGAGGTCCAATTATACGGTTTCCAACGGGTGGTCCAGAATCGGTCGAAGATTTTCCTATAGCCTCACCAACTTGCCCCACACCCATAAGTCAGAACCTGCAGTTTTGAAGTATTCATTTTTCCCAGACTGTGTTCTCAAGAACGAAAGCTTAAAAAAAATATCAGTGACATCTCCTCAATTAACGGCATTTGAATACAAATATGCGCAGTACCGTCACCCTCCCCACAGAATTGTAACGATAATCTTTCATGTACATTTTCGAGATATCCATAACACACTACTCGTATAGCCTAATTATAAATGCAACCATTGTATAATTTGGTTAGGACGATAGGAAGATGGATACTGCGATCTCAACTTGAGCGATGAACTCGCGAATAAGATATCGCGCGGCGAGCGCGCCTGGAAATTGTTTATAATAAATCCGAAATAGTTATACTGTCGGAACCGGCCTCGTCGAGGTTTGTAATTTTAGGCGTAAATACCCACCTTCGGGAACAATCCCCCTGACGGGTGGGGGGGGTTGGGAGGAGGAGAAGCCAGACGAGGGCACCCCACGTCCGCAATGGTACAGCTGACAACATCAGCAAATGTACCGACAGCCCGTCTTGATCCGAGAAGTCACTCCCTTAGTTTACGACGCTACTGGTTCATATTTTTTCAGTCCTGTAATGAACAAGCTGTTGGATGAAGATCATATAATAACGAAATGAAGGGACGTGTTACTTGGAACTCAGCTCGACGGCACCATTCAGACGAGTTGTGTGTGGTAAGTAGGAATTATTCTGTTCTTTGGAATGCTAAGATCCATATTCAACTTCAGGGTGATCTCGAAGTCTGTTTTTTGTAAAAGTTGGATATTACTTCAAGAAATCACTCATAAAAAATACGCATAGTGGCGTTCTTTTAATATCCTTGTCTTCAAATTGACGTTTCCTCGACACATAGAATTTGTTTTTAAGCCGTTTGGAAACTCTACGTAACATAAATGTTTCTAGCTATTATCTGTAATTCCATAATCTTTTCACTTTGTTGTTAATTTGTGGGCTTTTATGATCGTCCGAAATGCTCCAAGGTCCGCAAAAAACCAGATATTTTTTCTCTTTGTTAAGTGGCCTGGTATTGGTCCAAGTTCACCTTCGCATGATGGGTCGTACCCCGTGGATTCGAATAGTACCGGACATGCATGGGTGGAAGAGGCCCGCCTTGTTCCGGGAAGGAACGGAATTCCGGGGTCTGTCCTTGTGGCAGCTTTGCCATTCGGAAATTTCCGGGTGGAGACTTGCTGGGGGAGATGTCCTATAAGGGAATTGTTGACGGGGAAGTAATGTCCAGTGGGGGATGCCCGGGTGAGAGATATCCCAGGGGGAATTGTCCTATAACCGGGGGGACCTGGGGAAATTTGCAATGGGGGAGGGTCTTAGTGGAAGATATATCCGGGGTGGGGTGTGGGTGGGGTGCTTTCCGACCCCGTGTTAGTTCAGTATGTTTGGAATAACTACAATGCGGACTAGCTTATGCTTTGGGAGCTCTTACAATTAATGTATATTTTGTTCTTAGCAAATCCGGTTTCCTTCTTCCTTCTGATTTTTAGCAGCTCCACAAGTCGTCATGTATCTCCCGTCTGTCCGTCCGTCCTTCCGTCCGTTTCGTTCCTTCGTTAGTTAGTTAGTTCGTTCGTTCGATCATCCGTTCTGTTCGCACGTCACGCATAACTTCTAACCGTACATTCGATCAGGGTGAACTTTATTGGGTTGATGAACTTGCCACTGGCTGCTTAATTCCTTTTTTCACAACAAAACATGCATAGTCAGTGATTAGATTTTAAATAAACCAATTATTTTACCTCCCCATTTAACCCAAATTAACCAACCCCCAATTAACCACCAGCCCTCCCTACGAACTATCTGTGTCGAGGTTTGTTTTACATTACTCTCTCCTGGAGCTGCAGTGTTGGCTGCGGGTAGAAGGGGAATGGTAATGGGTAAGTAGCACGGAGGTGGGATGAATACAGGCAATGGGGATGATAACAATTATGTGGGAGGAAGACTATGTAACACCTTCTCTGATGTAGTGCTGGCTGGAATTTCCATCGTGAATTCACTGGTTGTGTTCACTGCTAGGGTACACCATACAGTTTTGTTGGGTACCATATAGCTAATATACAGGCCTAGAATGAGTTGGTTGTTACTTTGTAGCAAAAATTAGGCTAATGTGGTAGATAGACATGTGCCCAGCCTTGCCATGGTTATGACAGATTGTAAGTAAAGGTCAAGTGAATGTGAACAAGCATGAATGTGGATTGGTTGAAGACACAAATGCAGTTGTATAAGCCACAGGAATTTTGCGCTTGTTGAAAAACTGTAAGAAACTTTGATTTCGTCTTTTCGTCCGGCTATACTAGTGCAGCGGGAGGCACGTAGGGCTGTGGAAATCACGACCACGGGGAAAAACAACCGAGAAAAACATTATTTTGTGAAACAATGTAGGGTAACATGGACCACTAATTTGTACAATACACCACAAAAGGGGGAAAAATTTCGTGGGTGAATTCACTTCTCTTTTTCTTTGTATGCCGACACACCGGTGTCCTTCATTGTTACAGGAGGACGAGGCGTAGGAGTTCGCCGAGTGGGGTATATGTATATTGAGCTTTCAGTGTCATTGGCCGTGCATGATGGCAGATTTTCAGCTACTGCTAAACAATAATGGAACTGTTATTGTTCAAGTGTCTGGACTCCAATTGACACATTATAAAGATAGTCATTGTGCCCCAAACAGGAATACTGGCCTACAAGGAACAAGACGGAATGGGTTCGCAGCAAAAACAGAGAGTACCGATAAGGACCATATATTTTCAGGGGGCGAGGTTTGCGGGGGGTTGCACCCACACCACGCGAGCGGGGGGGGGGGGGGGGGGGGGGGTGTCACACACCCCAATAATTTTGTCGCCGTCGGCAAATTTGCGGCAAAACGGAGAAAGAAAGAGGGAGGAAAAAAGAGGGGAAAGAGGGGAGAGGAGGGACAGAGAGAGGAGGAAAAGAAGAACAGGGGTCGGAAAAGTTGGAATAGAAAGAAACAGAACCGAAATGAAAGCAAGACTAATTATCGGCAAATTTCGATATGGCTCTTCATCTAATTGGGCCATTCAAAGTCGTCAAGAGAATAGCACGTCGGCAAATATTAGATAATGTGACCGTTCGTCGCTGTCGGTATAATTGGACGAGGGCCGATGTCTGTCGGCAAGTCGGTAAAAGGGGACATAAAGGCGCTAGCGTTTGACATTTATTTTTACATGAGTTTGACAGTTCTTTGAGAGTGTTGTTTTTGGTCCTAATTCGGAGGATACATTACATTTTTGCAAGCCATTTGCTGAAAAAACAATTAGGAAAGGAATTTCCCAGAATTTCCCCAACAATGTTGAAACAGTCGTTTCAGGCGGGAAATCTTGCGAGTGGCATAGTTAGAGACACGGCGAGCGAGAGAGGGGAGAGAGGGCAGTCCCCCCCCCCCCCCCCAGTTCGTTAGATCGAAAGCGTTCAGGAATTACCAAACTCTGGGGGTACAGAATAAGTAAAAATCTCGTTAGAGATATCCTAATGACGAAGAGTGGAAAGATTGTCTGACATTTGTACTAATGTCTGATTTTTAATCAAAGATGCTCCATTGGAGTAGTGTCAAATTTTTGCGCGCTTCGCGAGCAGTGTGTACTGATCGTGGCTTCATACTCACGAGCTGAAGTGAAAATCGGGCATTGTTTAGGATTTCGGGCAGACCCAGAATTAGAATTTTTAGGTCGTCCCAAATTGAAAGGGTCCGCGTACGTGTAAGCGGAGGGTAGTCGCCTAATTTGACTGAAAAATATTGCACCAGATTGCATCTGAGGACGTACTCAATTTCCAAATTTTCCTCCAAAGGGAGGGAACACCCCCTCCTCTTAGACCCCTCCGTATCAGTCACCACTGCCACGATCCGCGGCAAAAACAGAATCTCTACACCCCCTAATCATTAAACCCTCTATACGTCCTTGAATTGCTGATGCAGGTCTTGAAGGTTTGGCCGGCAAATGAACATTGTGGACATTTTCAACAATATGCTATTGCCAAATGAGTTCTGAAAGTGTCTAAATCTACGTACTCTTACTAAAGATAGTAAAAAAAAGAAAATCTAGATTAGGTGGGTGGCAATCAGCCCGTGATTTTGTGAGTCACATTTTGACCTTGATTGAGTTAAAATTTGACAACTTTGGACTAGAATTCGACCATTCTGTTCCATCCTGACCCAGTTCAAAGTTTCCGAGCTAGGCGCTGCGCACAGAGATTGGTGTTGGAGATGAAAGGTTAATTTCAGCTCAAGGGGAAAATACTATGTAAACTGCATCGCTAAAATCGCACCTAATCGCTAGATTGCGGAATTTGATTTATGAAACAATCTGGGGGAAAAAGAGACCACCCAAATGGAAAAGCAAAAGCAATTATTCCAATTTCTTCTCATTGAAAATGTGTTTTTGCACCCTAGGAGAGTACCTTATTATATATTAGTATACTGTCATAGGTGTCTCTCAGTTATATATTACTCGTGTGCACAGTGATCAGGCTATTCAATATGTGACTTGACAGTAGTTACCAATAAGGCTTTCTCAATACCAGGCAGGCAATGATCAACATGACAACAACAGAGAATACATAACCATTGAACATCAAAATGATTCAGCAAATAAGAATACAAGAGGCATTTCTGATTTTTATAGGTTACCGTAATTATCTAGCAAATCGTGTTATTTTCAGTTGTCAGGTATAGAATTGATAGGTACATTTGGATTAACTATTAATAATAGATCCTCATTGAACTGTTGAATAAACAGAATCCTTCTACAGAATTATTCCTACGGAGACACAATGGCGAAACCCTCATATGAGCATAATCATTTGAGACATACAATCAAGTATATACAGGCTATGCGTGGCCCACTCTCAAGTGTGGCCAACCTATGAGGGACAATGCCATTGTATCATTCACGTGAGTACATTGGCTTTCCAGTGTACAGGCCATGCTGACAAAAGTTTTTCCTTTGCCTTGGTCCATACCAACAAAACGCTTCAGAAGTTTTCGGGAACGTTCTTTAGTTTTGCAAAGTTGTGTGAAATAACAGCTGATGAATAACCCATAGCTACACCTACCTTTGCTTCACCCTTAGTGGTAATACGGATTCCTCGCATTCCCATGTCTTCATTCAAATCGACGGAAACATGACCCGATATAAATTCGCCAGCAGTGTAAACACTCTTGTTGTCGGCTAGGATGATGTTCATAGTCTCTAATGTCCCCATGGCGCTGGTGAAGCATACAGGGATCACGATAGGGCAAATCCTCCTTTTATATAGGATCCTCTCGATTAAGCCATTTGACGCTGGGAAATGATTGGAAGCGGGTCGTTTTGCATAAGTTGATTGTTTCTCCCAACTTCCTATTTACCCAGGTTGACTACCCCGACAGTGAGATAATTCTTGTGGCCAACGCTCACAATTTACTCATATTAGGGGCAATACGCTAACATTATTGTCGAATATAAAATTGTAACTAGCATTTATGGTGTAATGATACGGAAGTTACATCGATACGATGAATTCATTTCTGAATAAATTCTCGCATCTAGCATAATAATGCCTTCCGAATGCGTTTTTATTTAGCTTTCTGTATGATTGCAGCCTATTCAAATAGGAATGTCCGTGAATAGCTGTTAACTTTGCCTAAAATAGCCATGACGATCGCGGCCCTAACAGAAGATTTTTCGGAATTGTTTTCACACACCAATAGGCACGCATTATATTGTGTCTTTAGACCAGGGAATACAGTGATAAACCTCCCACCAGTTGCAACAAAAGGAATTAAAGTGTTTCCCTATTCCACAAATCGGTACAATCGGGAAAGAATGTAGGGGAAAATCGTCATTTTCCCAAGCTGGCCGCTGATTTCCTCTTTTTTTTATTCCTTGACGGACAGTCCAGGAATCTATGCAATCAGAACAGTATGTGTGCTTGTGCTTGTGTGTGCTTGTGTGTGTGTGTGTGTGTGTGTGTGTGTGTGTGTGTGTGGTGTTGCTGTGTGTGTGTGTGACGCCTGGCTCGTGGACACGAAAACTCGACCCCACCTGGATGGATAAGCTCATACTCGGTATGTGGGTTCCCCATGATGAGTAAATTTTATTTTTATGATATTACTTGCGCGCAGAAGAAGATCGATCCTATTCGAGACCCAGCAAGGGATAATGCACCTTATTGGTCAGCTGCGATCCTCACCAGTACACGGAGAAGGCATGCTCTTTGGCGGTCCTTTAAATGTGGGGTGGGGGTATTCACACGCAGACGGCAACTCGCAAATTGCCTACCCCTCGTTTGTCCCTGCCCAATCCCTTGTGCTGAACGGCCAGCGAGAAGGCAACAGGTTACATTGATACTGGACGACGTCGAGGAATCTATGCATTCATGACAGGGTGTGTGTGTGTGTGGAGTATGTAGGTGTTTTGTGTGTGACGCCTGGCTCGTGGACACGAAAACTCGACCCCACCTGGATGGATGAAGCTCATACGTGGTGTATGTGTTCCCTATGATGAGTACATGAACCCTATTGTTTTGGGGTCAGGTCAGAGGTCATCTGAGGTCACAGAGGTCAAAGTATGAAAACCTTGTGAACACGATAAGTCCAGATATGCTTGGTCCGATCGGGTTCAAATTTGGTGTGTAGCTTTCTTTATGGGGAAGTTACAGGAACCCTATTGTTTTTAGTATAGGTCAGGGGTGAATTTTTGTCAAAAATAGAAAATTTGTGAAAAGTCAATCAATTGGCCAATTTTGGCTTGGGAACACGATAA
Organism: Sclerodactyla briareus; assembly: GCA_026419785.1. Classification (NCBI taxonomy): domain Eukaryota; kingdom Metazoa; phylum Echinodermata; class Holothuroidea; order Dendrochirotida; family Sclerodactylidae; genus Sclerodactyla; species Sclerodactyla briareus. The sequence goes on along the minus strand of JAODTK010004621.1, from coordinate 106,604 downwards.
CTCGACCCCACCTGGATGGATGAAGCTCATACTTGGTATGTGTGCTCCCACGATGTACATGAACCCTATTGTTTTGGGGTCTGGTCAGAGGTCATTTGAGGTCGTCACAGGTCAAAGTCTGAAAATCTCAAAATTCAGTGTGTAGCTTTCTTATCAAGAGTACAGGAACCCTATTGGTTGGTTGGGATGAACGAGAAATTTGTCAGTGTTAAGTTGCCATAATGAGCTGATACAAACTCCCATTTGTCTCGTGTCGAGCTATAGGTTGTCAGAAAGAGTGTTTGTTTCCCAGGAATCACTAAGCCTTGTGGCTTCCTGATTAAAGTCTGTGTAGACCGCCCGGGATCTCGGAACCCCGGTCTACCTGGTGGAAAGGGTCCAACATCATGTGGACATGAATAGTCCCGAGACAATTGGCTCGATCAAGTTGAAATATGCTGTACTGCGTTTCTTGGGGAGTACAAAACCATATTGCTTCTGGGGTAAAGCAGGGGGTCAATTTTGGTGAATATTGGAAATTGGAAAAACTGATGATATGGTTGGTCAATCTTTAGCTTTTGTGGAAACAATAAACCTGGCCCGATGGATGGATCAAGTTCATACTGGCAATTGGTTCACCATAGTGGGTAAAATGATCCCTATTGTCGCGTGATCAGGTCAAAGTAATTTGATATCAACCAAGGTCAAAGCCAGGCGTCGCGGACACAATAATCATGAGCACTTGGTTCGATCAAGCTGAAATTGGCATACTGCTTTCTCATGGGGAGACTCTTGTACTCCCATGAGAATGGTTTTCAGAGTTGCAGGGGTTAATTTATAGTGAAATAATAATTATGAAAAACTGATATTTTAATGGATCAGCGAACATACGTGATATGTGGGGTCCAAGCGAATAGGCAGAGACCTATATCGCAGCGCGTATTTAACAATGGCAAGAGAGAGAATTTCTTTAAAAAGGCACTACTCTCCATCAATAGGGAGCAGACTCGATTCCATCACGTGGGGTCATGGTATCACGTTAAGAGCCGACTTTGCCCTAAAAAACACAATCCCCCCCTTTTTCCCCGAATGCACCCACATCTAAGAATCAGATTTCGTGTGGACCAGATGACCTTCGACAGGGACCTCGAAACAATAAGTTTCTTCAGATCAATAGTGGTAACTCATATACCAGGAAGCTCGATACATCAGGGGGGTCAATAATTATCATCGTGTTCACAAGCCACAATTTCCCAAAATATCCATTCTTCTAAATTTTGCCATTCCCATAAAAAACAAGATACCCACATCCAAACTCTCCATGGGGGTCAGTTTTAGTGGAAAAAGTGTCATTTTTACAGCGAATACATCTCCCTTGGTGCACTATTCTGGGGAAATGCCTGATCAGAAAAGCAAATGATGGTGGGGACACGGACGTCATTTTTGATTGAGTGCTATAGGAAATAGACAGAGGAGTAGGCATGTTACATCAGCTGCATGCGGGGAGGTGCGTTCGGTAGGAGCCATACCCAGACGTTTCTTACAGGAATATGACGTCATGATGACGTCACAGAATCGTTATTCTGATATATATTCGTGTATGACGCCGTTAGAACAGTGTATTGACTGCACACTGTGAGTTCACCAGATCGGACAATTTGTTGCGAATACCCTGTAACCACCTGCTGTTAAGTGTGATAATTCCTGTGACGTTATGACGTCACAAAACTGGTCATGGGTGAGAGTTACAGCGAACACAATGACACTTTAGTCTCGACTTTTTATTTTCTTCATCTGCCAGTGCGTTGATTGTTGCAGTATATCCTGAAATATGAATGCGTCAACTGATGGAAATGGCATTACCCTGTGATTCCTTTCACTAGCATTTGCTAATCTCAAGCAGGCAAATGATGGCTGATGCAGTGCCCGCGTTTAGCCCTTGCAGGGTTAAGAATGTACACAGGTACTCTGATCTGAGAGAAAGCTACACGGTTGCTATTCCCCAGGGGATCGACTATAAGGTTCATCATGAATTCGTGCTATCCAAAAACTGGGTACTCCGCCTTTAACATAATTTGCTTCAAGCACAGAGTCAAACAAGATCTGTTCGCTCACTCTTCAACATCAACTTCAGGTTACGGGTCCGAACAAAAACATATGGTGACCTTTGTTAACTATGTTCCCCGCTATGGGAACTCCCTTCCTGTTGATTTGATGTTCTCTTGACTCTACGATCTTTCGACGTTCGTCCGACAACTTTTCTTCTTTCCCAGTCCTAATGTTTCCCCAAGCACTCTCAACATCCGTAAAGCGCATTGAACAACTCTTTTGTTGGAGTTTGCGCTATAGACTAGTTATATTATGATTATTATTATTACCTTATCTCAAACCCAATCAAAAACCGAAACGAACGTTTGTTTCAGAAGAGATCACAATATAAGTTCATGCGAAAAGACCATACAAATGCAGAGCCCATACATATTGTCGTTGATTTGCTTTTCGAGGGAGACTTTCTATAAAGTAGACAACCTTTCGCTGTTCACACCTGACTACTGACGAAACAATGCATGCCACTTCATTGTGTCCCCTGGGAGACGTCCCATAGGTGCAGCCACATAAAGCGCCACATTATACAGGTTACCGCACAGGGTACCCATTTACACCTGGGTGGAGCTAGTGAAGCAATCGGGATGAGGCACCCTGCTCAAGGATACAACGTGGTCTCGGACCCACATCCACTGGGTTTAAGTTTTTTTTAAATAATTTTTAATAATTTAATTTTTTTGCGCAACATGTTGCCGAAACGCCCTGTGCCCGGAAATGTTGGTAGTGTGACAGTTGACAGAGCGAAAACAAGAGGCGACATGTTGCGATAAACGGGGCACAACTTGTTGCCAATAAGTCACAATCTAACCTTATTTGCAACATGTGTCCGAGCTCTGAATGATCAGCGTACAAAGGGAGGGTGTCTAGGTATGTCGGCAAAATGTGTCCAGCAACTTGTTGCGCAACATGTTGTGCAACATGTTAACAGTGTACACAGGCCTTTAGTTATGTCACCACGTACTCTGATGCTGACTAACGAGGAGGCTGACACCGCAAGCGGTACTGGAAACACAGCAGGCATGGGCGTTTGCATGATGCCGCTGAGCTTATCCAACAAAGTACAACTCAAAAGCGAATCAGCCAAACGCTTTCTTTGCACCTCACGAAAGATACACGGTCCTGTCATTTGTTCTCAAAGGTACAATCAAGTGTGGTAATAAATATGAAAACACATGTTTTTAGCTTCAATCGTTGTTATGAGTTTTCAAATACAATCGGTTACTAAATGTCTAGTGAAACACGATAATCCCTTGTCAGCCAAAATCAACCTGTTTTGTGGAACCCTCCTCAAATCCAGACAGGACTTTTGCTGAACAGATGATCACTATACATCGTTATGCTGAACTATTTGGTTTTCAATACTGATAGACGGTTCTTCCTTTTTAAGGTAAATGTATGTTAACGAAGGTCAGTTAAATCACTGGAAACATAATCAGCATTCTACTTCACTCATCACACCTCCTTTCGGCATCACATGAGATATTCGGCCGGTACAGCTCTAGTTTTGCTGGTAGATCATGCTATTCCACCTTCTTTTCTTAAAGACGTTGGTGGCCTAACGAACACGCCATTGTTTTGAGTTTCTCCACAAGATTCGATGTAACAAGTAATGGGAAACTGAAATAGATGATTCTCCATTACTCCTTCATTTATTAATTCCTAGATTCATCTCAATATATACTTGTTATTAACTGACGAATTTCATTTTGGGGCCAATAGGCACCCAAACCAAACTTCATTCTATTGACTAACACTAGCCCTACCTAACACCTAGTTTAATACCTGAACCTTCTATCATCTATACTATGTTCCGAATACATCAAATGTGAATACCACCTTTTTCCTTTATTTACTTATTCGTGTATTTAAATATCTATGTAATCTGTGTAATGTCGTGAAAAATAGTATGGACATATTCATCTATCATCTATACTATGTTCCGAATACATCAAATGTGAATACCACCTTTTTCCTTTATTTACTTATTCGTGTATTTAAATATCTATGTAATCTGTGTAATGTCGTGAATAATAGTCTGGACATATTCCAATAACATCAGAAGTTGTTTGACGCAAGAATTTGACCAACATTGAGAGGCCAACCTCATAAAGTTGCGACCTCGTAAATAGACGTTAGAGGCGACTAAGAATTCTGGACACACACTCCACCGAGAGCTCAGTCTTCTCAAATGTGCTCCAGAAACCAGACTAATCTACCATATGCAATGATGATTTTTGGTTCGTGTATTTGTTTGTTTGTTCAAGAATTCTGGACACACACTCCACCGAGGGTTCAGTCTTCTCAAATGTGCTCCAGAAACCAGACTAATCTACCATATGCAATGATGATTTTTGGTTCGTGTAGTTGTTTGTTTGTTCAAGAATTCTGGACACACACCCCACCGAGAGTTCAGTCTTCTCAAATGTTGCTCCAGAAACCGGACTATTCTACCATATGTGATGGTGATTCTTGGTTCGTGTATTTGTTTGTTTGTTGGTCGTTCTTACCAGAAGTCTGGAAGTACCCGAATCCCATTTTTATATATGCTTCACGCCACCCCCAGTGAAGCTCACTCAGCTCAGGTCGTCCCGATCCTAGGAACAAAATCACGAACACACGCAATCTCTAATTCAATAATTCAAAATGTTGTCTCTAAGACTGACCATGAGTCACCGTGTTCGTTGGTCATTGTTATGGCTTTAAAGGAACGTGTCATTTCCTCAACCAGCTGCCGATGCCTACCAAAATTACAGCAGGCCTCGTAATAACGACGCAGCCGCTTTTCAAGAACCTTGATGTATTCGTTATGGCTGGAACTGGTACAGTGGCACTGCCACTCGGATAGAGTCTCTCCAGTCCGAATTTGGGACATACGGCCGGTCTACAAGGTAAGCATACAATTGGAAACAGCTTATTGGAGCTTGCGTCCTGTTTCTCTTTCCCTGATCTTTCCATAAGCGTCCGGAGCTTTCTCGAACTACAGAACGTTTCTTACTCCTCTTATTAATGGCTCAGCAAATGCTCAACTTGTGCCAAACTCTCAATACTGCACCGAACTATTACAGGTAGATTGCTTTCTCATGGGGGTCATCGGCAAAGATATTGCATATGATTTGACCTGACTGGTTGCAGCCCTTGTAGGTATCTGGAGAAAATGCCACCACATCGACAGTCATATTGATGGGGTTCGTGGGTATTACCGTTCTTCCCAAGAGAGAAGTGGTTCCTGCATCAGAATAAATCAAGACTTTGAGGTGATCCTCGAACACACCGTGTTGTTGATGATGAGCTCGCATACAGCAACGTCTCCAGTCCGAGGGCGTGACTGACAGAAATAGTGCTATTGGTATTACCGCTGAAAATGAAAAAGGGGAAAGGATTGAATATTCGAATACTAACTGGTGGGAAGCCGTTCTCCATGCATTGCAAATTAATAAGGTGTGGTTCATTATTGATTCATTGTGAGGAAGACGAAGAGGAACTATATACAATCACGGCAGAGTGTGTTATGTATGCTTGAGTAGGCCCTAAAATTTGTCGAAGCTAAATTTGGGAGTGTTTTCTCATAAAAAAAATACTTGTTCCATATTGTTTTGGGGCTAGGTCCAAAAGTAACCCAAGGTCAGACGAGGTCAACGTCTGGAATCCCTGTAAATACATAGCTGGAAATGAGTGTACAGCTTTCTTATAGGAAATGCAGGAACCCTATTTTTTTTTTATAAGGATCGTGAGAAATTCAGTTCGTGAGTACTATTGTGTTAGATAGACTGCGAGAACATTTTTCTTTTAAAGAAATGGAAATTGGGTAACATTTTTTTTTCAATTTCAGCCTATAATGCACAATGCCATGCAAGGGTGAACAAATTTCATACTCGGTTTGTGTGTTCCCTATGATCAGATGATTCTTATTTGTTGCTCAAGCCAGAGGTAATCTTTTTACCCTGGTTAGCGAGATAGGCAGCATAAGTGTAATGTGGTCAGTGCATGGTTTTTCGTGAGAATTTCCTTAAAATTGTTGAAATCTATGCGAAATGGTATATGTGTAGACTATAATGATAAAGTACCTTTTCCGACTTATCCCTTCAGATTTGCATCCCGTTCCCCATTATTGAACGTATTCTTCCAAGCTGAGTGAACGCATGGTATAGAAACATATATTACCTACATTCAAGTTACAACAGATTCTCATAGTATGGAACATATTCATTCAAGCTTATTGAACGCCTGATGGAAACATTTGTTATTTACATTCAGCTCATATCCGTATCCTTGTATACTGTATACTAGTGTGTGTGTAATGTATGTGTGTGACACGTGACACCCTTCCTCACACGATAACTTTGACTGACCTGAGGGGATGAGGCTAATATATTGTACGTGTGAATATTCCCTCTCGACTGCTCGAGTAAGGTAAGAAGTCATCTGTGTTAAACAGGGGGCAGAATCTAAAGATCGTGTGGGCATAAAATAAATAAACGGGATGAAATTCGGTGGGCAACTGTCTTATAGGAAGTGCAAAAACTTGTTCCGATAAACCCAGGTGTCACATTGGAGAAATATGGGAAATATGTAGGAAAATAATATATCGATCACATAAACTTGTAAGCATGGTATTCATTCGTGCTCAGCTGGATGCAGCCTATATTTCATATGTATATATGTTCCCCATAATAATTACACGAACCCTTTTTTTTCAAGTTCATCTGACTGTCAACGACGATATGGAAGTGGAATTTTAATATCTAAGATCAAGAGAGGTAAAAAAAAGAGAGGTCAACAGGTGTCCAAAAACCTTGTTAACACAATGAGTTGAGAATGCTTGGTCTAATCAAGATGGATATGCGGAATCGAAGTCAACATATCGTGAACACATTTCCATCCCATTTCAACAGAAATACAGCAATTAATGAGATATTTCTTAGTTTCAGAGAAGAAAGGGACCCTAGAAACGTTCAATTGGAAATCCCAAAATCTTGACTGCCAATACGGCCTACCAATAAATAGTGAACGCAGTAATGTTCGGGTTTTTTTCTTTCTAGGAGCTGATTAGAAATTATGAATGTCGACCTAACCGACATCACTTTTGATATTGGTTCACATTCTCCTCGAAGATTCCTCGCTGCATGGCGTGACAATTGTAGCTTCACATTCGATCGAACATATACAGCGTACTCGAAAAGTGTAAATGGGGACATTCATTGTGTTATTTCAACATACGCTGCTGTTGATACTCACGCAATAGCATATGATGACTCTGTTTTTGTGTCATGTTGGTTGTCATCATGAACAATTTGCACATAGTCTATGATAAGCACATTTCTTCAGTGTCCAGCCACAGTGGTATTTCAGTATAAGTTCAGCCAAAACGGTTTCAGTTTTGACTAAAATCCATCTTGTAGAGAGCTAGTGAGGTTGTTTCCCGGAGGGACATCCCCTTGATGACATGAAGTGATAGAACCAACTTGAAGTCGTGAATCAGCTGTATGTGACCCATGCACTCAGTGCAAATAGCTGGCGGAAATCACGGTCTTCGATTGCTTAGTTACACAAATATTACATTTGCTGGAGTTAGAATTTTAGACTTGCTTTTGTATGTAATGATAGACACGGAACAAATGAACGCCGATTTTCAGCAAAGTGTAGAGTGATAATGCTCCAGAAATAATAAAAGTAGCTAGTCTACGCAAAAAATTGTCCAAACCGAGGTAAAAAAAATATAGGATTCCTCTTGTAGCCTCTACAGCACCTATAACTGATTCATTCATACGTACCGGTTAATTCATCAGTGGAGGTGGCTGTCTGATCATAGTTGTAGACGTAGCTATACCTTGGTGTGAACATCGTATCCCAATAATCCCAGGATCATCCTCATCTCCCCTAATGTTGACACCTCCAAAAGAACATGGTGCATAACTCGGAGATGCTGGAGAGAGGCAAGAGCAATGGGATAGTTCACAAATCCTACACAACTTTCGCGTGACAGTTGGAAGGAAGCATTGATGAATATATTCAAAGCAAATCAGAGCGACAGGGAGAACAAGTTTCAGAATGTTGTGTTCGATTAATAGTGAGCCTAATACTTGAAAGTTTCCATATTATTCACCTATCAACAAGAATACAGGAAACCTAATAACTAGATGGAACACCAATATCTCGAGAAAATGATGTTACAAAAAATGTATAGTGTAAACAACTTTACATGCTGGATGCTTACAACTACTGATAGTTACAGTTTGGAAACCCATCGTACATTATCTGTGTTATTGTGGAGTATTGTTGGTGTATGTTGCATACACCGATTCGCATCAAAGGGCACCTAACCTCCAGAACAGAGAATACACCCCTTTCGTCTTAGATCCCATCCGCTAAGTAGAAGCCTCGGGTAGTGAGATAGAAGCTCGAAATATTATCATTGAAAGACAACTGCGGGATTAATTATAATGAGGCTGATGTATCCAAGCCTGCAGTTGTCCTTTAACAAAATTGATGTGGAGGTGTGCTTACATTGCACAACATTACATCAAAGACTGCACCTGAAAATGCTGAATAAATCTCTAAAACTAAGAAGGTGCTGAATTATTTCCAAAATGGTATGGGTGTTCAGGTGTGCTTAACTGCACTATTACTTTTACAGCCACATGGAAATAAATCCAAAAAAAAAAAAAAAAATGCAAATTTATTTCCAGAACAAGTGACTGCTCAGGTTGTCTATTTGTAATAAATTGCCTCTAATGCGATATGGATGCATTTCCTCCCCTTCATACTGAAATGTTGAATTATCCCCAAATACATGTTGGGTAACTGTGCCCATATCGCTCCAGATTTTAGGTATACGTTTTTTTGTCAAATCATACACCAGGTACGCGGAATGAGGCAATGTCTCTTTTTTCTCTTTTATTGAAAGTGGCCCTTTGGTCCATTCAATATTGTACATAAAAAAATCGAAGGCGATAACTCTTGGGGATTTCCGTCGAATTGGGTGCGCTGACCAGTACACGGAACGTGGCAATGCCTCTTCGGTGACACGTTAACGTGAGCGTGGGGGTTATCGCACGAAGAGGGCAACTCGAAAATTGCCAAACTCTTACAATTGTTCGGCTCTGTTCCAATCTTTGTCTTGAGCGCCTAGCGAAAAGGCAACAGGTACCATTCGTGAAGTCTTTGATATGACCCGACAGGGATTCGAACCCCGATCTCCAGGTGGACGGCTGACGCTCTACCAACTGTGCCAGTCACTCGTGTCTGCGGGATGTTTCGGATGTGGATGTTTTCTTAAAGAGACAATTATTATTCTCCTTACGCAACATGTTTTGGGTAAACATAGCAGGGTGGTCGCTTACACAGGGATTAAATTATACTGGGTGTGAACGTCACCTGTCAATCATCTCATTAGACGACCTCGGTATTTTTCAGGGATTCGCGTAGCCAGAAGTATGTCTCTCAAGTGCTCATGACGAGTAGCATATACTTTCCTCTGGTTGCATTGGACCTCATGACATAATATGGGAAAGAATGCCTATACACTTCCTCATTAGTTACTCTGGGCATTTGATTTACTGTATTCTTACACCCCCACCCCTATTGGACATAAAGTAGCGTACCGTCTACTTCAGGCGGGGTGGTTGGTATGTGCTGAGAGGTCCGATGGAGGATACAGCGGCGCCAGTAGAGGCACGGTCCCCCAAACAATGGAAGGCGGAATGAGGCTTTTTGGCACGGCTAATCCTAACTCATCTGAAAAAAGAAAGATTCTGTCCCTATCACTCAAAAATAGGCCATCGAGAGGGTATGTGACTGGTTAACTCAGCCAGCATAAAGAACCATTATCGTCTAGTAACGGGCAGACAACGACGGTGGCGTTTGCATGACGTAAACTTGATGGTCCCTATGTTAATTTTTCTCGATAATACCTAGCGATTTCCTCCGAAATGTGGCGCTGACCAGTGCTTTATTTCCGCTAGCTGTCGTCGCAATGACATTGACGTTATCACGTCAACTGTTCGAGACACCAAGCCTCCAAAGGGGTTGTCTTGGGTGAAGTGAGAGCCACGGCAGGCAAATGCGTGTGTTGCTACTGACGAGAGAAAGAACCCGGGCATATGCATCTAAACAATCAAACAGGCGGTCGCATTTGTAGGTAACATTGCTCCAGGAGAGTTGAGTTTGTGTTACTCAGCTGAACTGTGGAGGTAGGGTGGCGCTGGTGTGAAACGTCGAATAGACATGCCTCGTTGTGACTGCTTATTGTCAAGTTTCCAGGAAAATAATCTACATGCCAACGTCAGTTCAGTACAGGAGTGTTATCGTCAGATACCCCCGGGCTAGGTTGCGACGTACAAGAGAATATTAGTGATCATAATCTTGAAAATGATAATGATTCGTGCAGACGTCATTGTCTTGTATCACTGCGCAACCAAAAACTGAGTGATGGGTTTGGACAGTTACTAATTCGGTCGTCATAGATCACCTTTAAACTATTGCGCCTGTTGCGATAGCAATGAATGAACGATTTATGAATACTCACTTTGAGAATGTACTCTTACTAGCGATGATGTTGCAGTGAGAGACAGTTGGGATTGATGGGGAGGAATTCCTGAGCGAGTTGTTGTCCCATGTTCTGTACGCCCTCCCATTCTGCTCCCCTGGAGCTTGCAACCTCATTCTTAATTATTTGGGAATATCCCTCAGCATAAATAAACGGAACTAAGCGCGCTTTTGCTGTTAGGGCTTGCCAAAACAGTAATATCAGTGTGTAATTTCCCTTATTTACGGCCCAAATTATTCGTTAGAATTGCAATAACTCTGTAACGCTGTAAGCTATCACTCCAGTTTATTCAATAACTGAAAGTAGATATGCACTCTTCCTCATCATGTCCAATTCAAAGCGATATTTCTTCAGGAACCGACGGCGTTTCTCGGCTGAAAAAAAATATTTCGAATGATTCTCAATGGAGAATTGGTAAATTTCACAAATTTTAGGCAGTGTTGGTGTACAAGAATTACGATCATTGGAAAACTCCGTAGTCTATTAGTCCAGTTTAAATTCTATAGAGGGCCCTTTGTTGTCTAACTGCCCATGTAAAACTTATTCTGATTGGACAATGGGAACAGACGGGGTTTTAGGTCCAATCCGAAAATCGAATGGAATTGCACCCAGGAATATCCACGGCCCCCGTCCCTGGCAAATGGTTGCCAACTGATATTTGTGATATTCAATTGGGCGCTCATCACAGCAAATATCGATAATATCAGAGTTATGCAGCTAGGTTCAACAGGTAGGTTATGTTACCTAACCATTCATAATGGTGCAAGCATATTTTATGTCAGTCACAATAATTCCAAAAGATGAGGCTGAGTTGAAATATAGGAGGTATATAATATTGGCAAGTCGAATCGACCTGCGCGAGGCAAGCGAGCCTAGTTTTCAAAACGCCACGGAACGTTGTCAAATAGTAGCCTGTAATTGGCGATACATGTGATTATTGGGGGGATTATAGCTTGTAATATAGATCAAATGTATTATATGTCATACCCCGACGGTATTTCTTATCAATATAAAACTAAAGGTGCTATATCAGGAAATTTGTTTACCGTTGACGGCAATGTGTGTAACTGTAGGAACCCCATTGAACTCAAAAGTACATTGGCCATTGACATAGTTCCGGTATGAAATGTCGCCTGCTGATACAGGGTAGCGAATGGCTTTATGTCCCGACTTGAGCCATTTTCGATCTCTGCAGAGATTGCGATGGATTCGCCTAATTTTGAAAGAAAAACGAATATTCTCCAATAGACTATCAGAGCATGTGAATTCTCAAGATTAGTGGAATACGATACGCTATCTAGGTCAGTGGTATCATCCGAATGGTATCTTCAGTCACCATCTCCTCTCCCTATATACTCACCTCCTATTGGTATCATGGCAATAGCCTTCTGTCTGTATGTGTATACCAAGGATAGTCGTTCTGTACCCCGATTAATACTGCAAACCATATGAATCATTCTGGTGTCTTGCGAAGGAGTCACCCCTTCGGGCAGTAGTCCTTCCTGTCTGAATGGACATGATGGATCACCAGCCTCATACCTCCTCCGCTTCTATACTGCACCCTAGTGGCACATTACCATCAGCAACCGTTTTCCTATTTGCCAAGTACCCCCTAGTACCTACTGCACCATGGTTAATGGTTGTGGTGTTCTGACAGGGACCCGCCAGGGCAACAGTCCTTCCTGACGGTAAGGGACATGCTGGGTCACCAGCCTCATTCTCTTCCAGCAAGATACTGCACCCATAGTTAGTTATCGGGGTACTATTGCGAGATATCACCTATCTTGAATAGTAACACAGCAGCCCTTTTCTATTAGCAGTATTGTATTATCCGACTGATCCTATGTTATGGTTGTGGTGTCTTGCCACGCGAGCATACCCACCTGGGCAGTAGTACTTTCTGTCTGTATGGACATGCTGGGTCACCAGCCTCATACCTCCTCCGCTTCTATAATGCACCATAGTTAGTTATCGTGGTACCATTGCCAGATATTGCTTTCTGGATAGTACCACAGCACCCTCTCCTTTTTGTCATGTATCCCCTATTACCTACTGTACCATAGTTAAGTTAATGGTTGTGGGTCTTGCCCAGGAGCGTACCCACATGAGCAGTAGTCCTTCCTGTCTGTATGGACATGCTGGATCACTAGCCTCATACCTCTTCCGTTTCTATAGGCCTAATGCACCATAGACTTAGTCAGTTATCGTAGAACTACTGATAATACCTACCTGAGAATGCATAGTATCACATCATCCCTTTCGTTCTGTATGATATACTGATGTTACATGCATGCACGAACTCCCATTGCTACGCACCACAATTAATGGTTGGGTGCTTCCACTAGGAGCCTATTACACTGACAGTAGTCCATCCTGTCTGTATGAATGTTTTTGAGAATTACGAGCAATGTACTACCCACATGTTACTACCCTGTCAAGTTATGTATTGTGATATCATGCCAATCTCCCTACCTGTCCGTACCCCATCCTGTTCGTATGGCCAAGCTGCAGTCATGTTACCTGCTCACCACATCTACTGCGCTGCTTCCCTACTCCCCGCTATGCAATGACTGTGAAACCACTACTAGATGCAACCTTCACTGGTATTATCCCTCCTATCGTATGGATATCCTGTAGGTACCGTAACGCTTGGTATATCGGAATGTCCCCCGCTAAACATCACTGCCTTACGCGATAGTGCATACCGACCTGCAGGTCCAGCTGATGATCAACCTCCCTACGCCAATATAGTTTGTGGTACAATGACTCAATGTAACACCCAATCTTCTCTCTTTTTGGAGGTTATTCCGATTTTACCACCATACCTTTCCTCTTCCATACTTCAGACAAGTGTTGTACAATGATTACGATAATAATTTGCTTAATGGAAATTCGAGGTGACCCAACCATGTACCTAACCACCTTTTCTCCCAAATAATTCTTGGCTGTGGTACCGTATTATTAGGATACTACATACACAGGCAGTTGCCCTACCTGTCTGTACCCCATGCTCATGTTACCAACTATGGTACCACACCGGTTTTCCCTACTTCTCCATAATCCCATTTTGCCCTTATAGCATTACACTGACCTGGACAATACCCCATCCTGTCTTCTGTACGACAGGCTTCTAACCAGACCTAGCCGCCACAACACCAGCTCGCTTCTCCTTTTGTCCTCTCTGATGAACGGGGAAATGAGCCTAGAACCGAAGCGTACTCCATGAACTACCGTAATTGTCTCTATGAAACCATAACTAGTCACAAGGATTCATAGACACATGAAGCTGTATAGGTTTGTATATTCACGGTTACGTCTTGGCCCGATGGCCTCATTTCCGAATGGAACGATCTCACATCACAGCCGAGAATGAACATGTCGAATCACTTAACTTTCATTTTCTCACGCACATTAAGGTATAGTAAGAGTGTTTTTAGAACGTATACAATTGTTTTTAATACCTGAAACGGGAGGGTCATGTAGAGTTTGCGGTGCACTACTCATTTAGTGCACGACAGGGGGACCAGTCTCCGGGCATACGTATTCTCACCAGGCAGGACATGGTGAGAATTATGGAGACAAACTGATAATAAACAAGACCCCAACTTGATCAGTATAAGACTGACATGACCCAACCCATACTAATTACCCTAGTTCCCCTAGCGGCGCCGGCGTTTTGTCTCCCCAAGCTATATTCGCGGTAAAGTGGGAAGTGATAAATGCTAGGTCGGATTTTCGACCACGATTGATACCACATTACCCCGTAGTTAGCTACATCCTCGTTCCGTCGGACACCAATATATCTATTACCTATATTTCCGGTTCTGAGCAATACTACAATCCATCCTTGTAGCGACATTCCCGGGTCCGATTGGATATCATCCTCGACCAGATCCTTGGTTTGGATCATCGACCAGTGTGGCTACACCCTAGGCCACTGTTCACCACTAACATTAATTAGTCACCAGAAAAAGACCCGAGGTCTCTGTCTTCGACTTTTGACAATTTGGAGTGAGCGTCCCCCCGTGAAAACTTTCAGTTATTTCACCGACATCTGCGGAAGCAGCCAGTAAATCACCCCTGATAACCTTGGCAAAATCATTCTCGTCACAAAGAATCCAGACTCGAAGCTCCACCGTGACACAGACAGGTTCGTCCACGACAACCCTGTTCGCCTGACCATCGATAGCGGTGCTATGGCAATGTCAGCATACCGTTGCCCCGCGCAATGGAGTCAAAGATGAACAGTTCCACCGATCAGCTAACCGGGCCGACGGCACTTCCTCTTGCTTGGTTCAAGCAGGTGACCTTTCGGTGGTATTAATATAGCTCCGCTTCCTGATTTTCGGTTCTACTGAGTGCTACGTATGTGCCGTAATCCCCAGCTGCCGCCACCTGCGATCGTTCGCTGTGTTGGCAGAGTCGTCAGTCACCCAAAATAATAAGTGGTGTAACACTTCGCAAGTTCACTAAGACGCAACTTAGTCTAACAGTAACAGCTACGGGGTAAAAAGTGTGCGTTCGAAGTTCCCATCCAGTGCCGTATCCCCGCCCTGCTGATGCTTGCGTTCTCTAGCCCTCCGCTCGGTGTCTCTGCTTCCCTGTACTGAATGCTCTGTCAGAACCGCCCCATGCCATCGGCCACTATGACCATCAACGCTGTGTCAATCATCAATCCCCCTGTTGCTGTCTTGCTCCATATGAGCTGGCTTGCATTGACTTGGAAATTAGTGAACCCTTGTTTCAGTACTCCCCTTCGCTGAGGCGCCTTGTTCTGAGTTCAGTTTCTCTGGAAACCGCACCACCAAAAGAACCAGTTGAGGCACTGCAGACGCTACTCCCCACTAGCCTCTGTCCGACTAGCCGTATACCACATGTTTTCGGCTACGATGCCCACCACGTTTTCTGTTATGTTTTAACAGGTAATAATATTATGGTGACCCGAACAGGTCTGATTTGCTGCTTTTTTAATTGACCTCGAACGCGCATGTATTGGGGATACTGAGGCAAACATAAGTTTCCGCCAAGACGTTGGTTGTATACCGCTATGGCCCAGGGTATGTATATTGGTGGGTGCACCCTCATCCGCATTCCGTATCTTCCTGCGTACTCCGCATTGTGTTTGTGAGTGTTGTCCGATCGAGTATTCAACGTTTGCCATGGATTCACATGTGTGGATTCTCGTAGTGATGAACGTCATTCGAGGAAAGGAGATGCATGGGCTGTCATGAACAACGGAAGAATACCAAGATGAACGAACTGATCAATTACCAACAGGGATTGCGTGTTGATGGCGACGTGCTGATGACAGTATAGCAGTATTGCCTTAGAATTTAACCCCCCAGAGATGACTATCTCCGCTTCCAGCGAATATCGAATCCATCCATTGCGCTCCTCAAACGACGTTGGCAGGGTCTGTGATGAATCAAATATAAAATTATAGTTAATTATGATATTATAAGGTTACTCTGTTTGGTTCAATGAGCCAGCTCATTTTTGATAAACTGATAAGATGATGACGGAAAGCGAAGAGGTTTATAGTGATCCAACCCAAGGGGAATGAAGACAGGCGAAAAATCGAACCTAAACTTAATGCACAGCATGGATTCAGGCCTGGATTAACTGGTATATAGGGTCGTGTAGTTTCCTGTTGCATTTGCTGGCCTCGGATGAAGCCGGGATCCAGCGACCGGAGTCGCAGGCTTGATGATCGCAGTCAGCTCACTTGGGTTCCGAGTGAGCACGTTTTCCTCAGGGTCTAACAATCATCCATTGACTGTGAATTATAGTGTTCCTTCATGAAAACGAAAACACGTGGAAACGGAAAGACGTCCGTGTCACTTTGGATTGATTATTTCGTCTGATCTCGTTCAACGAATGATTCTGTCTGATTCGAAGAATGATCGAGAATAACACCCACCTCCCAATTGTAACTCTCAACACGGGACCCGACTTCTCTCTCCGTCCCACGCCCACTCTCATGATCGACTCTCAATTGACCCCTCTCGACGCGTTGACTCCCGAGTGTTAATTACTAAATATCACTTCCAACGTCACTAAAACAAAAACATGAAATTTACCCACGAAAAGTAGTAGTAATTTTTAGCTCCACTTTGGCGAGCGATCCATGACCATCGTATGTTAACCGATAATGAAGGAACCAACCGATAATGAATCACTTAACCGAGAATGAATAGAAATGACGATACCCAGCACACACACTACCGATTAATGATATAACACCCACCCCATTGACCACCCGCAAAATGACAAGTAGCGTAGTAACTTTGCAAACCGGAAAAATCAGGGTTAACGATAATGAAGTAACAATTTTTCGTAACCGATAATTGAATCACCAATTTGACCGATATTGAAGAACTTTTAGAATTCACTAACCGATAATGATAACAAATTTGACAGCAATAATGAATCACTAAACCGATAATGTATAAAAATTGACCATAATGAAGGTTTAACTGTTTTTTTTTGGGTTATTTTTTCGAGGAATGGGTCGGGGGGGGGGAAACCGTAACCATAACTTTCGTCAAACGAGGTCCGATCGGCTTGGATGAAAAAATGGTTCCAATCGATTCTCAATGCAATTTCTATCGGACTATGTATTTTTGCAACCCGTAAACGGCGGAGTGTACAAAAAATCAAAGTGGCGGATTTTCAAAACAATATTGGGGAACCAGGTATTCGGACCTCGACGTAGAGTCGGAATGTTGAGTGTTATCCGTGATGGAAAATTTGAATCTCGATTTGAAATGCTAAGATTCTATAGTTGCTAGTCAAAATGCTGTTTTAAAAAATTATCCAGGCCGCGATTTGAGGGTTAGGAAAGCTTCAACAGCTTTTTTCATTTGCCTCAGGGACAAGTGAAAAGACCCAAGTCGGACATATATGATGCATATCAGCACGCCGGATCCAATGAGCTATACCCAGAGCTCATAGCATATTGCATTTACCGAGGTACAGTCACTCTGAAAGGCTAGATTTACAAGCTACCATCGCCTATATCTGGAAAACAAAACAAACAAGGTGGGGGGGGAAAATGAATGCCTCCATTGCGTTCGCCGCCCAAACATCCCCGGTTCCGTTATTTAAGTTTGATCAGGAGTGGCGGTCTGATTTTTTCAGGATCGCCCTTCGCCCACCGCTTAGAGTTATCAAGGAAGTGAAACCATGGGGGACTGAAACGCCATAAATTGTGTGAATGTGAACAAAGTGCAATCATCGTTAGATTTTGCGTGTTGATGAAACCGGCGGTTGAGCATTCTTCGCCCCGAATCGCGTCCATGAACAATATGTTTAATACGTCACATAGCCGCCGTCAAAGTCCACCTTCAACTTCTTCATTGGTCCACTCCATTGTCACGCCATGTCACCATTGTCTACTTTTATTCATACCATCTTTGTTACGGCAGCCAATCTACTAACATAGGGAGGCGTATTCATATTCATACTAACAATGAACTTGTTCATTCGCCTTCATCCATAGCATTCCAATCTTTGGCATGTGATACCTGTCTTCTCTGGGGCTTTGTCTAGGGGCTGGTGGGGGGATGCTGTTGACCGCTTTGGTTCCAGGTTAGAGCTGTACTGACGCATGGCTGCTCTGGCGTAGGGGTGTTGAGTTATGTGTTGTGTGTGATTGGATCGTTTACTCAGTAAGGTAATTTAAGATTCCTCAGTTGCAGTACGAGGTTCAGTTTGGTAATAATGTTCGTGGAATCTTGTTGTCCTTGTTGGACATATTTTCCTCGTGGTCAAGGAACTCTTGAGGGCAGGGTCACGTTACAATACGTACGTCAGAATAAGTTCGGACGTACTCGGTCAAATACACAAGTAGAGCTTGGCCTAAGCCTGTAAACGAATGTTGGCATCTTTTTTAGAATACTTGGGAATTTCCCTACCAGTACCTATCGTCTGCTCGAGCAGGCTAGTGGAAGTCCTGGCCAAGGGCGGACCCCGCCCAGCGGGGGGGGGGGGGGAGGGAACGGGGGGGGGGACGGGGAACAGGCCCCCTCAGCGGGGGACTCAGTGTGGACCCGCGGGGAAAGAATCGAGAAGGGTTGTCGGGGAGAGGAGGAGGACAAAAGCGAGAGAGTGTGAGAACGAAGGAAAAAAAAGAGCAAAAATTAGGAAGTTCAAAATTATACATGAAAAATGGATGGGGAGGGGTTTTGTGTGTAGGTAGCGGTAGGGTGAGGAAAATATGGCCCCCTCTGCGGGAAAATCTGGCGCCCGCCCCGGCTTCTGAATACCAAAGTCCGTTCCACAGTGGGATATCTGGTTGGGCAATGTGTTGAGATGTCGACTTTGTATTATTCTTGACCGTGATCCAACAGAGAATCTAAAAGAGTGAGCCCCGTTATCGAAGAGGATCAACTCGTGGCGATCTAAACGGAGCGCCAGAATGGGTGTCAAAGGATCGTACAAGAAAATGTTTTTTTTCTTCCATTTTGGACACCACAGATCGATGCAAATGACACTTTCTGGGCATATGGCCTCCATCGAACACCATTGGTCCATATTTACGATTACGGGGGCGTATGTTCCGCCGCGGAGCAAAATTTATGAAGGAATTAGCTCGTATCGCGAATGCCTATCAAACTGCTTGCAACTCCTGGGTAAATGACACAGTGCATCACACCTCAAATTTTGTCAAATTTCTAAACGCACAACGAATCAGTTTTGATATTGTAATAATTGAATGAATGCATTTGACGATCACACCTATACCCAAAGTCCATCACGGGAGGCATTTATATTGCGCAATGAGGAAAGGACCCTTCAATGTGAGATGAGGAAGGATTGAACATTCCGAACAGTGTTTTTGCAACTTCGGCTTGTCGATACCCCCGATAGGCGACAAGCCTATAAATTGGCGGATGTTCAGGCGCGTCAAACTGTCAATTGCTTTGCCTATTGGCGTATTTCCCATTTGCTGCCACAAGTGGGTGGGGCGTTTGAACCCCACCACACCCCGTCGGCGAGGTCGGGTGGGTTGAACCCCCCCCCCCCCCAACCAACACATTCACCCGCGTGGCAGGCGGCCACGATGGCACTATGTTTTCAAGACTAGGTTGCCCATCAAGATCAAAATGAAAGGAACAGAACTGAAGGCTGTTTGGGGCGGCTGTACACAATGGCGCATTCATTTCCCCAATTCGGTTCATTTTTTGGGATATATAAGCGACGGCAGCTGGAATATTGACATTTTTGAGTGACAATAAATGAACTAGAGGGTTATAGCTGAAGTTATCAGATAAGTCCGGCTTGTGATATTATACTTGGGTCGTTGAAGATAAATTCCAAAAACGCCGTTTGAAGCCTACCCAACTCATATCGCCTGAATAATAGCATTTGAGCACTATCAATTGACAAGAAAACATATGTAGAATCGGAGTTGTCATATCGACGGAAGTGTAAATAAAAAAATGTTCACAAACCTGACACTGTATTCGATTTCACGATCCGATGACCCGGTTCATTTTTTCTGCAACAACATCTGTCCGCCATTTTAAATTTTTGAGTAACCTTTTTGCGGCCGTAAAGGGTTAAAAAAAATACATAGTCGGAATAGAAATTGGCATTTCAGGCCGAATCGGACCTCGTTAGACGGAGTAGGTTACGGTTTCCGTGACCCACCCCCCCCCCCCCCATTCCACCTGTTTAAAGTTGATGGGTGAGCACTGGTTGGGGTTTTTGGGTTCACACAATAGGTGCAATCATCGGGGTCATGGTGATCAACATGTATGATTAAATGGCAGTGCGGACTGTAAGTAGCATAGGGGCTAAGAATAGAGCAGGGCTTACTGGGAATCTAAAGAGTTTGATTAGAAATTAGGCAGTAGGACCTGTAAAGCAATCATAGAGGCTATGGTTTCCTAGAGCAGGGATTGCCGGGGGGATCGAATCCACGTGGTGTGGACTGATATAGGCATATGGAATATCGTGACCATACGGAAACTGCAATTGCTACTTAAAAAAACACAAAGCATTGTTAATTTTCGATAAAGTTACAGTGAATTAATATCAACAAGCCCCCTCCCAATACCCGGCTATAAACCAAACCTCTCAAATAAGGCTATTTGGAACTTCATAATATTGTATTTGTAACAAAAAACGACTCCAGCAAAACGACCCACATACAGACTTTTATAACTGATGCAAAATGTATTACCCTACATTGAATTTTTCGTACACTTTTTGGGTACATTCGCACCACAATATCTGTAATGAGAAACATGCTACATGAAATTGCCACGTCAGTTACCTATGCAGTGATAACAGTAGTTGGTGTTTGCCATGGTGTGACCAGACAAGACAAATAGCACTTACTCTTCAGGACTTTAGGTGTTTTGTAAATATTATTCTCTTACATTCCATGCATGTACAGTAATTAGGTAAGTTATTCCTAAGAGGACAACATTACTTCCATTTAACTTTGTACAATTTACTTAAGAAGTTACAAAAACACATACTGCTGGAACGATTTCAAGCATCTATTGCGTCTAACTGCTGGCTGCAGCCTGCAGCTAAGAAATCAATCGGGTCAAGCATATCGCACTTTCTGTATGTATATGCACACCCTAAGTTATAAAATGAGATAATATAACTACAGAACGCACAAGGAAACAACAATGCAGTTGTGCCTTGCCATATGAATTGTCATGGATGTCCATTAGATACATTGCCTGTCCTCTATTTGTTTGGAGACCAATGTAGTTTCTGAAAATGTGTGTTGACTGGCAACGGGGGATGTTTTTTTAAAGTATCATTTTCATACACGTGATTGAAAATATTAACTCATTAATTAACAACTAAATTGCAGTTGCAGCATTTCCTATCCTTGAAAAAAAAAATCTTTTGGAAAAAATAGTCACTGTTTCAGATCAATGGCAAAAACTGATTTACGTCGAAGACTCTGCTAAGTTGTCTTTTGTCATCCTTCATATAATTTTCATGACTAACCTACAGCGAATCATCCATGCATATGGCCACTCATTCGAAAAGTATAACCTGCACCTATGTGGTCTATAGAATTTAGTTTCATGATGCAGTACAGTCTTTGGTTATGACTGATGTGCGTGAACCAGAACCCTCCAAATTGTGAAACCTTGCCACTGTCACCTAGACAGTGTGATCTGCATTCAAATGATTCATCAGTGTTTCGACTTGGATGTACTGACAATCCACTTTCCACACGAAGTGATTCATGTTGCCAATAGGGAACCTTGGAGCAGACCCTTTAGAATAAGGCTTATGTTTCCTTCTACATATGCACAATGCCCTCCATATGTCAGTATGTTCGTGTTGTACCATCAGCAGTCTGTCTGATCAATGTGGTGCAAAAGGTAGAGAGCTGGCCGGAACATTTCCAGACAGGCGAAATGAATATTCTTGCAAAAAAAGGAGCTTTTTCTTTCATGTTTGCAAAATCTATGGCAGCATTTCCAATTTCATGCATGCACCATCTTCAGTTTACACAAGCTATTGCAAACATGAAGGAATGAACCATGAATGAACCTTTAATGAATGCACTATAGAAAAACTTTTCACTAATTTTACATTGGATTCCTTGCCCAAAGGCGAAAGTACCCAATGCGATGGTGAAGGCTTTGTGTGTATGTATGTGTGAATGTGTATGTAGGTATCTCAAGCTTTTGTAAACACGAGAACTTTTGACAGAAAAGGTGGGAAGGATTAATATTGGTAGGTGGGTTAAGCAATATGAACTAGATGATCCCTATTGTTTTGGAAGTCCACCCCCCTCCCCCCAGGTCGACAGAGTCAAGACATGTCAACCTTGTAAACACGATAAACTGTTGACAGCAAGGTGGAGATTCATATTTGGTAGGTGGGTTAGCAAATATGAACTTGATGATCCCTATTGTTTTGGAGTCCCAAACAAGGTCGACAGAGGTCAATGACTGTCAACCTTGTAAACACGAGATACATTCTTGACCACCAAGGGGATAGAGCATTCATACTTGGTATGTAGGCTTGGTCATAGAAGTAAATGATCCCTAGTTGTTTTCCGGTTCTTACATCTGATTTGAAGGCATCTGAGGTGAATAGAAGTCAACTGCACTTTATTAACAAAATTCCGTTATGATACAGTATATTCTGACTTAAAGTAGTGAAGCAGATAAATAAATTGGAATCATTATGTATAATTATAATTAATCACCCGGGGATGGGGAATTTGAAACTGAAATCTCAAGTCAATGGTGCCCAGCCGGATAGTATAAATTGCGCCACCCTGATGTCGTCTTTAGGATGAGAAAACAAACAGCATGAATATTTCTATTCTGCGCTATCGAGTTGCAACCCCATGGTAGGTAACGTGGACTAACATTGAACAAATTCTGTTTTTGGTTGATTCCGCTGATAATGGTGTATAATGCTTTTCACTGTTTCAAAACTGAAACTACCGTGGTGACCAAAATACGTTGTTGCCTATAGAGGGTTTTCATTCATCCAGGGTTCCTTGTAAAATTTTTTCCTGGCCATTGGTTATAAAACAGGACTTTTCGAGGAAGTCGATGAATTTCAATTACCAAAATGTGGTATCCTCTATCACTATGTTATTCACATATAGGAAATTAAAATTAATGATGGTTATTACATATTACCATGCATACATACCAAGGTAAACACATCGGTGACATCGGTATCAGGCATGATGTGTGAAATCACTCCCTGTAACACAGAATCTTGCTGGGTGTTTACCCCCCAAGCCTTTGTTCATAAGGCCGTATGATAATGCCGAAAAAGTTGCTTTATCATAATTACAACAAAAGGTCCGTTATTTATAACAGGAAAAGGGGACCGTTTTTTAAGGAGAGAAAATGGGTCCGTATTCATAATAAGAGAAAAGGTCTGTTATCCATAATAGGGAAAAGGCCGTCCGTTATCCATAATAGGGAAAGGGTTTCAGTTACCATAAGGTCCGATATTCATAAAAACAACAAAAGTCCGTATTAAAACAGGCAAAGGGGTCGTTTTTCATAATGAGAGAAGGTTCCGATATTCATAAGTGAGGAGGCAAAAGGTTCCATTTTCATAAGGAAAAAGAGTCGGTTATCCATGATAGGGAAAAGCGTCGATATTCATAATAGGGAATAGGGTCCGGTAGCATAATAGTAAAACGACCCACACCGGTCGTGGATCGCCAGGATTGAGACTCCCCCTCTCAACATGTAGTCAACGAAAGGTTAATGGATTATTCAGAGAGACGAAGTGGGGAGAGTGGGAGTTGGAGTAGGGGGGGGGGGCGAAGAGAAGCTGAAAAGAAGGAAAGGAGCAGAAAAGGAAAACATTATTATATTGTAGGACATTTTGTTGTTTTGGTAATTTGTTTATTTGTGCTCGATATGTCCAAACCACAAATGATAATACAGACAAATACGTAACGACATAACAAAAGAAGATTTTGAAAAATAGAGTAAACAGGAGCAACACCAATTAGCCAAACAAATAGCCCATTTCCAATGGGGGGTCCCACATAAAAACGATTGCACAATCAGGAAGGACATAACGATTACATACAAAAATACGACACCTCCACCAAACTCTAACCCACCCCTACCAAACACACCAAGGCAAAACTCCAGCAAACTCCAGGGTCGCTGAGAGAGAGTCAGGCAATTAACATGAAATGAAGGAGTTCCTTCAGTTTAGCCTTAAAGTATGGAATAGCATCCATAGATCTGAAGCAATCAGGAAGAGCGTTCCAATCTCGTACAGCCGAGTGGCAGGACAAGGTGGGCACCAGGCAACCCCTTTGTCACAGGGGAACTTGGAAATTATAAGCTCTCGCACGGGGTCATTAATATTTGAACTGCAGATGTTTTAGTAAAACTAGTAGTTAAGTATGCGAACTATAGACACTGAAAATAGTTTGTTGTGTATGGTTTTCGAATGAATTTGCCCTATTCTCAACGGGCAGCATACCGAGACAGCAACTAATCCTGCCCAATATGAAAATCTGGGCCTTGCATAAGATGAAAGAACATTTTGTTTTTTGGGCGTTTGATAGCTTAATTTGGAGTGCGTTGAATGAGACCAGTATACCAAGATGAAGATGAGTAATCAAAAAAAAAAACAAAAGCATTGTATGAGCTGCCGTACGAAGTAAGTAGTAATTTCCGAACTTTGCGGTTTGAGGACAGCTGGCTTGGCGATAAAAGAATGCAAGTCTGGAATTAGCCTTTTTCATGACGTTCGAGCATGCGCAGTGGAGGTGAGACTGCGATCAATCAAAACGCCAAGATACTACAACCTTCTTAGCGAATAGTGTGTGATTACTGCTATTATTATATATTATTATTATTATTTCTTTGTATCGAACCATATTATGATTACAATTTATGTGTTGGGGTAATACTATTCTTATTTTTGTTGTCGTTAGAATTTCATCTTCATAAGTCTGCGCAGACTTCAACGGGATATCTTCCTCCCCACACCACATCCACTGAGTAGTGACTATAATTTCAGTACGCCACTTCCCGTATTTGTCAGTAGTGAAGCATTTCCTACTGAGGAAGGAAGAAGTGGGTAGATCTAGGGGCCATGGTGGACCACACGCGAGGCGCCTCCCCGTAAAAGGGGGTCTTTGGTTTGCACATGTTGGAAACGTGAAATTACCCAGGGCCGATTACAGAAAGCCTGAAGGGGGGTGGGGGTTACAACCGATACCCTCTTGGAGGTTGCGTCCCTGATTGGAGACAGTTGTCCTCCATCCCGTATTGAGTTTGAATTTTTAACTGATTAGGTAGCTCACCAGAATTGATGGAGAATACCCTAGAACAATAGACTACACGGGATAGCCGTAGGCGGGTACCCCGCCCACGTGTATATCCCCGCTTATTTGAGCAATCATGGGGAAGGATATCTTCTACAACCCAAACAAAAAAACTCCATTTTGGTCAGAACCTAAGATAGCCTTCATCCAGATGGGTTTCGCTCTATCAGTGAAATATGTTCAAACATACACAAGCAGCCTTCAGGGGGTTCCCAGATGGCGGTCCACGGGCCACGGCCCGCCAAGTGATGCAATCCGCCTAAATACCAAGTTAGAGAAAATATGTGTAAGGTTTTTAGAACAGGAAAAGTGAAACATATAAACGAACGTTCATAACCTGGAGAACGTCGATGCGTGTATTAAAATTCACTATCAATCAAAGTCACTTGAGCCACTTAATATTGTACCACTATCATTTTCCGGGCTTTATAGAGTTTTTTTTTTCTTTTGCTTGATACTAATGCTCACCTAAGTACATTTCCGACCCACAAATATCCGTTCTTTGAAAATTTGTGTTACGCTGCTTGACAAATCACCTGTGGCCACTGTTGCCCACTTCACTTATCTAAATTCGCATGAATTGAGCAAAGGGGCTATTCTTTCAAGCGGTAAGTTTATTTTAACTCCTTGAATATAAAAAATGGCCATCTGCCCCTCACCACTTGGCGTCTAAGACACCGCAAAACAGCCTACTATCATTGACGTCCATTGCAAAATTCGTAAGGACTTACGTTGATCATGTCTACTAAATAGTATAAGTTTTGAAGAAATGGGAAGAAAATTTACTACATTATGCAAATTAGACACAATATTCAACTCCCATTGACCCATTTTTTTCACTTTGGAATTCTCAGCGACTAATATTGGAGCCACACTTAATACACTATCAATGGGAAATCCAACAAACTTAACATGTACAATTTGCATGAATGAAGCAATTTCTACACACTGCAATAACCCCCAAGTGATTCGAGTCATTTTGACATTTTTGAGGACTGAAGGTAGACCCCTACCCATTAATGCTTCATGAAAATAGAACAACTTTCTAATTTGGAATGAACCAGCAATAAACACACGATGACCTCCGGTGACCCTCGAACCAATGAAAAAAAAGTGGAACTCAAGGTAGACCATCCCGCCCGTTTGCATGGAAATCCAAGCAACTTTCAAGATTTCGTGTAAGGTAGGGCAAATTAGATACATTGAGTGACCTCCATTGACCCCGAAAGACGAGGTAGCCCATATTCACCAAGTTTCGTGAAAATCCGACAAACTTTCAAATTTCTCATGAATTATGCAAATTCAGACGACTCCAATTGGCATATGTTTTACCTGAAAACCCATCAGTTCATCTACCTTAGTATCCTACAAATCCCATATGCCAAATCCAAGGCACCTACGTTCATAGCCGAATCTTGTTAACGAGCCTAAACAATAATTACCATAAAATAGGAATAGGCTAATTACCTTACTTAAATAGTTACTTTTGGTCCGAGATCTACCACCACACCGATTCTCTACAAAATTTTCCTCAAAATCGGTCTCAACTCAAATCAACAAACTCAAATCGAATCAACCGTTTCGGAGAGATCCTGCTAACGAAGAAGTGGGGCACACAAAAACAACACCACACACACACCCCTCACACATACATACATACATACACACCTAACAACACACGACAATGATCGCAATTCTTCCTGAACTTTGTTAAGGCATACAAAAAAAACCTTTATGAATAACTGACCTTTTTGTCGATATGAATCACTGACATCTTTGCTATTCTGAATAACAGTCCCCTTCGCGTTTTATGAATACGAACCCTTTTCCGCCATTATGAATATCGGACCTTTTTTACTATTATGATATCGGACCTTGTGCTCTGCTATGATAACGACCCTTTGATAATTTAAAAACGGGAGCTTTTTGTCATTTAGGAATATCGTACCTTTTTTGGTTCATTATCTAATAACGGACCCTTTCCTAAAATTTGCACGTTATAAAAAACGGGCCTCATGAACAGAGGCCTTATGAATAAAGGCCTTATGAATAAAGGCCTTATGAACATCGGGCGGTCCCCGAGGGAGGGGGGGGGTTCTGAACCAAGACCCCACTCCCCCACACCATTGTAGAGGATACATATGAACACGGTGGTTAGTGAGTCGCAACATTCTACCTGCCTACCTATACTACCTACCTAGTACCTACCTATCTACCTGCATGGCCTATGAACTAAACTCCTCCTACCACTGTGGAAGATACAGATGAACACTGCGGTTGGTGAGTCATAATCATAAACAACCCACCGGCCGTGAAATAAACTCATTACCTTCCCCAAATAGGACCTGCTTCATATGGAAGAAACTTTCCGCGGCAGTAAAGATTCTGGTCACTGTTTGCTGACCTTGTTGGGCCTGCCACCCATGCGAACCGTTGAAGAGAGCATGTTACTGGAAGTTGAAGATGACTGGGAAGAAGACATCATCAGGGGCGGCGCCTTGGTTTCTTCGGAGATGGAGGGTTGTCGAGAAATGGTGATCTTGATCTGGGACGAAATGGGGAAGGGTCCGAGGGTAGGGGGAACACACTTTTTTATATAATGGGACGGTCCCAATCTGGTGCTGTCAATAATCAATTTCCCCCCATGTTCACACCTCATTCCAACCCCTACAACTGGGGAATGTTCGAATGCATGTCCAAGCGCATATTTTTCAGGTCGAAATATGATTGGGGGAACAGGCCTCTATTCTCCCTCCCGTTGGGGCGTCCTGGAATCGCACATGAACCCGACGACTGTCTAGTTTGATTTGCATCGAATCGAATGTTGCGAGTTCAGAGAGTCACAAAAGGTTAATTCGAATACCTGACTGTTGACTGTCTTGATGAGCATCTTCAACCTCTCCCCCTCTCCCTTTCTCCCTTCTGCTTTTTCGTCCCGGGCCTCAGATGATCTCGAGGTATCCGGGGGAGTCTTTTCGGTTGTGGGGGGAGTTCTTGGGAGAACATGCACCCGCCACAGTTTTACTATTCGTTGGAAGAACTCATTACCATTCAAAATAGCCTCTGCTGTTGTCTTATATTGGCCATTGAAAACTGCACGACACCCTCTTTTATCGTCGTCTTTTGGCCCAATGGTCCTCCGGCTATAAACCAGTGCGGCCAGGACGAAGCACGTAGAGCTGTGGAAAACCACCGAGGACGAAAAACAAACGAGATTCCAGTATGAGGTAACAAGAACGAAACACGCTGAGAATACCCTCAAATGGGAAAATACGTGACTCCCCTCCCCCTTTTTTTCTTTGTATGCCGACACAACTTCCTGTTCCTTCTTCATCGACAACCCCCCCCCCCCCCCACACCATCATTGAACACGAGTGCGGATGCGTACAGGATGTTTGCGATTGGGGCATATATTTAATTGAGCTTCACTGAGTGTTCATTGACCGTGAGGAGGCGGGTTCAGTACTGCTTAACAACAATCAAGAACTGTTAATTTCCACATGTGTGTCGACCTAATTACACCTCATAAGCATAGTTCTGCTCTCTCCGTCCTTTGAGCCCAAACATAATACTGGCCTACAAGGAACTAGACGGTTATGAGTCGGCAGCGGCACAACAAGTACCTATATACTTCCGGGTGGCGAGTTTTTTTTTGTTTTTTTGTCTCGCCTGGACTTTGTTCGCGGAGAGACATCGTGTCCATTTGTTGTGTGTGTGTCTGTCTGTCCTCTGTCTTCTTTTCTGTTCTGTCGTATGTTCGGTTCGATATCTCCTGAACCACGAATGCCCTCATGCTGAAACCTTTTATGGAGGTGTACGGTGAAGAGATGTCGTTATGCAACTACTTTTCGTCCCGACAGACCATCTCATCATTGCATAAATTAGCCTATATAATGAAAATTGGCCCGGAAGCTTGTGTACAGGATATCTCTCGATCGGTATATGCATTGGTGATGCAGTTCAGCCCTATAGACCAACTAAGGAGTGTAATGAACTGATTAGATTCGCAGCATTACATGTGCTAATTAAGTAATCTAATTTGCATAATTTATGCGATTCTTTAAAGTTTTGTTGGATTTTCATGAAACTTGGTGGGGATATTTCCTGTCGCGATAAATTTTTCAGTAGTAACGAGGTCACCACAGGTCATTTAATGTGACTAATTGCATGTGAGTAGTATAACACTGCATTCTATGCAGATTTCGAAGTTGGTTGAAATTTCCATGAAATTTGGTGGAGATGGTACACCTTCATCCTGATCCAGTTTATCATAGTTTCAAGGTCACTGAGGTCATTGATGTGACTAATTTGCTAATTATTCAATTTTTCAAAGTTTTGTTGAAAAGGACAACGATCGAAATGAGTGCAGTTAGGGTGTTCGTAGAGATTTGTCATGGTGATATTTTGATTGGGTTGATCAAACAACATTGAATGAACAGGTCAGAAGGTCAAAGGTGAAGTCCTTGAAAAAAGTGCTCATTTCGGGAGTTATTGGACAAAAAAATAAAAACTATCAATTTTTATATTGATAGAGCTCTGTGTGCTACATAGACGAAACAACTCTCGCTTCAATCTACACCTGGTCTTCAAATTGTAAGGGGTAAAAGGTCGGGTTTGATACCTCTTGGGGGATAGCATTCGGTGTGTATCCGATTACATAATACTTTAGGGCTCGGTGCATCACATTGAGCAACACTTGTCCATAAAAACCGTCATGTCATCAAAGGTCATCAAGGTTAACAAACTGCCAAATAATAACTATTTCGCAATAACTGTAGTGACTGTGTGCGATACGGCTGAAATTTTGGGACATGCTGCATATCAAGGGTAACATTTTTCAGAAAAACCGTTATGTCATCGAAGGTCATTCAAGGTCACTTATGGATCAAAAGCTGCCAACTAATAACTTTCCTGAACACAATCCAAACCTGTGTTCGATATGGCTGATGTTTTTTGAGACAGGTGCTAATTTGTAACGGGAATAATTCTTTAAGAAAAAGGGTCATGTTAGCAAAAGTCAATCCAGGCCAACTGTCAAATCCCTAAAAGTGGCGGAGACGTAATGTGAACTGAGTGAAAGCCCCTACCACAGTCCATCATTTTTTTATAAAACTGATAATTAACCCACCCTACAGGGAACCTCAGGTCTAGTATATTCCCCCACCACTCCATCTGGGAATCCCCAGGAGAGATTTGTTACTTGTCCTGTCATCAATTCTCCTGCGCCATGTAAATCCCATGGTAAACAATGAGTGTGGCCCAAGAAAAAAGTTACAATGATGGTTGCTGGGTTGGGTTATTCTTAACTGAGTCAGGCCTAAAGCACATGGGTGAAGAGCGCAGCGCACATTATTTGGATTTTTTCAGCAAGGGGTTAGGGGAGGATAGGGGGGCTAAATAGACTGTGTAGTTATATATAGGGGAGCGCCATATTGTGCTGTGTACAGTCATATACGTCAACAAACTGCAAACACGATACACAGAGTACAAATTACATTTTGTGCTTTAATTGTTGCTGTATTCTTGATGTTAAGAAAATAATAATATTGAAATATGCTAATATGAATATCACAACTATCCAAATGAAGTGCAATTATAAAAATATAAAGAAGCTTGCCAATAACCTTCCCTCCCCCTACCCCAAAGACAGAATGCTTAGGCCCAGGTACCACAGTAACCAGTAATGTGTGTTAATGCAAGGTTATCGTGGAACCTAGATTACTATAAACTACAATTTACGACTGAGATAGATAGATAGATAGATAGATAGATAATACTTTATTCAATCAATGAGCAATGAAATTTACACATCGAAAATTGAAACGTTTCTCAAGCTCTTTAGAATGGAATGTACCAATGTACAAATAATGTGACAATATAGAGATATCAGTATACAAAGTAAGAAAGATAAAAACATGGCAAGTTATAAAAAAAAAAAAAAAAAAGCAGGTTATTATAAATATGTCGGCAGATGGAAAGAAACTGGTGGTAAACCGCCCGCCCCTCTGAATGTATGGAGTCTGCGGTGCGATGGCAAGAAATTGAAATATGCATTGGCAGGATGACTAGGATCGCCCAAAAATACTGGCGTTCTCTACAGAGACCTAGCTGCCTATGTGAAGCGACTCCAGGGAAGGGAGATCACAACCAATTTTTCTTTTCAAGCTGAACCGGACCCACTGTAATAATCTACTCGGGTGCCTGCTCCCTCTGCTCCCTCTGAATGTACGGAGTCTGCGGTGCGATGGCAAGAAATTGAAATATGCATTGCAGGATGCCAGGATCGCCCAAAATGAGCTGCGTTCTACGAAGAGACCTGTCCATGCAAGCGACTCCAGGGAAGGGAGATCTACACCAATTTCTTTTCAGCTACCCTGAATCTGATAATCTACTTCGGTTGGTATGGGATTGCCTTTACTCTCCGTCACTGGAGGTCATTCAGTGTGTCGTGATTTGCATAGTTTTTATTTCAAATTTTCAAAGTTGGTTCGATTATCATGAAGCTTCATGGGGTATGGTCTACCTTTCCCCAAATTTTTTTAACAATCGACTTCGAGTCATTTGGGGTATTCAATGTGTATAATTTGCGTCATTCATGCAAACTTCAAGCTTGTGATCCCATGAACGTATTTAGGTGTGGTCCACCATTGGTCCTGAGAAAATGGGTCAATGGGAGTCGGGTATGTGTCTAATTTGCATAATTTAGAAAATTTCCACACAACGTATACTCCTTTGATAGACATGGTCAATGATCAGTCCTTACGAATTTGAAAATTGGTCACTGATTAATATGCTGTTCCTGTTGAATGCTAATACCACAACCTGAAATCGACAGGAGAATGACTTACAAGATTTGCATTGTGACTGAAGAAACCATGATCGCGCAACCAGGCGAGACACTGGGGCGATCGCCTTGTTGTAGGATATGGCAGCGATTACAGCTCTACTGTTCTTATGGGCCCTCACCCAGTGACCGATAACAATATTGCATGTTTTGCATATTAACTTCGAACAACAATCTGTGGACATATTCTTACAACTCTGAGGTCGGATTACGGAAGAACGAACATGAATTAAACGCTTATCCTACCTGATATTTTGAAAACCTACTCCCGATTCTGAAACGATTTTTCAAAGTTCCTCGAAGCCAAATGATCCTCCTATCAGTCCTACTGAAAAAAGGTCGTCCCGGTTAGGCTGAGCGGGTTTAATGTGCAGATCTGATTGCCATCTGCGATCTGAGAGTCTCAATTACTCTTACTAAAAAAGGAAAGAAAGAAAAAAATATCTGGTTAGTGGGGATTCAGTTTGTATATCTGAGTCACATTTTGACCTTAATTGAGTTATATTTGGCCCACTCTGGAGTATAATTCGACCTTCTGTTCCATCCTGATCCAATTCGCATCTTATTGCTAGTGCTAGGTGCTAAACTTTGATTATATGCAAACAATTCATGAACAAGAGACCACCAACACTTCAAATATTGGAATTTTTTATGCTACGAATTGTTGTCGAAGCGGAACATTCTTTCAAATCATCTCATTGAAAGGGTTTTGTAACCCCTAAAAAGAAAAAAGAATATTTTGTCATATTGGCGAGAAAAAATGTCATAGGTACCTCATCAGTTCATATATACTATTTGTTTTCAATACTTCAATATTTGCGATAACAGCTTTTACCACCCCCTTGTTTTTTAAGGCTCTTATATTAAGGACAGGGAATTTAACCAATGACATAACATAACACAAAATACAAAAATACAATAAAAGCACATCATCACGCACATAGAAGTCACAAGCCATTTCCTTATAGTCTATCTATAGAAATCCATCTAACAGAGTATTGCTACGGGAGGACGCACTGGCGCAGCCTCATATGACAAATCCTGAATTATTGAGACATAAAAAATCCGCACAGCACATTTGAGGATGTTGCTATACCAACTATCCTTCTAGCCCTAACCACTGTGTGCTAACGTTGTATTTCTACAGGCTCACCAATATACCTATGTGGCATAAAACTATGAGGGATTAGGCCCTATCTCTCCCACGTACACAATTTACCACTGTGCTAGTGCCTCGTACTAACTTCTCGAGGGCCATGGCAGTGAGGATACAACACAAAAGGTTCGTTTAGGACACACTACTCGAATAGCCTCCTGTATGGTAATGCCAGTCTTAATCCTATAAGACAATACTTCGAGGCACGCTACATACTGCTTAAATAATTCTGTCGCGCACATTATTCGCGCATGCCAACAAATTCTCTGAGGAGTGCGTATCCTATACTTACAAATTGTTTTAGTGGCGCATCAGTGCAGGAGGGTTCAGTCCAATTTTTGTATTTTCCAAAGTGAATTTGACCCTGGAATTTGCTCGGTTTTATTCTATTTATTTCTTCTGGGAAATTACCAGTCAGTCGACAAAGCAGCATTGCCGGGCCGTTCGTGTTTCCCTGTTGTGATTTGTATCAGGGCCGGATTTACCTCCGTGGGGCCCCGGGCCCAGGCTCATGTGGGGGCCCCCTCCGACTGTAGTCTAAATGAAAATTCCAAAGACTGACTAACCGGTTTGTGGGCGGTCTTGTTGCCCGCCCGACCCAATAACTTTACCTACCCCACCCACGCACCTCCGACCATGTTAACCCTAGCATAAAATTGTATGTCCCTTTCCGTGAAAACTCCCCCCCCGATCCGCAACCTAACCATGACTGGGGTTGGCGTGCTTTCTTTTTAGAAGCCCCCACAACGTCACTGACGTCAAGTTCTCGTAAGATGCCATACTCGATGCTCATCATGGAATGGCTAAGCGTCAGAGCTGGTACTCTCCCCGTGGTCCGTTCTGTAGCCTGTTTTTTTTTTTTTGTTTTTTTTTTTTTTTAATCTCATTGTTAACTAAAAACCGCTCACCGCTGCAGTTTGAAACCAGTAGGACCTGTACATGCGAAGTGCGGATTTCAACATTGGAAAGAGGCAATTACACCCTGGTCGATGATCAGACTATTAACGATTTGTGGCGTGGTCTGCGTAAGGTTGGCTGATCCTCTGTGATAGTTGTCATCAACAAAGAGTTTTGAAACCTCCCTGAATTGTACCAGCTCGATCCCCATCGTATCATCTAAATAATTCTTGTACTTGGCACTAAAGCAGTGGCGGATCGCTGGATTTGATCGTCTGTTAATGAGCCCCAACTGCCCTAGGAAACCGAATCATGCAGATCTCTTCATCGCTGGCCAACGCTGCTATTATTGAGCTAACAATTGGTCAACCACTGGAAGGAAGGTTTTCTATTCTCACGGACACTTCTCTGATGGGAAAGACAGCCTCTTCTCATGACCGTAATCTAGGGGAATGAGTCGAACATTCCTCTGCCGCCTCCGATTTTGTGCGTAGTGCATTTGGTGTGCCTGACAATTTAGCACCTATTGCCTCGTATGTGCCAAAATACTCTCGTCGCTCCTCAACGACCTTTTGTAGAGAAGCCATAGCTGCCATAGCTGCCACTGCTGTGTTGAGGTCTAGTTACGTATCCTGCAAGATTTTACTCGATGCATTCGTCCTGTTCAAAATCCCGTGCCAGAAACGTGTCGATCCAGTCTCTAGCCGACACATTTTCTCAAAGAGTCCCATTTGCTTCGTACCGGTCGCTCTGGGTGTCTGATCTATATCTTCATCCAGTGACACTCAACTCCTGCTTGAACTGAGAGAACCCAGAATAGGATGCTTTAAGTGCATCTGCTCTACATACCACCTCGTTGTTAGTTATGCGTTTTTGTGAACGATGACTGGTCGTCACTTGGTTTTGCAAAGATGTCAATCAGTTTTCTCGAAACGTTGTGGAGGCCGTGAGAAAAAATAGATTTCTTTCTTCCAGAAAAGAGAAAAAAAAAAAACGCCACAGGCCGCTGGGCCGCACTCTGCTGCATCCTTGGCCAATTTAGATTCATGAAAATGTCCTGTGCTAGGTACCCAGCTCCAGAATTGGCGAGAATAGTAGAGCGGTATCAGTGTCGCTTTGGTATGCAACAGGTCCCGGGGTTCGCATTCCGCCGATCAGCAACCGGCGTTTTTCCAGATGTGCTGGTATTTGCAGTTCGACTGCATGTTCCTGTCTTGGTTCGGGTCCTGCTTTGACAGTGGTGCTTGGTATTTCGGGGGTTTTTTCGGGGCATTTGCAATCGTCTCTCGGTCGGCTGTGAGCAGTCGCGCGTCGAACTCTTCCGCTCCTCCAGGTCTAGAAAGTGTGGTCAGGTCTGGAGTTCACTGATCGTCCGTCGGATGGGGACGTAAATTGCGGTCCCGGAGCAGGGATTGGTGTCAGACATCCTGCTTCGATATCATCTGAGCACTTTCGAGAAGAGAAGGCATTGTCGCCGTGCTCATCCACGATCAAAAAAAAAATCGGTTAGGGTTCCACGATGAGTCAAATTGGCTTCCTGAACCCGTAGCAATCAAATCAATCAAATCACAATCAAATCAGATTTGGTTGAACATCGCGATGTCGGCCTGCAACCCTTAACTGACCACTCCGGCTGAGCCTTCATATTACTGGCCGCGACAGTCCTGTACAATGTACATTAATACCATGAAATGCAATGAAGTCCATCGAATATTTCCTGCGCTTTATGGCCGTGATTTGGAAGGAAATGCGACTTTATTGACCAGACGCGTTGCACGAGCAGGTTTAATACGGCTGGTTGCTAGCCTTCCATCAGTCTAGATTTGGCTGAATTCTTAACATAGTTTTTAAAAATAATTTGAAATTTTGTGGGGGCCCTCTTTTTGTGGGGGCCCCTGGGCATGTGCCCCGTCGGCCCATGCTTGGATCCGGCACTGCTCGTATAATCATCGCAATTCAAACCTTTGTTGCTTCTATAATGTTTTTTGCCATATCAGCAGGCTGTTTGCGTATATGTCTGGAGGTACGCTACGTACATCTCAATGCGCTGAGATAAAAACAGTTGTTCGTCATTAAAAGAAGACGTTGAAAACTATGTTTTGACTTGAGGCTGAAAAGCGGACCAGGTTGAACGGTTAAAAATTTACAAATAGAAGCCGTTGTTTGCCGTGTTTCTTCTCATTTTTTGAAATCTGTTAGATGACACTATTAACAACACTGATCAGCAATTCATTCTCTGGAGGGTCTTTGGTGTGCTTGCTTTCTGTTTGTAAATGCATTACAGTCGTTACTGGAATATATTTTCCCTCGTCTCATAACAAGTTTTTGTTTTTCATCCATCTCAGCCAATTTGACGCCGCCCCCCTTCCCCAAAGTTTCAGCAATTTTTTGACCCTTCATATGGCGCCATCGAACAGTGATCACGGTATTCACAATCTATGTCTTCGTGCAAAAAGTACTGATAAACCTGGAAGAAATTTTATCGGTATGAAAAATCTGTCTGCACATATCTACGTA
The DNA here is from genome assembly GCA_026419785.1 of Sclerodactyla briareus. NCBI lineage: Eukaryota > Metazoa > Echinodermata > Holothuroidea > Dendrochirotida > Sclerodactylidae > Sclerodactyla > Sclerodactyla briareus. The sequence goes on along the minus strand of JAODTK010004621.1, from coordinate 69,745 downwards.
TGATACGATTTCGTCAGGTACAAGTACACCCGTATGTGGCAAAAATGTTCTTGCTACGCTATACTTGCAAACCCATACTCGCGGCGCTTATATGTAATTTGTCGACACACAACTCCAAATTTTCTCTCCCTGGCACAGTTGTATTGGGGAAGGCTGTAAATTAGGTGAACCACATGCTGCAATATTTTTTCGCAACATCAGTATACAGCTGAGGTCATGGTGATTATGTCCCTCCACTGAGGATTTCTGACGGATAGCTACTAACGATTTTTTGTAGGGAGGGAGGACGTTTTTCGGGAAGGTAAGGACACAACAGTTGTTCTCCGAGAGGGCATCTTCGTCCTTACCAATGGTTGGCCAGGAAATTCCACGGGGAACAGTTGAGGTCCACTTTTGTTTTTGTTGTTAAAAATGACAATTGCAAACACCTGTCCTCCTCCACGTTTCGTTTGCTGACGATTGTATAGTTTATAGGGAGATTTCTTTCTTCTGAACAGGACCCTAAGGCCTTACAGCATGGCGTCGATCCTGGGGGGACGGGGGACCGTCCCCCCCCCCCCCACTTCGAAGGGGGGGGGACATCATCTCAAATGTCCCCCCCCCTCCCACTTTTTGATCCTCGATGAAACAAGTCATGTCGTTTACACACGTTAAGGGATGTGTGGGCTAAAACCTTTGAGAAAGCAGCCTCACAAAGACCCCAGTGGGCCTTTATTCCTAACCGATTTCCAAATTCCCGCGCTCCTACCGGCCCCCCCCCCCCCGGCCAGACGACCTGTAACTGTTGCTTCCATCTGTCCTATAGTGCGTAGCGATGCTTTTGATGATATTCTGGCGATATGAAGCTTTTATCCGTTTCTCGCGCATAAACATAAGTGAGACTATTCTGTTTTTTTTTTGACGAGCAAAGATATTGATTTGTTCAGTCAAATGTAGGACAATCGTCAATCGAAGGGTAGATTTCACAATGAAATGCTCCATTTATTATGACACGAATCGGCATTGGTATACGAGGCGGATATGAGTCAGACTGCTCCAACACATTATGGAAGTAAAAGTAATTTTTTGCAGATCGAGAGCAACCGCTTGGCAAAGAGAGGCACAATTCCGCATAACAAACCTGCAAGTGGATAATGGCCCACAATGTAGGCAGATTGCCGATTTCTCTGTCGAAAGCCCGATGAAGGAGCAAAATTTGGCATCTTGTCAAGTTTGGACGTTGTAATTTTATCGATGTCCAAGAATATGCACAAAACTTCGTCCGTTTCGGAATCCCTGATGGTTGTTTCGCTTCATCCCTGTACACCACGTGCAAACGATAGCTATGAGATTCGTGAAAATATTTGAGTGCAATTTCGTAATTCTGGGACTATATTTAAAATTGCTTCCTATACATCGCAATTTCTAGCCAGCTGAGGCATCGATTGACGATGCACTCCAATTTGAACAATGTATATCTTGCACTTGCAATATTTCAACAAAAACATTCCGTGGCCCATGATCCGAAACAGAAAGCAAACAATTGTGGAGCGCGCGTACGCGATCTTCCCCTACATTGAATGCGCTATATAGGAATGAACATTTTATGTTAACAGAACCCGGGCAATAACTGTATAATTCTTAGCCAAGATGAGAAGCATTTTTTTAAATCATGACTATAATAACCTGAACCTTGCGAAATTACACCTTTCGACTTTTGTGTGCCATTCTACCTTCATGAATTGCACAATTCGAACAACTTTGTGATATTCAGTTAAAAAATATCCGTCAAGAATCGGGTACGAGCCTACGAGCCAAAAGGAAAAATTATAACCTGGGTTCTCAGAAATGGCTAAACCGTCCGACTCGCCGGTCTTTCCCTAACGCCCAAACTAAGGTGGTCCCCTGGAAGGTAGGATTTCAGGCCATACCAAAAGAAGAGAACTTATTGCCCTTGGTGGACACCTTTTCGCACAGAAAAGAATCACATTTGTAAATTTGCACCTAAAGCCAAAACGTTTCAAAGGGAAACGGTAACCCCTGACTGGCCTGATACCCCTCTCACGGGCCCTAATAAATGTTGCCCTCTCCTAGTCAGACATGTCTTCGTCACTGCTGGCCGATAGCGGTGCAACATGAATCTAACCTCAGTGAGGATTCTAAGTTTTTCCTTTTCTTCCTGCAACATGAACACATGGCACTTAATAATTTCTTCGCAGGGCGAAAATACCTTCAACCCAATGGATCAATTTGAGCTACGCCCCAGCTGGACAGAGTAACTAGGCTACATAGTTCGTCAAGTTCACAATTCATTAATTGTACATCCATACTGCTTGACTTCTGCTCAGACTTACTAATGCGTAGCCCTTTGAAGAGCGCAAAGTTATTCTGAGATGAAATTTCGGGCAAAATTGACAATAAGGTCGGGGAAAATCTGGAAAAAGAGGCAAACGTGGAGGAAATGCCCAAAATGCTGCTGACTGGCCTGAATTTATATTAAACGCCGAAAAAACGTGCAAAACACAACAAAAACATGCGAACTCTTATGCAAAAGCAGAAGGTTCCCGAAAAGCCTAGGCCAGCTCATCAGCAACACTTTGTTCTCCTTTCGAATTTATATCTGCAGTCGCCTACGAATGCTGAGACCAAAATTGTAATGATGTGTTCAAACAAGCTGACACTGGCACATTGGCTTTGCGTAATAATCAAGGGGTCAATTCTCCTGGTTGAAATTGAGGGTCCCAGGTGTCCGGTGACAACATGGTATAGGCCCCCTTTTATATAGGAGGACTTCCAAAAGTTGGGGGTCACGACCCCACAAAAAGACGGCGCCCTTGGATTTGGAAAAGTCCTAGAAGATACACAGTATTTGCCAATGGAAACATTTGTTTCTTTCATTTTAACCAAGTTAGGTGATATTGTAAATCAGGCACTATAGAAGATGTATATCACGGATGCGTACAGAACCAACTTAGGGCACAGCGTCACATTATCCGGACTGGGTCGGGCCGGGTTGCAGGTAATTTGAGAGTGAAAACACAAACGAAAATACCAAATTCGAGAAATAATGGAGAAATTTGGGCAAAAGTAAAAAAAAGGTTTTAATTAGGGATTGGTGGCCGAATTTCGCGCGCATCAGAATGCATATAAAACTGAAATGAAATACACTAACCTTTTCTAGCTGGGTAAGTTGTTCTGCCCACAATTACTGAACCTGTGAACGTGTACCGTGCACCTGGTCATTTATTATAGTGGTGTGCGTGTTCACAGCGAGAATCATATTTGATAGTCTAAACGGCATTCAACTGTCTAAACCGAACCACAATTGCGTTGGATATGTCTTAAGTCCCTACTTCCATGCGACCCGATGAAGATATGACCCCCACTAGGGCCGAAGTTGAAAGGATTTCCCCATTTTCATACCGATGCTCGAATATTTAAATCGAATGGCCAAAAGTACATTAATTTTCAATGGCAGTTTTTTCTACCCGGCGTGGTGAATATGCGATGTAATGCGTCGAATCATTTCGTTCACTCGAATATTTCAGAAGCCTTGTGGGTTACTGCCCCCTCCCCCCCCCCATTTGGCTGGAAGAAAAGGGAAAAATTCGTGAAAATGGAAAGGAAGGCTTCGCGCGCGCTGGTAGTCCTCGATGACCGACTAGTGATTTCGGCCAATATTCACTGCTTCCAATTGGAATGGTCCGTCCCTATGGCTCTTCCGTCAGCCACAGGACCGTTGTGCAGACTCCTGGTCCCACCAAAACGAAGCCAAGTGAGAAGGTACTAAAGAAATGCATGTGTGATATGCCATAAATCTTCTTAATATGCACAATGACCACTTTTTTTTTCTCTTACTCATCACACATGTAATGGATGCATCGAGTCTGGCATTGCCGTTTCTTCCGGCGATCTGGAGGTATGAAAAGCTAGATTTTCTTTGTTCTCTTCGCGCCAACCAATGGTGGCGCCTCCGCTTAGATGGTCATTTGCATTCGATGTGTCCCCCCCCCCCACTTTCAAACGGCTCACGCCCTGCCTCACAGCAGACTTGTATTTGCTTCACAGGTGGGCAGATGCCTTAATGCATTTAGGTGTTTGTAATGAACCTAATAGAAGAGGAATCCAATCCCTCACACCTAACGATTAGGAAACCACAAGTTGGAATTAGTTCACGTTTCCCATCCCTAACCTTGGAGTGCACCTCCAGGAATACATGGATGGAGCATACAACATTATCAAATACAAATACTAAAGCAGTTAGGAGTGCTTGCGCAAGTCCCGGAAAATCCCACCCCGTAAGGTGAAAAACCAACACGAAAAGCTTGATGGACACTTCTAATTGTTTAGTAAAAGCCTGATCGACGGTAATGGTTGGAAACGACATTTATCTTTGTTACCGCAGCCCCGATGGCGTTGAAAAACGCATGGGAAACCTTGCCTATATTTTTAAAGGGGGACTAACGAAATCATTTGAATCTTTTCGGGAAGGGGCGCAGGGGGGTTATTTTGGCCGAAATTGAGGATTTTCGGGGCGATACGTAATCGTTCTGACGTCATTATAAGCTATGACCCGGATTTTCGGCGATACGTAATCGTTTTCGGACGTCATTATAAAACCTTAGACCGAGTTCGTATTGACGAAACACCCAACAAAACAATAATTCACAACACAATAAAAAACAATAAAAAACAACAACAGTCGGCTAGCACAAATGCCCGACTTGCCACCAGTCGTTAGGCTTGCCGCACATAGTAGTGGGGGAATGCTAATGCCTGAATGGACTGCGCTTTGGTATGTACAGTGGCGGGAGTCGATGGCATTGAATTGAATTGAATGAATTTACAGACATGCTACGTAACAATACCCGCGCGTCAACAGACGAAGTGTCGGACTATGAAGCGGTAATATATTGAGGCGTTAGATTACGGTGGTTGCCTGACTAAGTAGGCTGAAGTGAAGGCTCCGACCTTAGGCTTGTTAGCCTAAAAAACAATTCAAAACATAAAAATTCACATTTACAACTCTACACAAATTGGGTTACCACCGTCAGCAGCAAGAATAAAATGGGCCTAAACCACGTCAAGCCATTCTCATTTCGCGCAAAGCCCTAATTAAGGACTATCTATTGGTAATGTGTGTTAGTGTAGTACGAAATATGTTGGGAGTAATGAATAGGCTAGGCTGTGACTTGGATAAGGGTGTTATCTGGTCATAATGTTTCTCACTCACTGGCCATTGTGGAAAACAGGCTGTAGGGTGTTGCCACGTCAGTCAAATATTGACCAGTTGAAAGCTACCTACAGTATATACCTACGCTATAATCTTTGCTGTGGAGTCACCTACAGGCTGAACAAACTTTCCATTGTGGCGCACCGTAACATATTTAGCCTTTGTCTTTTCAATTACTTTACAGTACATGTAATAAAAGCACAAACAAGCTATTTAGTTCGTTTTTTATAACTCTAATTAGTTTTTCTGCTGACCTGTAACGTCAGCGTAACATTGACTTTCCACGTGAGAAATCCCAAATTTTGATTGGTTGCTTTTAAACACCCCAAAAGAGATTTTAATGATATTATGATTTTGAGTTAGTTCTTAACACACAAAATAATGGTATTTATTAAATGAAATAGAACCCTATCATTAGGTGAGAGGAATCACATCGCCTTTAGGGTTAGCATTCTCCACCACCAAACGTCTTCAGCAGTTCTCCATTGCCACGCTTACAGCGACATATTTTCTCTGTATTATAAGCAAACTGAATTGGCCCTCCAGACCAAACGGAATCGTGTAAGATGCAGGCCTTTAACCACACTTGAAGAGTGGGGATGGGCCAAACTTCGGTGGGGATTAATTATTGATGCGTAAAGGGTCCAAAGTTATAACTATTATAAACTAATAGGTTCCACTCTACAACTGTCATTACTTCCCTGTCGTTAGTATCATGGGATGAATCCTCTCACACTTATTGTTCCACAACTTTTAATATAACAAGATACTCATCACAAGGGCGAGTCATGACATTTTGGCCACACCATGTCATATTCCGCACCGTTTCATGCTCCAACCCAGCAATGCGCGTAGATCTGTTTGAGAGTGCCCCCAGCGGCCGGGATTGTCCTTCCGACATAACGTACACTATCGTACAGTTATTAAATCAAACCCATATAACTCCGCCATTGTTCCCACCCCGCAATGAAGGCTTTAATTCTGGTTCCGAAAACCTCTGGGTTCCCTTCAGCATCGCCGCAAAGTAGCTGGCCTGACATTACTTTAAAATCAACATAATCTTGTAATTCTCGGGAACACTTCCTCGAACCCACAACTACACGCCGCGTAGGGGTCTTCGCCACGCAAATACTCTCCAATTGTCGTATCCCTTAATGGTCTTTTGAATGTGTACAAGGATTTTTTTTTCCACGGACGATTAAGGGATGGAACGCGCACATTCTAGCTGGTTGCTAAATCTCCCCCTTGTCAAATCTTCCTTTAAGGCGCAGTGTATCCTTTGTAGATAGTTTTTTTTCCTTCGTTTTTTGGTTTTCCCCCGCACCCGCCTGCTATCAGCTCTTGGTTGAGCCAGCCGTATCCGGTAGAAGTAGAAAAATGATAGCATGTTAGTGATAACACAGGAGCGGTCATTTTTTTTTCTACGCCCAGGGGTCATCTAAGGGAAGGACATGTGAAATGAAAACAATGGCTTGCTCGTGTTCAGTATAGGCCTATTCCACATCAACGGATCTTTACACTGGTACACGGACCCAAAACAACGCTTAGTATTCCGAGCAGGGGTCCGGCAACGACTTATAGCGGTGACATTGTAACTGTGAAAACTCCGAGATATGTTTAACAGTGCCCTATCTGACGAACCCTGTCCCGGTCGATCTAATGCACACCACACACGTTACCGACTCCACGGGCAAATTCCAGACCCCCTGCTGAATAACGCAAATAATACGGAAACTTTGACAAATAATACCTAATTAAAAAAATAAAGAATTATATTAAAAAAGAAAACACCAGACCTATTATATTCAAAAGCACAACGCAGACCAAAGGATGCACTGAAAACACATGAAATATATTCGACGTTTAGTGAACAGTAAGTTAATGGATTGCGACGGGTGTGAACCATTTAAGACCGACTTACTTTTCATATTAATTGATTATGGAGAGAGATCGATGCAGTCATGACATATAAGTGTGCATGTATGTGTGCGTTGTATGACAATCGTGCTTGTGACCACGAAACTCGATTCCTGGACGAACACGCTCACACTTAGTATGTTAGTTCCAATAAAGAGTAGACATGAAAACCCAGGCTTGGGATCAGGTCAATGATAATTTGAGGTCGACCATATGAAACACGATAGTTACAATGCCTGACTAATCCAGTCTGATTTGGTGCGATAGTTCTCTCATGGGAAGTGCAATATTCTGTTTTCTCGTGTGACTTTTTGGAAAGAGTTTAAGAGAGGTTCCAACGACCGGAACAATAAATAGACATGAAATGGGGAAAATCCGTCTGAATTCTTTTTTTATTTCTTTCCTGAGGCACAGGTTGTCTCGCAGCCGGCCTGGACCCCTATTTGCAAACCAAAGACCGATAATTATTAATTAATTAACCGGATTAACAAGGACCCTCTCGTACCCTGATATCCTTGTCTATACCAACAAAACGCTCGGACTTTTTCGAAACGTTTTTTATAACATTTTAGAGTATCTCAAAACTGAGGTGAGCTAACAGCTGATGAAAAACCCATGGCAACGCCTACCTGTGCTCCCTCTACTGGTAATACTGGATTCCTCGCTTCCCAGGTCTTCATTCAAATAGACGGAAACATGACCCGATAATAATTCGCCAGCGGTGTAACACTCTTTTTTTTCTGCTAGGATAAGTTTGCATCGGTCTCAATGTCCCCATGGCGCTGGTAAAAATCAGGAATCACGACGAAAATCCTCCTTAATGTGGATCCTCTCAGAAACCGTTCTCTGATTATTCGATCGACGTTGCAAAGGATGGAACTGGTCGTTTTGCCTAACTTCCTGTTTTTCCAACTTCCTACTATTGAATACCAGCCTGTTTCGCAAACGAAGACAGAAAATTTTCTGATAGAATAGAACCCGGCGTGCTCACCGGCCGTGGACCTTGTTGTTGCCACTCGTTCACAATCTCATACCAGGCCGAATCACTTGAAATTGCCCGTATTAACTAACTCATAAGTGCACTGATGACAAAGTTTCAACAATATACAAAATTTATTTCCAAATAGTCTCCTCTAAATGGGAATTTCCTAAATACTTGTTACCTTTGCCTGAAGTAGCCGACGATGTGTAGAAAACATTGTATCTCAGATTGTTTTTTTACACACCATGGCACGCATTAATTGTGTTAATTAAACCCTGCAGACATGGATATTCGGATGGCGTTCTCTTTTCACTTCGACTCTTGACTCCGAATTACGTATTAAAATCGGTACAAAAATAGGTACGGGGAAGTCGACATTTTCCAAGGTGGCCGCCGATTTTATTTTCGAGTTTTAATACGTAATTACTAAACTACTGCGCTGACCATCAAATGAGTAACGAATGACATAGCCTATATATATTATATCTATATATATATATATATATATTCTATATATATATATATATATATATATATATATATATATATATATAGCTACTTCCATCGTCACCATTTGATGGGCACGCAGTAGTTGTATTAAAACTCGAAAATAAAATCGGCGGCCACCTTGGGGAAAAATACTCTCCTTGCATGAAAGACTCTCCTCTTCATCAATAAAGGGGTCTTGAATCCCATCCAGGTGTGGTCAAGTGTATCATTTCGACGACAATAATTTTGCCAGAATTATATTGGTCACATTTTGTTCCTACCAAAATGACCCATACAGACAAATAATTCTAGACTTATCGTGTTCAAACAAGTCTTTCAGAAAATCTTTTCGTCACCTCAATGGCCTTTTGACACGACCTGAAACTATAGATGTCTTGTAGATATTCGGAGGAACCCACATACCTACCACGAAAGCAACTAGGTTCATCACTAGAGGGGTCAATTATGTTTTTCACAAGAGCCAAAATGTCCAGAAATAATCCTTCCTTCAAGTTGACCCATTGAAAAAAAAAAAAACCCCACCAATCCACACACTCCAGGTGGTTCGGATTATCTTCATCACAAGTAGGGCGTCACACATCACACACCCACCCTTCCCCCCCCTTCTTTGCACACACCACGCGCACACACGAACACACGAACGCACCCACACACACAGACCTACTGCATACATTCCTCGATTGTTGACAAGGATTGACAACTTAGAATAAGTCGTTCAGGCGACGTAAAGAGTGTTTGCGCTACTATCCTAAACGACACCGAATCCTTTCACATCTCTGATGAGGCCGCTGAGAAATAAAGCAGATCCAACAAACTCCTCGAAGGGAGCAGGTACGTCGCACATACTCGCACATCCTTCTGTTTGGTATTGCATTACGCCTCATGTGGAGAACTCACGACCGCCCACACTTAATATAGGTGTTGGAAGGGAAAAAAGATCAGATCCAATCAGGTTTCAAAGCGAATATAAACAGAGCAGACAAATCGCGGACTGCCGCTTATCCGGGTGCTGACAGGGGCGTAGGCCCAGGGTCAGTGCCAGAGGGGAGGAGGGGGGGGGATGGAATTGTTAATTATTTTTTTAAGTTCTTGTTGCGAGAAATAGATCATTGTGATGACCATCGTTTGCTACGCCACATGAGCAGTTAAAAATGTAGCCTTCTTTTGGAAGCGCACTGTGGCAAACACCGTGCAAACACCGTCGCTGAAAGTCACTGTGATCGAGCAAGCCCCGAAGGCTCGAAACCTTGGCGGGGGAGGGGTGGCGATTTCCTAGCATCCGGAGAGCATATATCCTACATCTATGTGCAGATCGTGAGTCATTTAAAAAGAGGACCCAGGGGGGTGCATGTCTTCTCCTAGATAAACCGCTAACAATTCTTCCTAGTAATGGCTGTAAACATAGTCTGTGTGTTAAGTCGTGATACTCTCGATTACCCGGACTATGCTTCATATTCGAACATAACGGATTTCTTGCAGTGCGCCATCATTCTTCAGGAGTCGAGCAGCTCTGCATAGTTTGTTCTATAGACAGATGAGGACAATTCAGGGTCAGGAAGATGCTAAAAACAATAATCGTCCCAACGCAAGACTACTGTAACACCTTCACAAATAGAAAGCACGAACACAAAGAAGAGGCAACTGAAGACCACTGAATGCAGGAGGCAAAATTGGTCATTAGTGTCATAGTGTAATCTGTCTTGACTCAAATGAGGAACAACGCTTCCTTTTGCGTTTTCAGATAGTGTAGGTAAAACGAATGTGACCCGAATTGTCGGGAGCCAGGCAATGGCTACACAGAACAGAATAGGGACGCGATTGTGCGCGTAGCAATTCTCTTTCCGACGATCGTTAACATTTTTCGGCAGTTAGTAGGAAAGTGGTCGACCCAGTTTTGGCCGATTTCTACCCAAATCGTTCTGCATGAGTTTTGGACATGAAAAAGTTCGGGGGCCAGTCTGAATCTAGCCATCCCCTGAGTGCTGACAGAATATCATTTTTTTGGCAATACAAAACTTTATGACATCAAGGGAACATTTGCCTCATATGTGAGTACATTTTACAGGCCAAAGCGATGTACATATTACGTTACTCTCTTACACCGTTTTGTAAAATAATGAACAACAAATCGTCCAGCAACCTTCAATCAGGTCAATTTCCACGAGCCTTGGTACCGACCTGAAAACTCAATAGGATGCTCGCGTTGGCTCTTCTCTCTGAAGAAGCCCCTGCGTATATTAGAAACCCTTGGTGTACATGTCTACAACATTACTTCCTGAACTGAAGCGCATACAAAACAAAGCCGCTCAGCTCATATGGCATGAACGCATTTCACAATCCCTAGCATCCCTTCATTGGTTACCTGTATAAGGAGCGTGTTTATTTCAAACTATGGGTGCGTTTTTTGTCGACCGTTATATTAGTGATAAATATGTTTGCACGGCGACTCGAACGGAGAAGGGTCACGAGATCAGTAATCAGCTGTGTTGTCAAGGAAGTTATTAATTTTGTGTACAAAATCAGTACTAGCAGTGGGCCGTGGCCTAACTATCAGTCTCTCGGACTGTTGGCTCTGTTAGATGATGTAAAGGTGTCAAATGACTCGTCAGCCAATCAGGTCCCTCTATCGGAGGCGAATTACGTAATTATCTTACATTAACAGACAACTAAAAAACGCACCAAATTGTTGGCTGTATCAGTGTGGAACACCAGGTTGTTACTCTGTGGCGACATAGACTGTACTGTACTCGTCACTTCGATTCAATGAGCTTTCGCCCTTTCGCGACATATACTAGATTGAATGTACCACACGTTCTGTGCATGGTGACAGGGTCGTTCTTGTTGCCGGTCCTCGTATGCGGAAGATGCCGCTTCCCATATCCGTCAGCAAAGATATTTCGTTCTTTGGCGAGGCTTCACTTTCACTCAGATCCGACAATACTGCCCAGTATCCAGGTCTGTACCCTGTCTCATCTTTCTTCCTTCATATATGAGTTTTTTGGCTGAAAGCGCATGAATTATATCTTGATATGTTTTATAATAAGTTTGTTAATGTAATGCATGTAACACTGATGTTCACTGCTTTACATTTTTAGCAATCAACACACTGAGATTCTCCTGAACTTTCTGTTTTTTCGGTATATGAGCGACGCAAACCTCTCCCTCACTCCCTTACTTACACCCCCTCTATAGTCATGCACATCTGGCGAGTTCTAGAATCTCAAATCGGCCACCCAATCGTCCTCCTTCTCTAGGATCGTACGAGCTGCAAGTTCCGAATTTACAACAGCTCCTATCTGAAGTGGGGAGGATGGATGGTGACCAGTATGAGTCGTTGCGTCGTTCCATTGGGCCCGGGGGGCCCGGCCCCCCCAAAATTTTCAAAGGTGACATTTTTCCTTTGCCCATTCCAGCCAGCTTGCAGTATTTTCGTCGAAATTCATGGCGACAATTCCCGCCACAAATAACTTGATCATCGATACTTGAAGATATTCTTGGTCTACAGTATGGGCATACGTTGTCGGGATATGAAAAACAATAATATTGCGAACAACTATACTGGTTCGGATTCAAAGCTACATAGCGCCACTACAGGAGAAAGCTCAAAATCGACTACTCAACCTGACACGAGCAGGCAGTTGTGTGAAATGCCCGTGTATTCCTGTAGACTGCTATGAAACGGTAGCTGCTCGTATAATCCTCGTTCAGGGTGAGCATAATCTCTGATTCATTTATTCATGGTCACAGGATTCGGTTGCTATTGTAAATTCTTGACAAGAGCTTCTCGTTTGGCGTTTTCGGAAACATCATCCTAAATGTTATGGTTTTGCCCTATACGTGCGAGCTGCGGCACGCCTCGCATCGATGGCAATATTTGGCCCGCTAATTCACTCTTCTATCATGAAACATGCCATTTTTATGATCATCATGTTTTCATCTTGATTATTATGATTTGATTGCTATTTATGTAGTCATGTCTCCCTGGGATGTTGGGAATGTTCATAACCGAAAATGGGTGCGGTCGGCAGCCTAAGCCCCCATTCACGAGGCAGTTGTAACAGTCGCCATGTTCCCCGAAATATCCCAGATCACGTGACTGGTCACCTGACTAAGCACCTGATATTGCTCACCATTGCTTGTACAGGGACTCTCGTGCATTTCTCAGTCACGTGATCAATCACATGACAGCACCACCTGTAACTATGTTTATTGTTTCCCACTTGGTTCCAGGGATGTGATTTTACTTATGCCCATTTCTATTCCCTCATTTCTCACGGATGCATTGAAAAGATGAAAAGCAGTCAACCCTTACCGTCTTCTTCCAGCCAATCGTCACAGCTTAACGATTTTTCTGAACCAGCTCCTGGAGCTACATCCTCTGACGTGGAATTTCTACTCCAACTCACGTCTCACCCAGCAGAGTCAACGACCCAACGTTGGGGAACGGGAAACTTGGTTGAACATCCCCGATGATCGGAATACCAGAGATGAATATATACGTCTGAGGACCATACGAGATGCCGGCAACTACCAGACAAACCGTCTTTGCTGGGAACGACGCTCGTTTCAACCTGCCTGGTATGATGGTCCGAGCATGGTTGATACATTCAGTCAAAGATGCTGCGTTCTGCTTTCCCTGCGAGTTTTCGGCAAACCCACCTACGATACCCACGTCCGAGGGGAGGTTTCCGTCAGTGAAATAGATCCCTAGAAAAAAAAACCGAGGCTTCCGATAAACATGCAAAATCTAAGGAACACTCAGCAGTATGTATCTGTGGCAATACTTCAAGGATTCTAATCCTATCGACGCGATGTTGGATCGAGACGCCGACGCGGGTTTGGGACGGCAAATGAGGACCGACAGAATCGCTACACACTTCTTGCCAATTTTGTTGACGTAACAAACCTCTCTCCCGCCGTCGCCTCCTGTTCCAGAAGGGCATGATGAAGTGGAGTTTTCCCACAACCTCGTGGTCTTCGTGGAGGTAGTGAACCTTGTTTTTCAATGGTGAACACCGACTTGGCAGCGCCCCTTTACAAAGCTGGTGACAATCCGAAGGCATACCCCAGTTACTTTCTGCTCCTCACAAAACGAAATGATCAACTCAACGCGCTGATCAGGTGCTGAACAAATATTGCGGGAATGGTGATCAGCAAAGTTCTTTCGTCTCTCTGCCTGGACACGAAACCAGATGCGGGTCGGCAAGACAGTATCAGTCATCGTGCGGTATACGGACGCAACGGACAAATAAGAGAGAACATGCCTAATCTCACACGCGCCGAGGACATTACGGCGAATGCCTGTACAACTTGATAGAGGCGACCTTGACGAAGTGTTGGGCGCCGCCTGGCTGATTACGAGTCAGGGATACATGGGTGTAGTCCTAGTCAGGTTGCTACTCTGGTCTACCAAAAAAAACCCTGCCGGGATCCCGGCACTCATCAAGCAGGCATACCTATGTCCCTGTTATGCGCATCGCCCCTCAATTTGGTTATATTGACACTTGCTCAGGAAACGTCGCTGTCCCGTATTTTTTTCGGTACCGTCGGAGCACTGTATATTTCATCGAGGGTCTACGAAGAGACATGGTGCTTCCAAGCATTCGAGAGGCATTCTATGGAGGCAGGGAGCGAATCCAGCGGGGGATACAGACACAATCCATTCCATGTCGAGTACGCGTTTGGTCGCCAGAGTAGATCCTGCAAAGCCCTCTGACCATCTGCTGGGAGTGGTTCGTACGTTGGAGACCATTTCCACTTCTAGCAACTTCGACCGCACGACAGCTGTGATGCCGTTGGTTTGTTAAAATCCCTAGATTTCGAGTTTTGCCTGGCCTTGTTATCATGTCAATCTGTTAGCGTATCCCATGTGTATCAAAATAGTCTGCAGAGCCCAAAGCTGAACATTGCTGCGGCAGCCTCTCAGTGCAGTGCCTCAAGGATGAGATCGCGTCGAGGCGGGCATATGAGAAGTTCGCCGCTACTGGAAGAGGCATCCTCAGTAGCTGAGACATCGCGTCAAAAGAAATTAAACGAACGCCGTCGTCCTCGCCGAGTTTCCCGACGACTTGATGACATGTGGCGCAATGAAGCGCAAGTCCCGAGAAAGACCGACCTGAGAATCGGGTTACTTCGATGTCATCGATCGGTTTACAGCTGCATAAGCTGCAAGATTCAGCGCCGATGTATGCTCTCCTATCGTCAACCGGACTGCTCATTAGGCCAGCTTTTGATAAGCGAACAATATGCAGTTACAGTCTTTTCTATCCAGATGACCTGGAGAAGGATCCCAATCCGCTTCGAGTACCAACTGTTTCTGGCGTGCCCTCACACCATATGACGCGTAGATGTTCTCAGATATTATGCCATTTATCTACACATGGTAGAGAAGGAATGTGCGAAACATATCCAACATTTTCGGGCATATCAGCTAGTCCTCACATTGCCAGTAACCTCATGTTCATGCGAGCGTAGCTTCATGGCTCTCCAAATTCATTAAAAATGCATTGCGAACGACGATGACACAATCTCGTCTGAGCGATTTGATGCTCTTAGCAGCCCATCCGGTTCCGGGCGCCACCGGCAAGCAAGATGCCATTGATGCATTCTGGCACTCTACTCCAGACGCTAGAGTGCCCGACGGCCCCGAACGGTTGAACAAGTGCCGTAGCAGGATTGCTTCTTGTAGTGAGATCGGAATGGGGGAAGACGAAATTTTTCACAAATCGCCCATGAAAATCTCGAAAACCCATTGATTATGATTTGACAGGGCTAACAAAGCCTTGAAGTGCTATTTCCTACCATCTGGGACATGAAAATCCAAATTTTGCTTCTACGCTCCGCGCCAACCGATGGTGGCGCTCCGCGTAGATATTCATGCATGCATAACGGCCCCCCAAAAAATTATTTTTGCCGACTCCCCTGGTATGAGTCAAGTATGGGAGTCCACCCCTCTCCTCAATTTTATACACATGCCCAAGAGTAGCACAGCCGTCATCGGTGGCGGGTCCGAGGAACTGCGTTTGAAGTTACACACGGCACAGGCGAAGTCCTTATCGGGCGTCTGGGTGTTCCGCAGAAAGACAGATAACACGAGCGTCCTTCGGGCCGCCTTGGAACCAGGCTCCGGATGCAGCGACCCCCATTGATGTCGTGGGGTCGCCCATTGAATTGCCTGATGAACGTTTCCTATTATTGGTTCGTAACCATCGGGCCTCATGCCCGCGGAGTAACGGCGCCCTGGAGTATGAAACACTTTTCCGATTTCCCCGACACACTACTTGTGATCTGTTCGGATACGTGGGTGAAATTACAGACTATTCTTTGCTAGGAATGCTGGGTCCCAGAAGAAAACCTACTTCGCCCATCGTCTGATCGTCTGGTGGTCAATGCGTAGTCTTTGCTCCTGCGCTGAGCTGATGCAGCTGTCTCGAGGGAAAGGTTTTTTGGGTGAGATTGGCGAAGAAAACCGTTTCTGAGAGATTCGTAGAGAATACCCGCTTGTGCTTTGAGGACCTCTTCGAGAGCCCATGGAGGTAACAGCGCCTTCGCTGGCAGCCTTGAGGGGTAGAACTCACGTAAGAGCCTGGAGATGACGGGGTATCCTCCAATTCTGGAGCTATTCTGGAAATCCTTGTGTAATAGCGGCGCGGGCCGACTAGGAGTGGGATTGTAGAGGCAGATTTCCCTTCATTGACAAGATGTTAAGGAAACTGGCAATCAAGCCGTAGCTTCCATGGGATTCCAAGCATTGTGTCACCGCCGCACTTGTAAAAATTTTTTGCCGGTGGACTACATCAAACTTCGTAGCTTCCTCAGGAACCCTCTCCTGTCGAAGGTCGAGTTTTGAAAGCTCCCAGGTAGATATGTGTTTATGTGCGTCGATGTGTTCCTATGTTTGCGCATACAGCGCTGGTCTCCCTCACCGGGTTGGGACTCCGATAATGTGGACCTTCTCATGGCTTTTTCCACAGCAGCCTCGGGAACTTACCCTGCTTAGCCTTTTTGACGTATTTTTCAGGAATATCTTATACTAGTAGGTGGGGACACCATACCCATGAGCTAATAAGCGGCGAGTATTTTGATCACGTGACATTTTTCTAGCAAAAGTGTGAGGAGAACTTGTTTTCTAGCAGCAGTGTCATTTACATCATATCCGGGGAGACTGGCCGATGAGAATTGAGTATTTGGTGACGTCATAATTGCCTAGCAATATCGTCAGGGAATGTGGTTTTCTAGTCACTATGTCAGCGAAGATGATTGACCTGGAACATTCTAGTCCTAGCCAACCTGCGACGAGTATTTCCAATGACGTCGCATTAGCTTGTGCCAGCAGAGGTGTTTCACCTGGCAGTAGTGCTAGGTGAGTGATTTCCCATAACATCGGTATTGACAGAAAAAAAAAAAGTGTCATGTTTGCTAGATTTTTTTTCAGAGTTCGGATCTTCGCCACTGATCGTATGGCCTCGCCACCAGGCAGCCTCTATGTACCAGCGGGTGAGTGCCTTTAACCTGTCATTTCTGCAATTCTCCAAGCAATTCTTTCAAATCAATGATGTAGAAGAGACCTGATAATAAATTTCGTATTTATCGTCGAGGCTACATTACACGTATGTATTCATCGAGAGGATGTTCCGTCTAACATGTCGTGGCCCCTGCGAAACCATCTGACATTTTAGACTACATGGGCATACCTGTTGGAATCCTAGCTCGTTGAGGACACTTTTAAGTAATTTCTATCATTGGGGAAGAGCAATTCCCCCAACTAGAGTGTTCCCTCCGCATTTGCCAAAAAGTGAGCAAGATGTGCTAAACGTTACACTCTCGACATCCTGGTTGAATTTCCTGGTTAACCGTAAACCGACATTTTCCTGGTTAAAGCTGTGGCAATTCTAAACTTGATAACATGGGAGAAATGTCAATAAAACACGAGCCTTCAGCTGGCAGTGTCCGCGGGTGAGGGATATCATGACGTATATTATATACCCATTCCTGCTGGATACCGCTATTGTCACGCACTCACGCCGTAGTTTTTTCTTTGTCAAATTTGCATGCGCTACCAGCTTGATCATTACTACGTTCTCACACAGTCCGGGAGCTTTTTTGCCGCTGAAATCGGCACTGAATTCTCGAAATTGCCATTATATACGACCGACAGAAGAGTAATGGCCCAAGAACCGATCATTGGGGAACACCACCAGTGACTTTTTGCCAAGGATATGAACGCCTATTAATGACAAAGTCGTTGTTCTATGCTTTAGGAAGCCACTGACGAATCCACTCAAGGACATTACCCTTAATGCCAAAACTTTTCAATTTGAGCAAGAGACGCTCATGGGGAACCTTGTCAAAAGCTTTCTGGAAGTCTAGGAAGATTGAATCAACAGCACTGCTTTTGTCAACTACACTAGTAACATCTTCCAATAATTCTAGTAGATTAGTCAAATACGAACGATTCTTCCTAAAACCATGCTGAGAACTCCGAATTAGACTATACTGATTGGAAAAAATCCACCATGATGATCCCGAATAATGGATTCTATAACACCTTGCAGATACGCAACACTAGCAAGACTCACTGGCCCGTAATTACACGGAAGTAACCGATTGCCTTGCTTTAGATTATGAGAAACGTTTACTCTCTTCCAATCATCCGGAACAATACCTTCTTGCAAGGTTTTACTGAAAGTAATAGCTAATAGAACAGACAACTGGTCGGCAAAAGCATTAAATAAGAAGGGGTAACTCCGTCCGTTATAATATATAAGTCCTCCTTTACAATAAAAAAAAAAATGAAATATGACAGGGCTTCCAATGAGGGGGAGTTTTCGTATAAATGTAGGACAATATCCTTTATTCTTTGAAGATTAGTGACAATCATTTAGGCGAGGAATCACTGCGCAAAGTTGCGTTCTGTTTTGTTTCTTCAGGAAAGTTCGTCAATAGCTGGTCGTGAAGTATTCGCGTTCGCAAAACTTGCGCGAAACATTATGCATAGCGTCGGAATTCGTTTGACGTTTCACGAAGATTTTACAAACATCACGCACATATCACGATATCGTCGCGCGCATATGACGCAGCTCTTGCGGTCACACAGATTTCCCTCCAAATTTAGTAAGATTTATTCGTTAGAATCGGGCGAAGAATCTTCCATATCATGTAAGTTCTGAATATCAATGATTTAGCAATTTGCAAGATATCTGGTAATTCTCAAATTTAGCAACAGAGTAAAAGTCTTATAACACATGTATGGACCGGTATGTCACAGATAAATGAACACATACATTCAGAGGATCGCTTACGGGATCCTACAACTCCGAGGGATGTTGTTCATTGCACAATAATGTTTACAAGCTTGAGATGCAAGCTAAGCCAGTTTGAATCATGCTAAATAAAGATCAATGAACATGTACCGGTACACTAGCACAGCTGAAAAGAAACTCCACACTCCAAAGTAGGAGGCTCTATAGCATGTTGCTTCGTTTGGGTTATTTCAATATACAGCTTTGAGAATTTTTAGAAAATTATGATATAACGGGGAGGGTGGGGAATATGAAGGATTTTAAACAGTATATGCTTAGATGAGGTCAGGGCAAGGTGTGAAAGAATGTGTCTGAGATGAAACACCTAAAGAACAAAAATCATGTTGTACAGCGAATACACAATGAAAATTACGGCGCTCGAGATCAAGCGCGACGGAAGCCAATAGAACAGGTAAAGAAGTTAAATATCTGGGGCAACAGATAACGGATGATGGGCGGTTGCATGGGGCAGCCGAAGGCAAGGATCGCTATTGCACGAGACTACTTTATTAAACTGAAAGATGTGCTAGCTAGTAAGAAATTAAAGATGACAACGCGAAAGAGAATGGTGAAGTGTTATATACTCTCAACACTGCTGGACGCATCCGAGACCTGTACCTTATCGAAGGAAATACAACCGAAGATAAGATTGAAGCTTTTGAGATGTGGATTTATAGGAAGATGCTCAGTGTGTCGCATACTGACAGGATCACAAGGGAGGAGATTTTGAAAAATTAATAGAATGAAAAACAATAACTGCTTAAGGAGATCAAGAGCAGGAAAAGCAGTAGATGGGCCACATCCTCAGTCATCTCGTATCCAGAAACAACCTCTGCAGGGGAAGGTAGATGGTAAGCTTTCAGAGATGTAGCTAGTCGAGACCGCGGTCTCGGTCTCGAATTATTCTCGAATTACCGGACTCGGTCTCGACTTTCGTGACCGAGACTGCCTACCTACCGTGGGTAGAGACACAAGAAGTGAGGCTGGTTTCGGTCTCGGCCTATATGGTTTCGACTACATCCCTGATAGCTTTCTTAAGGTAATACATAGAAAGTGCGCCAAGTCATGAATACATGGACATTGTATTTACCCAATCTTTTAGGCGATAAGCCGACGTGATTTACAGACTTCGAAAACCAGCTAATCTAGATGGAATCATGCATGCGTAATTAACAATCTTTTCGCCGATAAGCAAAATTGAAAATCTTTTACCTAAACAATTTATGGTTCTTGGATCTATATGGAATCGTGCATGCGGGATTGAATTTGCTTGTTGCGAATAATTTCTTTACTTTGGCGGTTCAAGGACTACAGATACTAGCTGGCTAGTTCGGATGGAAACATGAGGAATTAACATCCATATGGCTCTGATAGGCGGATGCGAAATAATAATATTTAATAATGAATAACTGATGAATAAGCGATATGGCATAGCATTTATTGAACAATTCATTGGATGAGGTTCAATCAGTTACTTGTGTCTCCATACTTTTTAATGAACTGTCCCTGTTTAATACCGTCTAATAAACTGTCCGAACACCTGGTGTTCGCTTCCTTCAATATTTTCTAGGTTATACAATTGAGCAGTCCCTAAATTGGGAAGAAGATACTGTGTGTTTCAACATTTCAAAATCCGAAGCGGTGCCGTAATTGACAGTAATACCCACTTACCTTAGGCAACCCAGGGGCGGCGCCACAGGGGGGCAAGGGGGGCGGTTTGCCCCCCCTATGGGTTTTGGGCCGAAAAAATAAAATCGTTTGAACGATGTTTTAACGCAATTATTTCCGTAGGGGGTGGGTGGAGGTGTCTTTTATTAATGTACTACTACTACTATCAAGTTTGTCGGATTCGAACAAGGAGGGGGGGGGGGGCGCACGTTCCCCCAATCAAATCCTTGTCAAAAAAAAAAAATGTTGTGGTGATAGTATTTAACTCTTGTGTAAATTAAATCATCAATTTTCATTTCATCCGATTATATGCCACTCATGGATTTACTTGTACCGAGAACCAAGTTTGTCGGATTCCAACAACTCTTCAAAGATGGGGGGGGGGCACGTTTCCCCAATCAAATCCTTGTCAAAAAAAAAAAATGTTGTGGTGATAGTTCTTAACACTTAGGTAAATCAAAACCCAAAAAAATTTTCGCGAGCTTCACGCGCGTCGTTGTGTTTTCTACATCAATTTTCATTTCATCCGATTATATGCCCGCATGAATCTACTTGTACCGAAAATCAAGTTGGTCGGATTCCAACAAATTTAAAAAAGATGGGGGGGGCACGTTTCCCCAATCAAATCCTTGTCAAAAAAAAAAAAATGTTGTGGTGATAGTTTTTAACACTTAGGTAAATCAAAACTCAAACATTTTCGCGCCCTTCGCGCGCGTGGTTGTGTGTTTCTACATCAAATTGCATTTCATCCGAAATTCCATGCATGAATCTACTTGTACCGAAAGTCAAGTTTGTCGGATTCGAACAACCTTCAAAGATGGGGAGTCACGTTCCCCCAATCAAATTCTGGTGAAAAAAAATGTTTTGGTGATAGTTTCTAACACTTATGTAAGTTAAGAAAAACACAATTTACGCGCCCTTTCGCACGCGTGTCCGGTGTTTCCTTTCGTCAATTTATCTTTAACCCCGATTGTAGACCACCATATCTTACTTTGTACTGTTTGGGGCTGTCGACTTCAAAGGAAGGCGTTCATCAGTATTCGGCTGAGGGACGCATTCCGGCCACCCCAGTCTGCATATTTACTCCAGCGGTTTTTAGTCCAACAATCGGCAGTACAAAGTTCAGTACAATCTTACGTCCTCGCCGCAATAGGCGCACTTTACTGAAGGCCTCCGTTCACGATCATTTTTTTTTGGGGGGGGGGGGGGGGTATGCTATCAGTTACTGTTATGCGGTCGATGCTGGTCGTCGTGAACATCCCTCTCCATCATAAAGTGAGGAAAATTTCAATAAAAATACCCAATATACAAAATGACAGGACAAAAAAGCCTACTTAAAGATATTTTCAGTGTCGATTAAACGGCCCAGAGAGGCGATCTCCTGTCATCTGGGAGCTTCAGACGGCAAAAATTTTTCTGGTACGCTCCGCGCCAACCTGTGGTGGCGCTCTTCTTAGATATTAAAGCAACAAGTTTCGACCCCCCCCCCTATTGCAAAACCCTGGCGCCGCCCCTGGGCAAACCTACTAACTCTCTATAATCCCAAATTGAATGAACTATAGAGACGTCGGGTGTGGATTCTACGTTACCTCACACGAAGACAGGAATAACAATAAAAATCCACGTCCACATCATCACTTGAAAGCTTACCCAGCGGGTTAGGAGTAAGATAAATTAGCCATCACCACGAAGATGACAGTGTACAGAGTGAGTCGTGGACCCTGTATACAATGGATTTTTTTTTATTCATGTATTTATTATTATTATATCATCATCACATTCTCTACCACAACTCTCATTCAGTTGGACTTCCTCCATCTGCCTTGACCTCGGAATCCTACCCGGATTCTGGGAGATCAAGTACCTTTCTTAGTATGTGGGCGCTCCCGAGGATCGCTTGCTTGACTGTCATGAATTCCTGGAATCTTATCAAGGTGCTTTTCCAGGTTGGTGCTGACCGCCCCAAGTGCCCCGATCACAACTGGGTCCACTTCCGCTCTGGTGTTCCACAGCCGCTCTGGTGTTCCACAGACGCTGTATCTCGAGCCTCAGTTCTTGGTATTTTTCTATTTTCTCTTGTTCCTGGTCCTTGATGTTCTTATCGTTGGGGAACTGCCAACATTATATCGTGGTGTGTGTTTTCTGTTTTTCCGGGACGATTAGGTCGGGTCCCCTTGCAGCTATGATCCTGTCAGTGCGTATTTCGTATTTCGTCGTAAGTCGCACAACAGCTTGACTTCATCTGTCTCCATTACCGAATTCCGGAGGGGTAGCCATGGCTGATCAGCGACCATCATTGCCGCTACCGTGTCGAGTGCTTGATATCTTCCAATGCAAGGCTGATGCTACACAGTTGCGGCAAGTTACGTACTCCCGTGGGGCTAGCTTCTGGCATCCCGCCGCCAGGTGGTTGACAGTTTCGTCCATTGCCTCACACGTTCGGCACTTGCTGTCGCTTCTGATGCCTAGGATTTTGGCTCGGTGGCATTCGTGTTCAGGGCTTGGTCTTGGGCAGCTGTGATTAGAGCCTCAATCTCTATTTTGAGCCGGCCGGTTGAGCCATCAGTATGCCAATTCCGGGCTGGTAATTTCCTCTACTTTCCATCATTATTATTATTATTATTATTATTATTATATATATTATTATAAATTATCAATTTATATCTTCGTTTGGATCCTCCCTCGTTTACAGTGTACCAACCACGCGTGAAGCTAAGTGTTGAAACAGTTTGAAAGCAATCACCACGTACCGCTTCATATCTGGAGTTACCACACTCTGGAGGACATGTCGATGTGAGCGTTAATTCTATTCTACCAAGTTGAACACTGTTCAGATCAAATAAAACTATTATTCTGTTATTGTGCCCGTTCGCAAATTTGTCCATGAACAAGTCCAATTGAACTTCTCAACACGGTGACTCTCGATGGAAAGTACTTTCGAGTTTTCGAGTTGCAAAACTCCTTTCGCATGCGGCGATGCTACTGGTAGGAATTTTGGCAAGTTTGGCAAGTTTCAGCCACTGTTTGAAAGTGGGGGGGGGGGGGTCGAGAGCAATTTCGGGGAGGGGTGGGGGGTGTTCGAAGCAGTCATGTGAAACATTTTGTGTGTGGAAAAATCATCATGTATGTGGAGTCTACCCAAAAGTTGGGGAGGGGGGGGGGCATGACCCCCGGACCCCCTAGTTGGCTTGGATCTCACTTCCGGGAGCTTCTCGGTCTTGAGCTTTTCATGGCCTAAGATTCCCATTTGGAATTGGTGCATTTTAATGGCAATATAGTATCAGCAAATTTACAATAATACAAACATACAAAACGAACCTCACCTGGGATTACCGATTATTCTCAATGTGTCCCAAACAAATTTTGGGTTTTTTTAACTCAATTCTCTCTAGTCATTCTCGAAACTGGCGTTAGGGGAGGGGCGCGTGAATCCCAGCGAGACTGAAGTCTGGGGGGCAACCTATCCCCCATGCCCCCTCGTAGCGCGGCCACTTGCACTGGGTCTTCTTTGTGGCTTTGTAGGCTGTGTCGAATCCTTCCATGGTTTGGTATTCCAAGAAATCGGCAAAGAAGGGGCGAAGATTGCAATATATTTACGGGCCTGCATGCATCTGTGTTGTAACGCTGATTCATCTCGGCAATGTGATCCAATACCGTAATTCTTCACAACACGGTCAGCTGGAATATTTGACACATATTGGACACAATCGCGGCTGTTATGATAGGCTACTCATAAGGACATTCTCAAATTTTCTTTCAAATTGATGGCGATATGGCAGGACTAACATCTTTATTTTTCTCCCCCTTCGGGAAGGTATGATTACAGCTTGCGAGAGTGAAGGGCGCTGCGGCGCTGAATTTGCCTGAGAAGGGTGATGTTTGGTGATCAAATTGTCAGAAGTTGGGCCGATTTCCCACTGGGGGGGGGGGGGAGGGTCATAGCTTTGTCGTGGGGGTCACGTGCCGCCGCCGCGGCTGTCGCTGTTTTCCGCCGCCGCTGTCGGAAACTTAAGGCGTTAGTCGCCAATTAAATCCTTCAACCGCTTGAACCGAATTCATCTGGACGTCTCTCACATGTCCGTAAGATTGGAATTTGGTTTGATCGACCTCTCAGTAATGTGTTAACCCCATCGGGGACTGCCCGAGTATTCAAATTGTTCTTTTTCTATTATAAGGCCTGGTTCATATAAGGCCCGTTAGTATAACGTGCACCATTGGCGGAAAAAAGGGTCGTTTATTCCTAATTGACCAAAAAAAAAAGCCAATTATTCATAATAAGAAGGGGTCTGTGTCATATGGGTCGATCTTCTATAATGACCAAAGAGGCCCGTTTTTAATAATTATCAAAAGGGTCTGTTATTCATAACAGAGCACAAAGGTCCGATATTCATAATAGTAAAAAGTCCGATATTCATAATGGCGAAAAGGGTCCGTAATTCATAAAAGCGAAAGGGGACCGTTATTCATAATAGCAAACGAGGTCCGTTATTCATAATCGCAGAAAAGGCCCGTTATTCCTAATAGTGAAAAGGGTCCGTTATCATAACAGCAAAAGAGGTCCGTTATTCATAATCGCAAAAAAGGTCCGTTATTCATAATGTGTTTCTTTTCAATGATATACTTGCAGATATTATTTTACCTATGCTGAGTTTTCCGGCACGGAGGCAAAACCCTAAAACTGCACTTTTTGTCATCTCTCTTTCCCCCCTGGCATATCCACGACCGGTCATTGTTTTCGTATCATGAATGACTTACGGGACCCTTTTCCCCGTTATGAATAACTTACCTTGGGGGGATTTCCCAAAGTATAATACGGACCTTCTCTCTCATTATGAATTATCGGACCCTTTTTCCTATTATGAATAACGGACCTTTTTTCCTATTATGAATAACGGACCTTTTTTTTCCTATTATGAATAACGGACCTTTTTTCCTATTATGAATAACGGACCTTTTTTCCTATTATGAATAACGGACCGTTTTACTATTATGAATATCGGACCTTCTGTTTGTGAATTATGAAATCGACCTTATGAATACGAACGTCCCTTTCCCCGGCCATTATGAATAACGGGCCTTATGAACAAAAGGCCTTATGAATAAAAGGCCTAATGACAAACTGACCTTATGAATAAAAACCCTTGCTGCCACCGCAATTTGCATTGCTCAGAATTGGCCAACCAAATATTTCCAGAGTGACTCACTTCTGGCACTCCAAGTCCCACAGAGTGGCAACATGTTCCATTTGAAAAGGACATGAATAAGCTTTCATTTGTTATGAAGTTTTTCGGAAGTTAATTTGCATGAAATTTTTTCAAACAAAACTGAAAATTCCCTCCGAGGTTTGTTGCATTTGAAATTACCTCATTTTTCTCAGAAAATTGCCTAAAAATGCCTCTTGGTCACGAGAAAATCCTGAATCACCCAGAAACTGGCAAGTGGCACACTAATCCCACTTGCCGTTTGCTATTTTAGTATCTTATCCCCTTGCGGTCGTCTGAGTTTTATATGAAATTTTCCTTTCTGTGTGAAAAACATGAAACCTTGGAAAACCAGCAATTTAAAAAAAAAATCTTCCTGGAATTCGGTCTCCATAACGCTGCAACCTACACTCTATATTTTTTCTTATGAAAGCTCATAAAATTTCTGTGCTGATTTTACACAACAGCCCGCAACTAGTTGTAAATGAAAAAGCTGCGAACAGTTTGAGCTGGGGAGTACAGATTTACAGCTCGTTCTGATTGACTGAAATCCCACGATGTTTTCACCTGAATTTGCTGATACTAGAAGCCTGTTCGTCGAATACTTCAAAGAAGAAAACTTATAAGATTACCAATCGAGAGGTATTATAGTGAAATTCCTAGAAATAAACCGATAATAAATAATTAGCCTGAAAATTGGCCATAATAACGTGCGAAACTCTTTTCAGTTTTCATATAGCCTAAATGGGGCACTTTGTGTTACGGGTCAACGGAGCAAGCCAGAATAATCACGATATTCCACTCATTTGTGGGTGTATTGCCACCAAATCTTGATATTTTGTTCTTGTCATTCTACTTCACATAAAAATTGCAGAAATTCCGATCGAAATCCAATTTTTCCAACTCAAATGGGGCCGTTTTTTGATCGCCGAAACACAGGCCTAACAACATGATGAACAGAGAAAGCCTTCATGGAACGCATATTGAGCAAAAAACAGGGCTTGCGTTATAAGGAGCGCCAGCGCGATCGCGCTCCTTGATTTTGATTTACCCACGCGACTCACGTCAGTCCTTAAAAATACCTCCGGGCACATGCTCTCCTGGATTCCTAGGGAGAGCAAACGGACTGCGCTCCCCGCGAAACCCGCGAGCACTGCGTCAGTACTGCCACGTACTGTACAATACATGCCAAACATCGTATCAGTTATTCTGTATGGTATGGTATGCCTCACGTCTGAGCCACGTGTGCAAGGCACTACTGCAACCTCACATACACGTACACAAGGCCTTTCCATTGGCTCTATTTATAAATACGGTCGTCTGATCCGAGAGACCGAGACGACCATAATTTCTCTCGGACAACCAGAACTGTAAGTGTTGCCGACGGACAAACCAATCCTCTTCAAAAATATTTTCTTATGATCATGCTCCTCCCAACGTTAAATCTCCCACACTGATTGTCTTTTGATTTGACATTATTCACAAATCGCAAGTCATTCTGAATTCGTCAACTTTTCACATCGTCACAATTTCTTTACGTGATGAACGGCTTATATAGGGCGCCAGCCGAAGATGGCCGCTCGCTGCACGCCAATATCACAACCGAAAACAGTGGAAAAAAATTTTACTGTGCTGTGTATTGAATACACCTAAGTCTGAAGCACATCTTTCGCATTTCGTCTGGCAGACAGTGGATTTAATTTTTTAGTCTTAACTGGGTCCCTGTATAAAATGATAGCAGATTCAACAGTTTAGGCTGGTTCTGTCTGTGGGCAGAAAATAGGCCTAGATAGTTTGAGGCCGCCATAGCACCAATATGATTTGCGATTGTCCGAATAATGAAATCATCATCAAGGATATAGAATAATTATAGATTCAAAAAATTGCAGATACAAAATGTGCTTTTTCGGCGGGATGGGAGGAGAACTTTTCGGTGTTACAGGATTTGAAGCCCCAAACACAATACTTTTTTAGTAGGGGCCACGGTAGAACTGCCTGTCAATTGTAAGAGATCTAAATGAAGAACAGCAGTACCACCAGTTGTGAACACATGTTATTTTTGTCATCTATTTTATCATTACAGACAAGGCAAGGATGGGACAACCAAAATTGCTACAGTAGTTCTCTTACAGTATCAAATTGTGGATACATACGTTCATGTAAGCCTCAAACTGTCAAATGGCAAAATAACTTTGGTACATAAATCGTTTGATTTACTAGAAGTTTTTGTGAGAGAGACAGGGGAGGGAGGGATGAGACATAGAGGGTGGGAAGGAAGGAGGGAGGAGGAAGGGGGTGGAGGGGGGTCATGGAAAGGGAGGGGAAGGCAGGGGGGACCTGTGAGCAGGGGCTCTTCAATAACAATTTTCCTTCAAAATATGCCTAGCAGGAGAAGCAAAACGAGAAGAGAGAAGAATTGGGACAAGGGGATGAGGGAGAACAAGAGAGAACAAGAACAATTAACAAGGGGGAAAGAATGAGGAGAACCGCGACCAGACTGCAAACAAATAGAAACAAAACAATGACTGATAAGAATTGGCTATGCATGCATTATCCATTTAGATGAAAATTCTACAGAACCAATGGCCTACTCTGCATAAATGAGAGATACAATTGCTCTCCTCGAGGACCTCAGGAGAGCAAAACTAAGAAGATGAAACTGGGGAAGTGTGTAGAACCAGGAGTTAATACCCGTTTTTACAAACCAGGAGAGTTGCCATGTCTAGTGAACTGACTTTGTCTCACTCGACACATACAGTGTATCTGGGTTCACCATGTAAGAATCTGTCACGATTGCATATGGTCCTGCCGTCATAGTTGATTACCTGTAGTGCAATTTCTTTGTACAGTGACTGAAGAACAGATAGGCAGTTCTATCAATTATTTCTTAATTTTATGCCCCAGCCATACTGATGATGATGATTATAACGACTGATGATGATCAAATGGAGAGTGGCCACACTTTTATAGAGATGAAAGCCATGCTAAAAGCAGTTTGTGGTGGCTGGAAGCTGAATTGCTGTGACATCGCTGTAAAACCATTCTTCCTGATGATTCAACAAAACTTTTAAGATAGGTGCCACACGTACTGTTCATGGTGCGGGACCGGCCTATGGGTTTTTGTGTTCTGAGCGTAACTTGTATTGTTATCGTCATGCTGTGACGGGGCCTTTTTTCCTCTAACCTTAGATATTCCATGACTAAGTTCTAAGAATCTTCTGTCCAGTCCAGTTACATGTGCAGTCGAAACATGGCTTTCTCTTTTGTTGGAGGTTTCAAAGATAATAGAGATAGCAGGAGGTTCCAGCTTTGGGTCTCAAAAATAAGACAGTATACGAAAACTGTCTGCTCTTCCAACAGCTTTCTACATGTAACAGTAATTCATTTGTGCTGTTGGAAATGCATTCATTTCAGCTGTATAGCTGCTTTGAGAGAGCCATTCTTAAGGCTTAGTCACAGGAAGATACTTATATTACATCCCAGCTGGTGAACCTTGAAACCTATTTCTAGATACGGTTTAATTTTCCGTAACCTACGTAAAAGATGCTAAAAGTTGGTTATCTTTACTTTTGGCACACAGCACTAATATGTGTACCAGATCAGCGGAAACAATTATAGAATACCCAACCACAAGTCTTCAATACAAAGTCACATACACCGTGTGCACTCAAAAACCATGCAGATCCTTTGAGAACAGTGCAACACTGGAGAGTGGTGTGTGTTGATGTGGGGTATCTGGGGAAAGGGGGACAAAAAGTGTTACCAGAATCAGCTTTATTGGGGCTGTAAATTGCTGATGGCCACGAAATGTAGCTAGTTGTTTAAGAGTTCAATACCTTAAGGTACATGACTGTAGCTCAGGAAGTGATACCACAATTTGCCTTTGAAGTGGCGATGAGTACATGATGGGTTCACATGAATAATTCAAGCCAATTCAGTATGATACGGCCTTATCCATATATATCATGAGAATTTCAATTCCGATTTAGGTTGGGCAACACCAGAAGTTTTGGGCTGAGTTGACATCAGACAAGCACCGTCCATCATCGATGTTGTGGTTGTTGAGAGACAGTGCCTCTTCAATTCACTGTAGCCTAAATTTCACCTACAGTAGATGAACATTTCCAAACTTACCATCAAGGAAAGACACATTTCTCAAAGGTCATCAGCCTTCATTTTATGTCCTCCTTTCCAGCCAGGAAGGTACAGTACTCATACTGAAGTAATCTAATGTATTGACTGATATAAAAAACTAAAATTGAAAAGAACAAAAAACATGAAAAATTGTAATTTGTGGAATAGTCCTTGGACAACAAAAGGCCATTTAGCAGCCGGCTTTTTGGAAATTTTATGAAAACACATCAACAATGGGAAAAAAAAATTGTTGCAAGGAATATTAGGTCAAAATATGTAACTTTCGTGGGAATACTGAGGTCCCTGTGGGAATATATTTTGTTGCCGCCGGCCAGCTTTTTTTCTCCAAGAAGAAACGATGGAGTGCTGTAATTTTGACTGAAGTCCGTCTTGTAGATGAGGTATCGAATGATGGCATTCACTTTCAATATCATTGATGCTTATTTTTATTGAATATTTCAAGAGGCTTAACGAAGCTTAATAGGAGAATCAATGTCTGGAATGCATTACCTCTAGTTGCCCGAAGTACCGAGGAGTAGGGGTGGGTGTTGGTGGTTGGTATCGTATCACCATCTACTTTTGTACTGGAGCATTGTTCTTTGTTTTTTGTGTGATGATACTTGTGAACATAATAAGAGTGTAATATAATAATCTGCGTGCATATGGATCTATTTAATTTGATATATACCTTTTTGACTATTTATAAAAAATTATTCAGACTTGCCGTAATACTCCCCTCCGATTGCTGAACCAGGTCCGTGACCGTGCATAAACCGAGTTAAGCACGGGTTTATGCCGGTGCCTCGACACAGGCGAATACTGGTGTATTGAATTTGATTGTGCATGTGTCACACGCATATGATTACAACGTATCAAATCGACCGCGCTATAACTGAGGTAGGGTGAAGGGATCCATTGTGCATTAGAGGTTATTGGGCGCAATTCACAGTGCCACGAGCGCACATCCGAACGTTTTGAATGGAACTTGTATGTATAATTTACGAAGTATCATGGAAAAACACGCGCGATCGGAATTTTTTTTTCACGCGCAATGTAATGCGCGATGCTCACAGAGGACGCGTTGGCTTGAGACGATTTTATTCATGCGCGTATGCGTCGACATTCGGCCACGCGCTTTGTGTGCGCTTATATTTCCAGATGGATTTGAGAGAAGCGCGTATTGTTGTTGGTAATTCTATTGGCCCACACATGTTCAAGAACTTTTCTTTGCACTGTCATAAGGGGTCCTATTTTTTTCATAAAGTGGTAAATTCCAAGTCCGTTTGCATGAAATATTCCAACTAAATTTGCGTTTGTATGAAGAAAGGGGTCATCAACGGTCAATTGTATTTTATCCACATGATAATGCATTCTCGGGGGTTAATTCTAACGCTGGATGCACTCGGCTGCCCTCGTGCATTGCTTGCATTAACCCCTGGTAGTGCATTATCAGGGGATAAAACAGCTCGACCGTTGATTAACCCCTAAATAATTTTTCTGGATATTCAATTTCACACAGGTTTTCTCTTTTGATGCTGGATCCGGGGGAAATATACTTTGAAGATGTCAGTGTCCATCTAGTGCCATCTGGGGTGACCCCAGCAGAAGCTGAAGAGAGGTCTGTATTTTCAACCTATAGGAGCTTTGTTTTATGCAGGCTATATACCGTATGTGATGGTAGTTAGCTGTCTGGGAGAGAGATGGACCTGAACGGGGTCTACCCAATGTTCCTGGGGTTTGATGTTTCCTAGCGTTTCTGTCTAACATTTAAAGGCACCCGAGGTGGTGGTCGAGGTGCTGATTTATAAAGCAAATGTAGTCAAACATGGATTTATTGGTATTATGTACTGTAATTAGTAGGAAAGTAAATAAAAAGTCCAATTCATCATTATTATTCGCAGGAAATCAAGAGGGCGGTTGAAGGTCTGTTCGAAGAGTTAGAGAGTTTAGTCTTCGACCCACAGGATGTCTCTCAGCCTCTTATTAAGGTATGCTATAACTTTTTTTTTTTATCACGTCTCACGTTAGGATAACTTAGCTATGGTGTAGTGTGTAGGGGTGTGAGGAAGCTTGCTTGTGTGCTACTACGTACTCACCCAATACAAACAAACATCTCTCCTTCCAGTCAACTCTCAGAAGAAACAGAGTATCCTATGAGCTTATTCACGCTTCCCAGACCCGCGGTGGGATTCCGGGGGAGGCCCTGTTGTTGATTTTATTAGTTCAGAGGGTAGAGGTCTGGGTTGTAGATTGAGATGTTGTGAGTTCAAATCCCACTGATGGGCTTTGGTTTTCGTGATAAGTGTCCCTGGGCAAAGCACTTTGTCTCTGATGCACTACCCCGCCCAGGTGATAATTGAGGACCTTTGAGCAATCTGAGTACACAGTCCACGCCCAGGTTGGCCGCAACCTACTCTCCGAGATTGTCGTAGAGCATACCAGCCGGTTTGAAAGCATTATATAAGCACTCAATATTATCATTATGTGAACCACACGGCCTCAGACATGTAATGCCCTATTGGGGGGGGGGGGCAATTTATTGCATACATGCAAGCAATGGTGAGCGGGCATTAGGCAGATATAGTTTGGATTTGAGCTTGAGATGGTTATTATGATCATTTTTCATGATGTTCACTATACAATTTTTATACAAATATAAAAAAGCTGTGTCACCGAATTTCACTGCTGACAGTAACGTTTTACAAGTACATTGTGATAATAATGGATATTTGCAATGTCCTGCTGACTTGTCTTTGCATTATTGAATTGAGCTAAAACGGGACCACTGTTAACCTCAGCCTAACATTTTCTTCATTTCTGAACATGTCAATGCTTTCACAGCGCTATCTACAAAAGCTTGGAAAAAGTTAGGGGGCATATATGGGATTTTAAAAGGAATGAGATAGTATGGGGTTGTGAAGTCTTTAAACATCAGAGGTAACATCTGTTATATGTTTTGAGACTGTGTTTGGGTTTCATTGCTACACTTAAAAGCCCAGATATATTTCATTATTATGGTACTAGTATTCATGTCAATAGTAGCAGTATTTCCCTCATGTTTTGGTTTTTCCCATGCAGTTTCCATTCGTTCGGGGTGAGTCCATCAGGGAACATGGTCACGCTCTCTTTTCCAGGTATGACTCTTCAATTGACAAATACTTTGAGAACCAATTGTCAACTTCCTTTAATCAAACAAATTCTGCACCAGTACGATTGTTTAGCGCCTTACCACTCCTGTGACTCTCATGCGAAATTCATGCATTGATTCCCCAGAAAGTGACACATATTGTTGGACTTGAGGTATTTACAGCGAGGGAACACGGGAATATCTTTCATTTCTAAAGGTCTGTTCATATGTCCTTCCGAGATTCATTGGATTAAGTTGGACCACCGATAGCCAAAAGGGTACTACTTTCAGTCAAACTATTTCGCGCTTCCAATCTGCCCATGAGTTTGATTTATTTGTCATCACATAACTATGGGACCTTTTTGAACTCGCTCAAAATTCGCCCCAACGCTTGCAGCCAGTCTGGCCGCTCTCAGGGCTATGGCATAGTGGTCATTGCCTCACACTTACGGTACTACAATCAACCGTGAGTGACGTAATTGGTCGCAAGCCTGCGGTCAGCAAAGCTCTGTTTCGTGTTTAAGGCAGGCTTTATGGGCAATTGTCACCCATGTGGGTCAGCAGCATCCAAGATTTGCATCCGTCTCTACTATGTGCACTTTTTACTGTAATTGTAGTAATGTTACAACACCAATACCACAGGCATGGTCAGTCAAATCTTGAGTCAAACCCAAAGTGACTCACACTGACTGACTGAGGAGTGTGTCAATGTTCAAGAATTGTACATGTATGACCCCTTCTAACATGACTCTTTCAGATTCGCTGTGTCCCTACAGATGTATTAAATCAGATTTGAACTCTGGCTTACTTGCTCATATATTTTTTCCATAGTACTACAGCTTAGAAGTGTTGCAAATCTCTTTCGAACCAAGTACCCACTTTATGTCTGTGATTGTCTATGTAATTCCACACCTTTGCCTCATTATAGCCCCTCAGTACTAATAGTTTCTTCCTCGTAGTTTTCTATTCTTGAAAGCACGCCTGCCATGCGGACTCTCCAGGTTCATCAACAGCAGGTCAGTTTGGAATGACTACAGGTCAGGATGAGCCTGAGCTGACACACACGTCCTTCAAAACGAACGAAACAGAAAGAAAATGCAACAAAGATGTTATGGTCCTGCATTTGCTTTGGCTATCCAGAACACATCGGAAGTTTCCTTCCTATGAAGATTATGGTCCATTTGGGCATGGTTTTTGCAGAACCAACAATGAATAAAAGCAGCTTGCATGATGTTGTACACTGTACGAGTATTCATTTCTAACTGTATTTTAATTAGGTGGTTTCTGACACTGTAAAGCCCACTTTAAACAACCTTACTTTCTATCGTGGTTTTAACACTCAGTGTGTGTTGAACGCTAACTTTCTTTGGTGAGCTGAAATGTTATTCCGGGAGAAATCCCTGCCACAGCTCTGGTAGTCCTAATGTACTGCCTAGATTTGCACAGTTACTGATGAAATATCTAGGGTACGCTATCGTTACTGAACCTCTCCCATCAATCCTTGGGACTATTCCTGGGAGAGTCCCCATGATCTGGGCTATATGTTCCCCTCTTGTGGCCTGTTGTTCAATGGTTATACTGAAATAATGCTTTTGTCTCGCCTGAATGGAATTCAGGAGAAGACTTATTGGTCACTATGGCGGGATGTGTGTGTGTGTGCATGTGTGGTGTGTGTATGTCACATTTTCTCTTAGCAGGATTCGCACAAACCGTGAGGGCGATCATGACGAAATTCGGTGTGTAGCACCGGGGGGGATGGGTGTTCACGATTGATTAGAATTTGGGCAGCACAGTGATTAATTAAGTGGGTAATAAGGCTTATTTTATGTATTTATGTTAGAGCTCGTTAGGCAAGATTACGCAAGAACCGTATGTGTTCAGTGATGTTAGTGGCAGTAGGACCTGGATGACGGAGATGGACTGATTGAAGCCTGAAATATGCTAATTAAGTGGTCTATTTGCATAATTTATGCAATGTTTCCAAGTTTGTTAGAATTTCACGAAACTTGGTGGATGGGTTCACCATGGTTCCCGAGAAATTTAAAGTGGAAGTCGGGTCATTTAATGGGTCTAATTTGCCATATTTATGCAATTTTTTAAGTTGTTGGATTTTCACAAACTTGGTTGATGTGATCCACCTTTGATCTGATCATTTTGAAGGTACAGCTGGGGTCAGTAGAGGTCATTGTATGTGACAAATTTGCATTATATATGCAATTCCAACTTGTAAGATTTGCCAAATCAGTAAGGGATGGTCCGATAACATTTTCTGGATCTGATGTGTTTTGATGGTCAGGAATTGATTGAATTCCATCATATAATAGCGTCTGTTAGAAATAAAGCACTGAGGGAACGATAAATACCATGCTCCTGTGACAATTGTGCTGTTAGAAGATGCCCACAAACAAACCATCTCTTACCCAACCAATTGATTAAGTTGATTAGACTTCAAAAATACTGTAACACTTTTCTTCCCTCTCTGCCTGGGAAAGGGGACAAAGTGGAGGTTTCCACAGCTATATTGTGAGGACATCTTTACCTGACTGAAGGGGGATCGGTTGTTCGATGTGGGGGGAGGCGGGGGAGGGTGTTTGCTGCCTGGCGGGGGGGGGGGGGGGGGGGGGATGGCATGTTTGGCTGCTTGGAAATCAAAGGCAATCAATAATGAAGAAAACATGAAAGCAAAGAAGCCCGGGCTGCTGAGGAGATTCAGACATTTCAAGTGGGAGTTGGGTCAAAGAGTGAGTTGACTGAGCGACTTTAAAAACTATTCGAATTGGGTATTTATGGAGAAGAGTGGGGGGTGGGGCATGAAGAAGAACAAAAAGCAAGTAAAGGACTTTTGTGAGAAGGTCAAATATGGTCAGTATTCAGGAATTTTATTTTATTCCTTGACGAAGTCAGAGGAATCTAGGACAGTTATGACAGTGTGGTGTGTATGTATGTGGTGTGGTATGTGACGCCTGAATTGGAAACCGATAACTCGACCCCAACGGGATGAATCGAAAGCTCATACTGGGTATGGGGTTCCCCCATATGAGTACTTGTACCCTATTGTTTGGGGTGTCGTGGGTCATAGGTCACCAGAGGTCAAAGGTTGAAAACCTTGTAAACACGGGAATCCAGATTGGTTGGCTGATCCGGTTGTTGAAATTTGGGTGTGTAGCTTTCTTATGGGAGCACAGGAACCCCATTGTTTTTGGTATAGGTCGGGGGTGAATTTTGGTAAAAAATAGATAATTTGTTGGAAAGTAATATTTTGGCCAATTTTGGCTTGTAAACACGATAACTCGACCCCGCCTGGATGGACGAGCTCATACTTGGTATGTGTGTTCCCATAATGAGTAAATGAACCCTATTGTTTTGGGGTCAGGTCAGAGGTCATCTGAGGTCACCAGAGGTCAAAGGCTGAAAACCTTGTAAACACGATAAGTCCAGAACGGGTGGTCTGATCAGGTTGAACTTTTGGTGTGGTAGCTTTATTCTGGGGCGTAACAGGAACCTATTGTTTTTGGTTCAGGTCGGGATGAATTTTGGTCAAAATAGGTTTTTTTTTTTTACAAAAGTTAATATTTTGGGCCATTTTGCTTATAAAACAGATACTCGAACCCCCAACCACCCGCATGGAAATGAAGCTCATGAACTTGGATATGTGGGGTGTTCCTTCCCCGCGATGAGTAATGACCCTATTGTTTTGGGGTCAGGTCAGAGGTCATCTGAGGTCACCAGAGGTCAAAGTCTGAAAAAAAACCGTGAAATTTAGTGTGTCGCTTTCTTATCAAGAGTACAGGAACCTTGTTGGTTGTTGGAAAAGGGAATTTGTCCCAGACTTGATGTTTTGCCCATATGAGCTGGTTAAGTCAAATCGCTCCCTATCTCCCATTTGGTCCTTGTGTTTCGGGCCTATAAGTTGTCAGAAAGAGTTCAAGGAAATGCACTAAAAAGCCTTTGGCTTCTTGGTTAGGAATTTTTATGTGTTATATGTGAAAATATGTGATGTTTGTTTGAAACATGACGATAGTCCTTTTCTGCCATGAACTAGTTGGTTTGTGGGTTAGTGTGTAGTGTAGTGAATAATAGAAACCACCGATCGCGCAACCAGGCGAGATACTTTGGCGATCGCCTTGTTCATATCTTGTATTCCTCACACAGTATGCACTATACTTGTACCAAGACTCTATGCCAAATGCCCATCCAGATGTCATCCGGCAGGTTTAATCTGGATCAGGTGGTCTGATTCTTGACAATTCTAGGAATTGTAGTCTGATGGCCAGTATGTGTTGTTTTGTGTTATGTCATGTGTGTATGACGCCTGGCTTGTGAACATGATAACTCAACCCCACCCGGATTGATCACCCTCTTACCTAGGCTCATCTTGTGTCCTAGATGTGATATGCCCCACTGTATTGGAAGGGGGGTTTCATAACCCCCTGACCCAAGTGTCAATAAAATTTTAGACTGAGTTTTTTGCAGTTCGGTAGAGGTTTTGCAGCTGTTATTTAGGGGGGTTTGGGGTCAGAACCCCGTCCCTGACCAAAGTGATTTTTAACACAAAAACTGAGTTTTTGAAATTCAGTAGAGGTTTTGCTGCTTGTTATTTTACCTTCAGTCTAATATCGCAGCCGTATTTGTCTAGGTACCCATAAATTGTACTTATTTGCCAATGGGGAGGGTGAGGCCTATTTAATGGAGGGCGAACTTCCAGCTGGGTTCCGACTCACAACCCTCCCCCCTCAAGACAATCTCCTCCGGGGTACGCCCTGTTCTCAGGGTCAATCAGACTGCACTGTGGGCACGCTCACAGCAGTGGAGTTATGTCACGTTCCACTGAGCATCATTCAATGTGGCGGGACGCTTCTGGTAGCCAACTGCCGTGAGAGCACTGCTGGACGAGAGAAGGACATGTGTGGATGTAGATGTACCTCTTATATGGTGGTCATGTGATTTTTTTTTAACCCCCCTACAGGGATACAGAAGAGCTTCGCCACAGGCGGGCATGTGACACAGTTATCAGAAATAACTTGGGGCTTAGTGTTAAGGTGTTCTTGAACTTTACCTGTCTACATTTTTTGTGCTCTTGCCTTCCTACGTGTAGCATCAGCCTGTGGCTGCAATGAATATCAAAGGGAGATTGGGTAATGCACATGAATGTTTGCTTCCCCTCTATTCTCTGCCCTACCTTGATGGACATAAAAAAAATCATATCCTTGTCAACTCATCAGAAATCATTGTCACATAACATTGAAATGAAAGTAATATTACACAATGGAAAAAAAATCCCATGAAAACTACCCTTGCGTGAATCCATGCAATAGAGCAAACTAACGATCTTCTCTTCCTGAGTTGAATATAGATAATAATGATAATAATAGGTCTTATAAACGCAGCATCCAGAACTGATCTGCCCAAGGCGCTGCGGGAACATAGACCAAATACACTCCATTAATCCAGCCATTAATACTCTTTGTAGTATTGTAATTTTAAGAGATAAAACTTCATTTAAATACACTTTTGTTCAGGTTTATAGCATGTTCGGGTTGGGAATATATGGCTTCCCTCCTCAAATTTCATATAATATGGTGTTGGCAACCTTGCAAACTTTTTAATGTGTCATATTTCCAATAATAGGGAAAAGTTAGGACATATTCTTTAACCTTTCCTTTAAAGTTGGTAGTTTATATTCTCATGTTGCCAGTTTGCAAAATTGCAACTCAGTCAATTGATAATTTATAATCTTTCAGAATTTGTGACTTTAATAACCGAACATGCTATGAATCAGGAACAAGTTTGATTAGCATGATTTTTCAATTGCACAATCATATGACATTTAAATATTTTTGGCTGACTTGCCCTTCAAAGCACGAAAGAAAGAGAGTAAATTGTTTTTGAGAATGTTTCCTATAGGGGTAGGGCAATGACTGCAATAGTAACTGGATCAGGTCAGGATCATTCAAGATCACCTCGACTCCACTCGAAGAGAGTAAAACATTTTTTGACATCACAACCAAGACTTGCTCCATTCTGCATGACGCTGAAAGGTGCAGAGATGAACACATGACGTTCAGTAGTCAGGGAGTTGAATGACAATGTGGCCAGTGTGGTTATTTTCTGTAATACAATGTCCCTTTTTTTCTTTTCCACTGTAGTTGCGACATAAACCATTTTTCGAAGTGCTCGATATTGTTGAATGAAGCTGACAACATTATTGCTCTTTTCAAAGTTCAAACGAGGTAGAAGTACTCGTTGTCATATTTTCGAAGTCTGTATTCCTCTCTCTACCATTCACGATCCGAGCGTTTGTAAAGAAGGAAAATTTCAAGGGGTTAGCTGATTGGATATCTTCAAATGCACACTTTGCATCGGCTACTGTTTACTGAAGCAATTTCATAGGGCAACTCCAGGCCATCGATGTTTTTCCATGCATTTGATAGGCCATAACCAAAACCTCACCAATTCCACTGCTGAGTGCTTATAGATCATCAACAACAATACATCTTGATACATTATGCAATAAGTTTTCCACTCCCTCCCTTCCTCCATCCATCCCTTCCTCCTCCCGCCCTCCCTCCCTCCCTCCTCCCAAGAATCCCAATTTATGAAAGTTCACTAGAATTCAAATATATTATATAGCACTGGGCAGCAAAATAATACATATCGCACACACCAACCTGGATTGCCACACCTCCTGTGCTGTCCTCCCCTTTTGGTCACTTTTATATCACACAGTGGGTGATACCTTGGGCAAATTGTATACCACCCGACCCACAGTATACTGACAGAAGTATGTTTATGGTTTTTTTTTAATTATGAATATTTCCACTTCTAAAAATTGTTGAACCCCTTCAATCCCGGCTTAGATATTTCTGTTTCGTGATGGATGAGGTAGTTCAGCATGTCGTTACCGCAAACGATTATTTCACACATGCTACGACCATACAGGCTTCGCTAACTTGCCTACCACTGCATTGCACTGTGCATCATGTGGAGGCAGATCCATGCCTGGCTTCAAATGCGCTGTCACTTCCTGTGTTGCCTGCCTTCCTATACAACAATTCACAGTGACCTAAATGGAATGTTTCCAGAGGGGAAATACCACCGTATTACAATAGCAAAATTGGAATGGAATATTGGTCATGCTGAAAGATACCTGGCATGTCACACTGACTGATTCACTCACTGGCCAGTGCAAAACTGTACAACTACTTCCCCCTTGCAGCACCACTATGAATATATCCGCGACACCCTAAATAGAAACAGCCTAGCCAACAAACAGTCTTTACAATTGTTGCAGCACTCAATATTATCGACCCGGATCTGGTCCTTTCTTCTTTTCTTCGTTGCTCACAATTTCCATATTGTATTGTATAGGATAGTTTTCCCTCATTGATCGTCTTAGGGTGTTTTCATAGGTCCTAGCTAGGGCCCCAAAATAACGGGGGGGGGTATTGATGGTGATTAGCTCACATGTAGCAGTTGCCCAGACAACTTGCTTGATGCTTGCACCGGATTTTATTTAGGATTGCCTCTGGGCAGTGCATGTCTTCAGAATGGATTGGTAAAATGGTTCCGTCATAGTCGCAGCCCTTCCTAATTAAAACAAATGACACAAACAACAATTGAATACGGGTTTTTTCAATTTTTCTGAAAATCTTCAATTCTCTGGAACAAAGGAATAGACCACATAGGCCAAAAAACACCCCATGTCATTTATGTGAAGTGCATGTTATGTGAAACTGAGCATTATTGCTGACCTTTCCCGATTCAAAGCTCACACCCTAAACTGTTCCCACCTTGAACACTCAACCATTTCCAGATCTTCAAAGACAACGCAGGGAATGAATTTATACGGCGCTCATATTTGAGGCTGGCGAAAAACTTAAATGCATCAGTCCAAACTCGAAGTTCATATGACTTTTCGTTATGGAGTTATAGTCCCTTGCACCCAATCTTTGTTGCTATCGAAATTCACACATTATTTGGCCACTTCGCAAAGCATTCAGTCTATTGGGGGAGGATTGCTGTAGTGGGTTGGTATGTGTGATGGT
Organism: Sclerodactyla briareus; assembly: GCA_026419785.1. NCBI lineage: Eukaryota > Metazoa > Echinodermata > Holothuroidea > Dendrochirotida > Sclerodactylidae > Sclerodactyla > Sclerodactyla briareus. The sequence continues at coordinate 28,648 of JAODTK010004621.1, read as the reverse complement.
CTTTTGGTGAGTGAAAGACAACAGAACTTTTCTGCTAACTGTTGACTGCTTCAACAAAGTGAAATAATGAAATCCATGACATAACTTCCTGGGTTGTCAAGTGTGACGTCATGCATTATGTGCAATGGGATTCTCCCCAATTTCTCTGCATAATGGACCAATGTACTTCCGAAGCTAAACTCCACATAGGAACATATAGACATGGGTTTGGACCTTCAATACACTTTCCCATTCCTGCCTGCAGTTTCCTTTAATATGGCCACTACATGCATGTGTGCACGTGTTGCTCGACATTACCCATCGCCCCTCCCTAGCCCACACCCACTGTCATACCTAATCGATGATTGAGATATGAATCAACTTGTTTCTTTCAAAATTTCCTCACAACTTGTCTGTAGACTTGACCCTGATGAAAACCTGATTCTTGGAACTGAAACTGTCTCCCTTATTTGTTTCCATGCAGACCTCCACAGAGTTTATATTTGAGCGAAACTTCTGCAAATCTGAAGACTTCGTCCTCGTGCGAATGCTTCTCAGCTTCTCAGAGCATCAACATTACCACGTTGGACCATGACTCAATAGGTAATAAAAATTTACCGGGTACAAAGTTGTTGTCCTTGGTACAGGGTTTGCGGGGGAGGGGTGGGGGGTGTGGTAGTGATGGATAATGATTTGGGGGGAGGATGTTGAAGAAAACCAAACGGGGGTTCGTCGCACAGAGCTTCCTTGATAACTATATGCCAAAGCTCATGAAATCAGGGATTATATAAATTTCAATTTGGGCAATAGTCATGTATATAGCCCACTGATTGAATACAGCATATATTCGATACGTTTATGCTAGTTTGGATGTTGGAATCGTTATTCATTTGTGAATTGTTAGCGCTTGTAACCCTGCAATGACATATTCTCTGTCTGGGTTTTACAATTTTAAGTAAGGTGGCGCATTCACAAATATCTCAGAGAATGGCTTGCCTAATTTCAGCTTGTTGATATCAGTCCGCAGGGGGTTAAGTACCTCGAACCACCCATGTTTTATTTAAGAAGCAATGTTCTTGTCACTCAACATTCCCATAAATCTTCTGTCACCTGTGTTCTTGGGAGACCTTCCTCACAATTTTTCCACTTGCATATTTTTTCATAGAACATTAAATCTTCTACAACCCACAAGCATCTTTGCATGTGACGTGTCTATTTTTTTCTTGTAGATCGCAGCAATAGTCTTTTCAAGGCAGAACCGGGTACCCTTTGATACAAGCCGACTGGACAACCTATTCGAGAGCATCGTCATGGAAACCACGGCCGAGAGGATAACACCCCTGGTTGTCAACCCTGGTCGCATCCTGGCCACCTCATCCCAGGATTTACTTCCAGCCTTTCAATAATGTCTGAGAGTGTAAGCCATTTTGACCACCTCAGGTACCATTAATCAGGGGTTAATCATCAGTCGAGCGAGGTTTATCTACAGGATAATGCACAATGCTATTTAGAGCCCCAGAGTATCCAGCAATATAACCAACCCCTGAGTAGTGCATTATCATGTGGTTGAACCACAATGATGTTGAAAGTGTAAGCAATTTTAACCACCTCAGGTACCATTATTCAGGGGTTAATCATCAGTCGAGCGAGGTTTATCTACAGGATAATGCACAACGATATTTAAAGCCCCAAAGTAACCAGCAATGGAATCAACCTCTGAGTAGTGCATTATCATGTGGTTATTAAACCACAATAATGTTCAAAGTGTAAGCCATTTTGACCACCTCAGGTACCATTAATCAGGGGTTAATCATCAGTGGAGCAAAGTTTATCTACAGAATAATGCAGAACGATATTTAAAGCCTCAAAGTATCCAGCGATAGAACCGACCCCTGCGTCGTGCATTATCATGTGGTTGAAACAACAATGTTGAAACTGTAAGCAATTTTGACCACCTAAGGTACTATTAATCAGGGGTTAATCATCAGTCGAGCGAGGTTTATCTACAGGATAATGCACAATGACATTTAGAGACCTAGAGTATCCAGAATTAGAATCAACCCCTGGGTAGTGCATTATCATGTGGTTGAACCACAATGATGTTGAAAGTGTAAATAATTTTGACCACCTCAGGTAGCAATAATCGGGGGTTAATCATCATTCGAGCGAGGTTTATCTACAGGATAATGCACAACGATATTTAAAGCCCCAAAGTAACCAGCAATGGAATCAACCTCTGAGTAGTGCATTATCATGTGGTTATTAAACCACAATAATGTTGAAAGTGTAAGCAATTTTGACCACCTCAGGTACCATTAATCAGGGGTTAATCATCAGTGGAACAAAGTTTATCTACAGAATAATGCACAACGATATTTAAAGCCCCAAAGTAACCAGCAATGGAATCAACCTCTGAGTAGTGCATTATCATGTGGTTGAAACAACAATGTTGAAACTGTAAGCAATTTTGACCACCTAAGGTACTATTAATCAGGGGTTAATCATCAGTCGAGCGAGGTTTATCTACAGGATAATGCACAATGACATTTAGAGACCTAGAGTATCCAGAATTAGAATCAACCCCTGGGTAGTGCATTATCATGTGGTTGAACCACAATGATGTTGAAAGTGTAAATAATTTTGACCACCTCAGGTAGCAATAATCGGGGGTTAATCATCATTCGAGCGAGGTTTATCTACAGGATAATGCACAACGATATTTAAAGCCCCAAAGTAACCAGCAATGGAATCAACCTCTGAGTAGTGCATTATCATGTGGTTGAAACAATAATGTTGAAAGTGTAAGCAATTTTGACCACCTCAATCACCATTAACTGCGAGGTTCATCTGCAGGATAATGCATGACCTGGGGTTAATTCAAGTGATGAAATGGGTTCTCACAGGCAATTCAAGCATAAATATGTACAGTTAGCTGGTCATTCAGGATGGCCTCACAACACTAGTTAGGACTCCAGTGCAGCTGTTTGCCCTGCACCAGACACACACACCCGTACTTCTGGTAGATTATAAATTTTTAACTTTCTCTCCTATAGGTACCAGTTAAGAAGTTCAAGCTTACAGACATCAAAAGGATATTCAAGAGGAGGTTCCTTCAGCAACATGTGGTCAGTACTGTTTGCTTATGTTATTTCTGCAGTTATTGCTGTACATGTAACTGATTTGTTAGTAATTGAATGTTCACACTTCGAAACAACCAGGTTCCTGACAACTTACGAGCCATGCCCGTCAGCTGATTTGGCCCGGGGTCTGTCCCGCACAGTCAAATTCCACCATTTGGTGCGAGTGGGCTGTGCTCGCGCGTACATATGGGCTGCAATGGGAGGGGGAGGGGATGCTTGTTATTCTGAACCTCCATTTCTTTTCTTTCTCTACTGATGATGGCAGAGATATGAGCATTACTCTTTCACCAACGTGTTGGATGATCCTAAAAAGGATAAATGTTTATTTACACTTGAAGATGGTGCCACCTATTGTGGCCTGACCACAATTAGCTGCGATAATATGTTGAAACGATTACATTCGATTCTATTAAAATGGTAACCTGTTGCCTTCCCGATGGATGCTGAATCATCAGCAAGGATTGGAGCAGGAACAAAAAGGGGTAGGCAATTTGTAGTTTGCCGTCTGCATTAGAATACCTAACCCCCCCCCCCCCCTCCCCCCCTTATCCAGGTACCGCCAAGAGGCTATTCTGACCCCCTGTACTGTGCTTTGAATAGGTTCAATGGCTGTTCGTCAAGTGACAACCCTGAAAACAAACGAAAAAAGCGAACTGTGGCATATATAAATATGAATATAATAGATATACTATAAAAAATTATATATAGTATTATAATATAGATGATTTATATAATATATATGTAGCAGGTTATTGCAAACACCACCTGACAGTTATGCTGCGTTATTTCGAACTTGTATATACCGTACCTATGAGTTCACAACTGGTGAGATGTGTTCTTTCGACATTGACAATACATCAGGGGGCCATTTGGCGGCCATATTGAAACTCACCTGTCTCACTGCAATGCATAGGGTATTGTTACGCGATAAGCCCTCGCTTTTCAACATTCGACGCTACGTATTTTGACTGAAATTGCTTCTTCTGTATGATATTTTCTTCATTCAATTGCAAGAATCTTCTCACTCAAAGGTTATTCACATGAATTACTATTCAATGGATGGAACCTTTCAGCATGACTCTCATTTCTGATTGAGGTACGAATTGTTGCCATTTTAATCATGTCATGGAAGTGGAGTTCATTTTGGTAATTCCCCAAGTCACGACTTAAGTCACCACTTGTGTAATGCAAGAACGCGTTCTCATCTCCTATATAATACGTATAATCCCAGTTCGAAAGACCACACCATTATTGCTGATAGCATGTTCCAAACCATGACGGTGACGCAACATTGCTGCCAATCTTAGGGCATTTATACAAGTTTAAGGTTTAACACTGGCGTTAGGGGCCAGGAATTTTTATATGAAACCTGATATAACCCACATCCTGGAATTCAATCTCTGGGCAAGTACCAAGAACCTGAATGCTGGAGATAATGTGCGTAAGCAAGCTGGGGGGGATGTCCCAGCGAGACTCTGGTACTGATTATAGTATAACCACCTAGCTGTAGTTTGTTGCCGTTTTAGAAAAAAAATTTAGGGTTCCTGCGGTCATGGAAAACCTTGAGATTCATAGATTTCAACCTCATACAAATCCGACCTGGATGAGTTTTGGAAATTCAGTGAAAAATTGTTGAGTCCTGGAACGGAACAGTCATGGAAATTTTCATGAAAGTAATGTTTTCATGTTCTCATCTCACGCCTGTTTGCTTTTTGGTGCTTGGTTCTTTTCCGGATGTTCAGTTGAAAAGTATGTGCGAGAGTCGTAAGGATCGCGGTCATGGAATCCTTCATTTGGTCATGAAAAAAGTCACGGAAGAGTCACGGAAATTGATTGGCCCCAACTCTGCCTAATTAGCGTATTACACTTCGGCTCCTTCCTCAAGATAGAAATGATAGGTTCTCTTCTTCACTCAGTCACGATGGCATCAGAGACTCCAAGTAGGGCAAAAAATACTGAACTATGGCCTGGCCACTAGTCTCCATATAGCTCCAGGTTTCTTGGATGATATATATGATAATATATTTATATTTATAATATAACTGTCACAATTTAGAGGGTCAGCTGTTATGTTTGGGCGTTAAAACATCACTCTCTGAGTTTTCCAGACCTACTCAAATTTGAACAGAACAAAATTGAAGAATAGAAGCTTGTGAATTCAAGCTCAATTTAATCCATGGAGTTGGGCCCTAGAGTTCATAATTGCTTGATGCTCTGTTGCGTGTTTCATATATTAGCATGGAACTCAAATTTCTTAATTCTACGACATTCTGGTGCAGGCGTCTGGAGAGGTTACTGCTCGGAGGAATTCATACGAGCGACCTTTATATCGGCCCTGGCCAGTTGTGAAGATGATAGGAAAGCTGTATTCCAGTCTGTCTCACAGGAGGTAAGTGGGGAATAACAGAGGTCTTTAAGTCAACATCATTTTGAATAACTGTGAGGGCAGGAAAAATCAGGGTTGTTTCACCAATAGGAGAATCTGCCGAATCATTTTGTGTTGTTCTTCTGAATTGCTTAAACTTTTAGTACTACAGAGTGGATGGGGAACAGTATGTCGCCTGTTTTATTAGAATAGAGACATGTCGCTGGCAAAATTTGAATTATATGCAGATTAATTTCATGATTTTGCCCATATATCAGCATATTATTATGGAAAAGTCGTTGACCATTCCATTAGCCTTAGGTAGATACAACCTGCACATGTGGTTTTGTATATTTGGGAGATAATGAAAGTTTTTGCGGGGAGCGCTAAAAACTAAGAAAATGAGTCCTGCGACATATCCCTAGCTTTGTTGCCAGAAGTTGGAGATATGCTGTTACTGTCATGCCAACACTAGTTGTGGATAATATCCTTGCTTTACGAAGGTTAAAATTTAGGGATAAAACCTCGGGCTGTCTGATGGTGGAAATAGAAACTATAGCGCTTAACCCCTGCCTGAGAAGCCTTGTACAACCACAGTGGCTTATGAAAGTACTGCCTCTCATTGGGTGTGAAGTGAGTGAACTGATTGGTGTAGAGTACATTGCCTGATTTGTGCCAAGAGTACAGGCAACTATGCAAGTAAATAATTTCAAGTAGGGAATAACATGCAATGCGACTTTCACAGGTGAATAAACAGTCGAGACCCCCCCCAAGATAGTAGTAATGATATGAGCTAAATTCAGTCGAGAGTGTTTATGAACCCGTAAAAATCACCTGATTGTAGGTTCCTAGTTATACAAATATACAACCCACAAATAAGAATTACCCAAAACGATTTGAGATATCCTATCTCTAGAGCGAGTATCTTGGATTCTCTAAACTGTCAAAAGCAGATGGGGTGGTAAACTATTCGCTAGTTCGAGTGAGTAAATTGCCATTGCTGCATCCATACACAAAACGATAAGCAGTGCGTGCTGTGCGGACTTCCACAGAGACGAATACAAAACCCCCCCCAACGTGTGCCTAACTGGAGCGTTCTGGGCGGTGCGAACACGACTTTCACGAATGGAACGGCAACGCTTCGTTTCGCCCGTTTTGTATTCCGTTGAGGACCCGGCAGTACGACCTCTGAACATGTGTATACTGAAAGCCGATCTGAACGTGTATACATAAACTTCCAAAGCTCTCGCTTACATTTGCGTTTTGAAGACATACTGCCTTTTTTACTTAGACGCAGCAAATCGCGCACAGTATTCGATTGTTGTGGTTACTCTGAACAGCTGACTGTTATTGCAAAAAACACTGAATGTATTGCAAGGAGAATAACGGGACGGCTATGTGATTGGGCGGCTGTAGAATTACTGTGAATACATTGTCAGACCAATGGTCAACATGTTAACTCAGTAGCAAAAAAAAAAGTATATTAAGGCAGCTTGGAAAGGGATGCTTTGTATGTGAAAGATATCTTTAATGTAGGAAGTAGAAGTCCCCTGGCATGCATTCTGTCGATGTCTTCCTAATATAAATTTATGCTAATGGAGCTTTCCCATACACAGCATGTTGATACCCTCATGGAAACAGCAGTGAAATGAACATAGCTCAGAAATTGCCTATAGTATTTTCAGTGCAGTTAATTGTGCAACCAAAGCCACTCTTCACAGGTATGACAAACCAAGTTTTAATTGACCCTTGTTGAAATGAATATGGAACGGAAGTTGTCATTCTAGACCATACTGTTGAATTGCGTATTTCTGGATCCTTCTCCAATAACACTCTCCATATCCAATGCGTAGCTTCGTGGGTACAAGGACGTATTCTCTATGAAACTATGTGTCAAAGCGAAAGTCCCATACCCAAGCATGTTGACATTAGTGGAAGCAGCCTGTGACCTGAACATAGCCTCAGATTTGCCTATAGATCCTTCTCAGTGCAATTAATTTTGCCAACCACAGCCTCTTCTCTCTACAGTTATTGAAAATTAAATTTTACCGGTTGAATTAACATGAAAATGGAAGTTGCCAACTTTTAGACCACATTGGTTGAACTGTGAGTGTTTTTAGACCTTTCTAAGAGACAGATCCCGTATGGTAGTAGGTACCTATCCGAAGGCGCATAGGACATTCCAGAACATGTTTTGTGTGCATAAATCTGTCAGGTTTTACTTGGCTGATTAAAGTGTCTGCATTACTCACTTATGTTAGAAGTGACAATCATAAGTGATTTTCAAACATTGTCATCAAGCTTTTAAGCTGATTGCTTAAAGGAAAAGTCCAGCCCAAATATTTAAGGTCATATGATGTGATCTGGACTCATGCCAATCAAACTTGTTCCATGTTCTAGCCAATGTCGATCATAAAAGTTGGGAATTTGAAGAATATGAATTTGTCACTGCTAAGTTGGCAATTGTGAAATGGGCAAACATTTGATGACGTCATATCTACAATTTTGAAGAAAACGGTAAGGAAATGTCTTAACTTTTCCCTATAATGGTATAAGATGATTATCATAAAAAGGGTTAGCCAGTTTGCCAAAATCACAAATTATACACAATTTTAGAACGCCAATCTTACCCAACCAAAACAGCGTATAAACCTGAGAACAAAGTGATATCTAAATGATTTTTTTATTCTTTAAACATTAAACACCAAAAAGAGTATTAATTGGCTGGGGAATTGCTCTAAATGTTTTCCGCAGTGAAAAATAATGTTGTGAATTCAAGAGGAAAAAAGGATTGTTTGCAAGGTTGAACAGTATGACATCATTATTATTGCATGATGGGATGCGCTTCCGATCTGTGCAATAAACAGCACAAACTTCAAAGGACTCTGTAACTCTGTAACAGAAAGTCATCTGAACTTCAGGTTTGACTGACGCATCAGTTTTCCTCCAGCTATATCGTAGCTCTTTTATATCTATTTTTTCTTACCCCCCCCCAGTTGTCCTTCAAGCATGTACCCCACTACCTATCCTATATTACTTTCCTACAGTGTTCATCTGGGGAGTCAAGCAGGAGAACATGACTACAAGTGGAAGAACGGTCAGGTGTCAAACTTTGATTATCTAGGGATGGAACAGGTAAAGTGATGGAGCCCAGTGAAAGCTAATCGCTGATTTGAAGAAATTGAAGCAGCAAACAAAAGTTGCCTGCTGGAGCGCCAGAGAGGCATTCGAATGAGTCCATTCGATGTGGTGCCATCCTGCAATGTGGGGACGGATGTGTCTCCTGGTTTCCAGTCACCTCCCCCAAACCGCCCCACAGTTTTGATGTTCATGCTTTAATCTCAGTTTGGAGGACAGAAGACAGAGACTGCCTGCTTGATATGCTAGAGAAGCATCTAAAGAAAGGCCATATTCATTGGTGCATACAGTGTGACAGCTTCAAGGTTATCGCAACTGGGTCGCTCTTACCTCTGACAAGTTGGCCCCCATGATAACGTGGAATAGTTTTTTTCCTTCTTTCTTGTAAACTTGATTCTGTGAACCTCATGCCTGAGCCTCTGGTGGGATTTCCTTTCTCATCGAACTTTCCACTAGTTGCATTGTGCGGAACAGCTATTCCCATAAGTAATTTCCATTTCTCGTAACAGTGAAGCAGACAGGAGCTTCAATGACCCTGAACAGTATCCGTTGACTGCCGTGGCGTCCTCAGTGATTACTGCTCCTCAGCACTTGACCTCGATGACCCAATGACCTTCCGTGACCTCTCCAAGCCCTCGGGGCACGGAATCCCAGAAGCTGCAGAGATTCAAGTTTGATCTCAGGGAATTTTGAAATGCTATGAAATATGCTGGCTTTGAATATAACGGAAATGCTCTCTAAAATAAGAGGCAAAGTTTGCACGGTATGCATGACCATTCTGCTACTGACATGGCCGGCTCATCCAATACTGAGCATTATGTGCCAATAGCACTAGGCCTGTGCCATACTGTGGTGATTGTTAGATGTAGGACCTGGGGGGGGGGGGCCCCCCCCTTATATTATGTACAGTTCTCAACTCAACGAGCAGCGTTGCCTAAATAAAAATTAGCGACATTATTCCACTGGTGTTGAAATATAATTTGAGGTCTTACTCTGACATGGAAAAGTGATCCGAGTAATGCTCATGTTTGTTCAGATGGAAGCTACTTGGTGAACATGTCAGGCAGTTCAGCCTACCCATACTATACGGAGTTCAATGCCGCAAATGCCTCTCACGGCCCCTTTCCTCTCCCCCCCCTCGGCCGCGGCTTTTGGGTGGACGCGAGCGTCCGACCGTAAGCACCCTGCGACTCCTTGCAAAATTCACTGGCAGTCGATTTTCCGTTTCCCAGACAGTGACAGTAATTGTTTTTGCAGATAAAACGGGATACTTCATTCAAAGTCTGTTCATATGTCCTTTGATAAGTAATTGGAGGAAGTTAGACCACTGGGATGCACAAAAGTACACCTTTCAGTCGAGCTATTTCATGCTTCTCATCTGCCCATTCTTTAATTTATTGCCATACAAAACTACCTGAGCCTTGCGGAACTTTGAACATTTTTGAACTCGTTCAAAACTTCCGCACCGCTTGCGTTCAATCTGCTGGCCGCGTCCCAGTGTCTAATTTTGCGGTCATTGCCTCACACCTTAAGGTAATACAGCGACCGCAAGTATGACTGTAGGCTGTCGCACAAAGCATTGCAGTCAGCAAATTCCGTACAGTGTGAGGCACAGGCTTATTTGTCCGACAGTGGGGGGGGGGGGGGGGGGCCTTTGGGGTCAGTAGTTGTTTGAGGAATCGCTTGTCTCGTGTTATTCTATTTCAGGGAGTATTTCAAGTTTGACTTATTGACAGTATTGTTGGTTAGCGTAATTCCGACTATATAAATAGCAGAAAATAGAACATCGGTGATATGAATGAAAATGGAATACCATCGTTCGATACCTCATCTAAAAGAAGAACTTCAGTCAAAATTCAGCACCTGAATAATTTGTATTTTGGAGAGAATGGTGATCAGTTGGTGAATTTTCAAAAAAGCTGGCCGGCGGCAGTGGGGCGGCGGCCGGAAGTAAACAAATGGATTACATTTAACCACAGGGATCTATTCAAATTTATTGTGAAAATTACTGGATTTTGAACTAATAATCATTCAAAGATTTTTTTTTTCAATTGCTGAAGTTTTATTATAAGTCAAAACAATAGATTACCCAGTATGGTAGCTTCGTGGTTGAAAAGGAGGACATGAAATAATGGCTGAATGGAATAATATTTCAGTTGTTCTGGTAATTTCTGTTCAATACAATGCACAATTCACACTGTATAGGATCTTCAGGCTAGACGTAATAATAGATGATACAATATCCTAAGAGCACTTTATTGAACTCCTCATAGTCGCTGTACAAGGGAAAAAAGTAACCTGAAAATGTAGCAGAAACAGATTTGATGGAAGTTGCTTCAAGCAGATCCTCAGTGGAAGTATTCCACAAAGTTCCAGAAGAACATATATTCTTTTGTGAGGATTTTCGCCTGAGGATATCGCAGTTGAGTGGTAGAATGAATGAAAATGTCTCACTGGCCTCATATGGGTGACAAATCAGCATAGCAGGACAGTCGGTCTTCCGCTCCTCCAGGTTCTGAAAACGTGGTCGGTTTGTGATCGTCCTTCTGGAGAAGGACGTTAAAGGACACACTGCAAGGCTTTGATACACCAGAGGTTAGATCATGGAGAATGGTAAACTATATCTACAGGTCCTAACCCCATTTCAATACGATGTTAACTATGTGCAGTTATTGGCTGTCAAAGTTTGGTCCATTATGCAGAGAACTTGGGTAGAATCCCAATTGTGCAATTGCATGACGTCACACAACAACTTGGACAACCTGGGAAGTTTATGTCATGTATTTCATTGTTTCATTTTCAACAAGTCAACATTTAGGCAGAAGTTATTATGACTTCCTCTCACCGTAGTAACATCCACATTTCAACACCTCCAACCCACTACAGCGATCCCTCTCCCATTAGACTGAAGCTTTCACCCAAAAAAGGTGAAAATAATGTGTGAATTTCGATAGAAAACAAAGATTGTTGGCAGGGTTGTGCAAGTATGACATCAAATATTATTGCATGATGGATGTTTCCAATCAATACACATGCACAAACATCAAAGGACTGTAACCTTGTAATGGAAAGTCATATGAACTTCGGAAATGATATATGAAATTCAAATCAAAATCTCTCGTTCTAGGAGCGTTACAATGAGATGCCGGCTCCAAAGTTCCTGTATGGGTCGCACTACTCGACACCAGGCTTTGTCCTGTACTACCTCCTGAGGAGAGCACCAGAGCCCGCCCTCTGTCTGCAGAATGGCAAATTTGACAATCCGGACAGCTGTTTCAAAGGTGTGTATCATTCGTTGTTGTTTACCATCATTTGTGTGTCACAATAGTCACCCTGAACATTCGGTAGAATGAGGCATCCCCAGGAATGTTGACCCATAAGAGGCTTATTCATCAAATGATCTTGCTGGATCTTTGTTTTGTCAATAAATATCATTTATTGATCATATGTTGAATTCTGGCAGATGCCTTAGCCATGTATTGATCGTGAATTAGCTAAATAGTATTTGTGAAATATCCTATATATATCCTTTTATTTCATACCTAACGCAGTATTGTTGATTTCCAGCATCAAGGACAACTGGGATAATATCATTGAGTGCCCTCCGATGCAAGGATTTGTACCAGAGTTCTACATGCCTTTAGATGGCAGACTTCCTGGAGACTAGGTACAGCGTACAGTGGGGACAAGCAGGATGGGTCAAAGGTCAATGATGTGGACCTACCCCCATGGGCAGAAGGTATGCTAATTGCTTTTGCTGTACTGAACTGTACATACACATTCATATACAGTAGACTGTTATTTTGAGTGATACACCATATACATGGTGTTCATAACCTGGCCGAGTCCATGTGCAGTACAACCTCGCATCCTCATGTGAATTCTGCAAACTGATACATCGCGTCCGTTTGTATTTGTGATTTTAGTTTAGTGGGCAATGATCAGGTAGGAAAGTCTCAGGAGTCTCATGAACGACCCTGCAACCTCAACAACCCAAGAAGAGAACCTAGAACTCAAAGAATATCTTGGCAGTATCACAGTATCACGCCTGAGTGATTTGGGCATGTCTACACCCAGGTGTAAGTATTTACCCTTTGAGGTAATTTGTAATGGTTGCACTGTATGTGGATGCACCTTGGAAGTCCCTTCCAAGGAGACAACGAGCTGGTGGCAATTATCCAGTTGTGAAGGTGAGAAATGTGCCCTTGAAATGGTTTGGCTTTGAAAAATACCAATAAGCAAGAAAGGCATTCCCCTCAACAGAATTACGTTCTTAGGAATTACAAATGTGAGCGCCCACTATTAAGGTTCTTCAAAAGGTTCCTGTTACTTGTAATATCATTTAAATAGTGTCAATGTGTTTGTCATACTGTTAAGTAGAGATGTTTTTTTTTTGATATTCCCTTCACCATGTCCGAAGACTTTTTTGGGAGTTCATCATTTTTTAGCTCAAACCAGCTATCTGGTTTGAGCTTTTGTGATCCCCATTCATTCTATCTACTTCTTCCTGTGTGTCCACAGTTGATCTTTGGGTTCCCCACAATTGGCCTTTTAGGTCTGCCATGGAATCAATCTTTGAATTGATGTTGACCAAAATTGAAAATGATGATCATTGACCACTAGGCCATTCTGACCTTGTGAAAGGGTCAAGGTCAAAGGTCATAAGCATACAATGGCCATTGTTGTTCCCCCACCTCAACAAAAGGTATCTTCTCCGACAAAAAAGCATTAGATGTCTTGGAAAACTCAGTAATAATGTTCATTGGGTAGCGTACTTCAGATTGTACACCAGATTTTGAGGCACGTAATATCATGGCCATTAGAGTCAAAACAGTAACATCGGTGGAAAGAAATCATAGGCCTCAACAGTCATACTTTTGATGAATGTGGACCGACCTTGGGAAAACAAAAGGTTCATGAACCCTGAGAAACTTTGACCTTGTGAAGGTCAAGGTCAAAGGTTTTTTTTAAAAAAAAACACAGGCACAAAATGAAATGATACAGAATCTATAAAAATGCATTTTGATTTTAAGAGGTTGGACTGTTCTTAAAAGCCATTCTAAATGTTTTCTCAAAAAGTGCGTATTCATGACATGTTACACAAAAATTTACATGTCATGTTATCTGAGGTAGTTAAGGTGGATTCCATGGAAAAGTAGACATATTCCCAGGATCCTTTCACATTTCCCATATCACTCGGAGAATATGGACCTCGCAATCTAGCGGTATGTAGCTGCGTTCTGTCAGACCCGTATATACCGTAGATACCAGTAGAGCGACAAAAAAACCGAGGGGGACTGTTATTGCGCCACATAACTTTTGTACCAGCACTTATGGTGTGTATTCACTCTATCTGGGTAATTACCAAAGTCACAACTTGGAAAGAACGCACCATACTGTGCATTGCAATACCGACGTACGTACCGTACACGGACGGAGCGAGCGATTCGCGCAGCCGTCACTCGAAAGTGACACTGATATTTCTCGTTCCACAGAATAATAATGGAATACTCCTTCTAATAGAGAGATGTGTAGAATACAGAGAGAATAAATAAAGATATTCAGAAGTTTCATGGAAAGATCGGAACAATAGGGGATTTTTCTTGAAAACCAAGGATGAGAGCAATTAGCAGCGAAAGGTTTGAGGCAGATGGTTTTGTACTTCGTAGCATTGAACGTGTAACCTATATAATACTGTAAGTACTATGCCTAAGTTATTACGATACTACAGCACAAGTCAAAGTAGCCTACGATAACGTTAAAATCTGGACTCTGAAAACATTTGAAAAACCTCAGAGAATGAAACAGGCATGTTGGTGGGTTGATACAAACACATTTCACAAAAGACGGAATCATGGATTTGGCAAGGTGTCTTCGATAACCATTTTTCTGATCTAGGCCAAAGTGGGGTCCCTGTACAAAATCATAGCAAATACAGTAGCTTAGGGCATACTGCTGGCTACCTGGTGTAAGTTGTGGGAATTAATAGAGGCCATTGAAATTTAACCATTTTATTTCCATAATTCACTAAAATACAATTTCGCATGGAAAGGAAAATTCACTAGGGCCCAGAAAAATGTTGCCCTTGAAGGATTTACCCTTTGGGCGACAGTCACGTAGCTATGGGATGGCAAGCAGGAAACAGTACTGGCATGGGGGTAGCATTTTCCCTGTGGGCATGTACCCACTGTTTTCAGGGTAAGTGTGTAAGCAGTAGTTTGCAATGAACTACATCGAAGAAGGAGGCGTGAAGGAGATTTGTATTAAGGGTGGGGTCAGGGATTAGGAGTGGGGTGAAAGGTTATGGTAAGGTTTAGATGTTCGTAACAGCAAGATTTGTGATGACATCTGCAATTGGAATCTGACGCTTACTCTAACTCCTGGCCTCAATCCCTGACAACTGTTTAACACTAATCTAATACAACCAAGTACACATGAGTACACATTACGGTATGCACATCATGCCGTTTTTTGTTTCCTTCTCCTGACTGACACTTTTACAGGATTTCTCTTGAAACGGTGAAGGCCAATTGTAAAGAAATTTTGTATGTAGTATCAGGGTTGGGTGGACACAACCTGACTATTTCTTGGGCCCAAACTCCTATACGAGGTATTGGGCCAGGCAACGCAGTTAATGATTTGTTTTGTATAGCAAAAGTGCTCATCTAATTTTCAATTGTATAGCAATTAACAATTTTTGCATGGACTTAAAAAATGCTAACACATGTGCCATGTTTTTCTATTGTGAGTATTTATGTATCAGCCCTATTTTTTTTTTTCTAATCTCATGGAATCTTATTTTGGCTCACTTTAATTCAATTATTGTCACTCAGTGCATTTTGTCACAGAGGCTTATTTCATAGAAAGGAATATTCCCTTCCAGAAAAATATTTTTGTAGAATTAAAAAGACTTAAATTGGAGCTTGTCTACAAATGCATGCGGCCCAATATCAACTTATTTTTTAGCAAATCCTTGTTAACCCTCAATAGATGAGGCCTACTAGCCATTGGCCTTTTTTAAATGAGTTAAAAAAAAAAATGTTTTCTAATGCCGCTCCTTTTATATACTGAAAACTAAAGCTATTAAATGCAATTAACATTCCTCAACTCATAGGCCTAACTCTGATCAGAATGAGCACAAATCTAGTAGATTGCATTTTGAAGGTTTTTTCCAAAGAGGCAAAAAAAGCCATTGGGACTATCTATATCTATTTTTAACTAATATCATCATTAAGAGAGCAGCGTGATGTGTCATAACATCACGCCAATTACCTCATACTTTTTCTGTATTGACCAAATGAACACTCCTATCAATTGAAGTGTGTTTGGCTGACTGAAATAAATGGAAATTCCTAAGTTTACTTCTTAAATCTTGGCAATGCCCCAATTAACCGAAAAGTTGCCAAGCCCCACCCGAAAGGGCAAATTTTTAATCGGCGATTTTGTTCTGATCATATTTATGTTTTCATGGGGTAAAGTTGTTTTGCAGAAAAAGTAAAATATCACACTTCAACAACCATCTCACACAGGCAAATAGGACTGTTAGGCCTAGTCTTGGCTGTTCAACTTTTATTGACTTTTTGTACATGCAAGTTCAGCCTAAGACATAAAATCCACTTTCTGAAGGCAATTCAAATGAAATGTTTGTCAAACCTTGGTTAAAAGTATTAATATTAACCCACTTACATGGCCATTTTGATTATGTCCGGTTTTTAAAAGAGTGGCAAAATTGATTTTTTTAACTTTATTTTACTGTGATTTGCCACAAGCACTGGTCATAGTGGACTTTGTACTTGTACCACTGTGACGCAAACTGTCAATATTTTTTGCTCTATCGGCTTGGAAAACTAAGGGGGCTACTCGATGCTGGTGTCAGTATATTATACTCTTCATAAACTGTTTTTACATGTCCCTATTGTGAAACGCTGTTGGCATGCATTGTGGCACACATCGCGATTTCTGAATGGTAACAATACACTAAGACATCGATGTAAATCGCTGATATTTTTTTCGTTTTTGTCTGAACAGAACATCACCCCTTGGTCTACCAACCTTTTTATTTTACCATCCTTGAATTTGACCTGTGCAAATGCATTTTCAGTTTCACAGGCTATGTTTTGCCGATGTTATAAAAATCAGCCTGCATCTTGTAGCTTCCTTATCGCAATTTTGCGATCCCAAAAACGACGTTTGTTGCAGTCGTGCTTCAATTGAGGGGCGCAAATTTGTCGATGGCCATAAACCGGCTAATTGCGGGCCCTGTAATTGGCCTATTTCATAATATCATTGTTTTAGCTTTGCAAGATTTACAGATAACTGAAACTGCTATGGAGACTTGATTCTGGCACATAGGTGGAAGGGTTGTTTGAACTGATCAGATTTACAGCTAACAATTCAAGTAAGCTGTCTAAATTGCATTATTTATGTGAAATTCAAGATTTGTAAGATTTTCCTCAAACTTGGAAGTGAGTATGTATAAATCCAGTTCTGAAATTATTTAACAGAGAGTCAGGGTCAATGGAGTATTCAATTGTCTATTTGCATAATTTATGCAAAATCATTAAGTTGGTTGGATTTCATGAAAATCCTGGTGGGTATGCTTTACCTTGGTCCAGATTTTATCATGGATTCTGGGTAATTGGAGGTAATTCAACATAATGTCTAATTTTTTTTGCATAATTTCTGGGGAATGCACGTTTGCCGATTCCATGAACTTGTAGGGTATGATTACCTTACCTTCCAAACATATTTGAATGAGACTGGAAGTCATTCAGTTAGTCTATTTTTTATAGTTCATAAGCTTGTGCTATGGTACCTTAAGATTCCATTTTTTTTTTTTTTTTTACATGGAATCGAGTCACTGCGGGTTATTCATGTGTGTATAATTGCTTCATTCATGTAATGTTCAAGTTGGTAAGATTCCATGAAAATGTGTAGAGTGTGGTCTACCATGGTCCTGACATATATATTTGAATGAGGGAAATGGTCCCCAATGAAAGTGATATTGGTCTAATTTGCATAAGTCAGATAACAATTTCAGTCATATTCACAAAAACTTGTATCCTTCGGTAGACATGGTCAACCAGTTCAGTGAATTGAAATTGTTCACTGGTTATTAAGCTGTTCCTATTAAAGCTAATACAAAAATCTGGGAGCAAGCAGGGAATGGCTAGTAATGTTTGACATTGTGACTAATAGAAAAGCCATGATAGTGCAACCAGTGTGGTGACAACTGGGGGTGATCGCCTTGTACCCTTGAGACATCTTTCTGAACAAGTGAAAGTACCAAAATATACAGAAATGTCTAAATTCCTGTAATAGCGGGAGGGACGATCAAGATGTTAATTTATTTTTACTTTGCCTAAGTTAAGCCTGGCCTTGGAGGCTAAAGATGGGCTAAATGAGAAAATGGTAAGTTAAAAACAAGTAGTCAGTACAGTTAATCCTCAAGGGAACGGACTGTGGTCAGGGGGTTACAACACTTCCACAAAAAACAGACTGTTACATTGAGTATTCAGTCTTCTGTGAGGACTGTAAATTAGGGCTAGGCCAAGGGCATATGGCCAAATTTCTTTGGGTTTGTATGCTGAGTTCAACCTACTGCTTTCTACAGTTTCAGCCAACAACGTTTCGCAAGTACCCATTCAGCTTAACTGTATCCATGGATGTTTCGGCCAACCACGGCTGGATGGTTTGGCCGCCTGCCTTAAATACAACCAACATACTCCTGATATTCATTCCTATGATACCGGCACTAATGCAATACGTGTGACCGTTTCTTTGTTCTAACCATAGACTCGCTCGAAGATGCGCGCATACAACGCCACTATAAAGAAGGACAAGCAGGTAGTTGAGCCCAAACATGTCCAAGGCTTTTAAAAGGACTTATTTTTAACATTTTTTTTCTATAAACTCAGGTGTGTATGAGTCTGAGGTGCTGAATAATAATCATTACCACATCGAGGATAGGTAAAAAAGGAACTAAAGAATCAAACATCATTCACATGAAGTTCCCGGACGTCATAATCGCTCTTGTTGATCATCTTGAAGTGAAATATTAGAGCATTTTCTTTCCCAGTTTGAGCTACAGCACCTTGGTGCTCTTGTTATGTCTTCTGAGCGTTATATGGAAAACGTTGTACCCACAACACATTCAAATTGACTGGGATAATTGTGAACTGCTTTGAGATGTGTTTCCCACATGTGAAGTTCTATATTGAAATCTAAATCAAAAGCAGCTCCTCTCATGCTAGTGATATGTGAGTGTTTGTTTGGAAGGCAGTAAACAAGATAAAAACTAGTCCTGTGGTTGCAAATCAGTATTTCCGGACCGATTACGAGTGTCCCCGTCTCCTCGTTCTCTCAGTGTGCGGACTTCATCTCTCTCGTTACTTTCCAGATCCTACAGACTTCTGTAGACAGATGCGCGCTGCGTTGGAGAGCGACTACGTCTCCAGCACCTACACCACTGGATCAACTCATCTTTGGTTACCAGCAGAAAGAGAAGAGGCAGAGAGAAAGCTGACCAATGGTGAGGACCAAACCTTGATGTCTTCTGTGATCACATGAGCCACTTTGGTCTGGAGAGTGATCTAGCTGGTTCTCTATTCCCTCCACTATGAGATATTCTGGATGGGGCGGTTACCAGTGGGGAGGTCATGTGTCCTAGGGATTGTAGTATCAGAAGGTAGATACTCACCATCCCCGCACACTGTCTTCTCTCAGGGTTGGTCATGTAGATGGTATATGAGTAATCATCCAACGCGGATCTCAAACTTTCAGGCTGCTGTCCCCTTCGTCCACTTGGAGTGGAACCGCCCCCCTCCTCTGCACTTGCAAATGGGGCTAGTCATCAATGTATACTCCTCGCCAGAGCAGTGGTTTCCATACTCCTCTGATTTGTTCCATGCAGATGGTTCTAATGTATTTTGAACATACTTAACCAGTTCTGCGAAATGTCAACAAAAAGAACTTGTCAGTCGCTAATATGAAGATGCTGTGTGAATTCCTTTTGGACTCTCAGAAAATGGTATGTCCCTTTGTGTTGAATGATGTCTGCCATGCAAACTCGGTAGCTTCCAAATGATGTCAAAATATCTGTAGGACTTACACACTTATTTCTGCAAACCCCATGCTGAAAGATCTGTGCTGCAATTTCAAGCACTAATTATTCTCGCGGATTGAGATCCCTCAATCCTGCTATCAGCATTAGGCCTGAGACTTAACTAGAAAACCAGTGACGCTTTCAAAGTCCAATTATACAGCCATTCAAGTCTAAGCAATATGCTCTGAAAGATTCATCACTACTGTGGTGTATGGTGGTTGGATTTAGTATAATACAGAAGTCGATGGCTATAGTGGTGTATTGTGTCATAGTAGTATTTGCAGTTGTATCATTACCCAAGTATTTGATGGTATAAAAACAAGGACAGAAACTATCCTGCTCAAGTAGCAGTATATAGAATTACAGTGTAGTTCCATTTGGTATGCCACATGTGTTAACATATGGTTCCAGTGAATGAATCGTAGGACATTTTCTTTGTAATGTTTTTTGTTTTGTCATTGCAGTGTTCTATACCTTACCTAGAGGGAGCCATTGCTTGAAGGAGTGAGTCTCACCACCACTTTTCACTGTTTCTTAACCATTCTGACTAATATTTTCACCACTCTAACTCACTACTTGAAGGCCAATGGTCATGTAACAGATTTGCTACCCAGGTGAAAAGGGACACTTCAAAAAAACTTACTGCCCCAAATTTGGAGGTACAGGCCATGTGGCCTTTATGCGTATTTCAATTACTTTTATTCGGGGAGATTCGGGGGAATCAGACATCACAGGTGGGAACGATGCAAGGTTGCTGATAGATCCTACCAGTAAATGGGCATTTTTGTGCCATGATAACCCGGATAATCAAGGGCATTTACTTAGAAACTGAATGAGATTATGCTTGATATTGCGTGACTGATTTCTGTAGTTTTTATCCGGAATCCCATCTATAGTGTGTTTAGGACAATATTGTTCAAAACTGCATGTTTTACATTGACGTGTTTTAAAGGGGATCTTGTGGGGTGCCTCCGTGCATGTCAAAGGCAATTTTTGTAATAGCTGAGTGAGCCTATCGGCTCATTCGAATCAGCTGAAAGTCGTATAAAGTCCGATGTAATAATGTAACAAATGAAAGAACCAAAAGTGCAGTCAGATTACATGACATTGGCCTTAACTGCTAGTTGGTATATAAAGTCTTCCTGACACTCTTCTTTTCCCTCTTTTCCAGAGTTTCTGCCCAGAGGAGCAGGATCCCTGCGGTCGCAGATCATGGAGTTTGGCCAGGATCCCCAAACAGCTCTTCGTCAACCCCCACCCTGCGCGGTTCTCCGTCAAACGAGGGAGAACAGGGCGACCCGGAGGAACCTCAGGCTCCTGCTCCAGAGCATGGCATCGATGAAGACGGTGGTAGTAACCCAGAGGAAGAGAAATATTCCCCAGAGGTGCTGAGGCAGACGACAGAACGTGAGTTTGATTGGTGGGATTACATGCACCTTTGCGGAAGATACAAACAATATAAAGAGCTCCCTACATGTTGGTTCAAAAGCCTTTCTGGTTACAGTTAATGAATGATAATTGCTGTTGGTCAAGGTCATAGGGGAACACTGGCTGTTCGTGTGCACGAGCAATGTGCAAAACAATCTTTTGCAACTCCTCTGACGAAAACTATACATCTACAAGCAAAAACTCCACTGGATTTTCTACATACTTAATATCAAGCAATAACATCTGAAAATGGGATGGAATGGGTTGTGTTCTCAAAAGAGTGTTGACATTAAAAAGAAATCATGGCATATTGTCGAGCAGAGGATCAAACCTATTCAAGGTCCAGCAAGGCTGACAGCCCTGGATACTGCAGTATTGTACAGCTGCGAAATCCCTCACCAGTACACGGAATAGCAATGCTTATTGGCGGTTACCTTAATGTGGGGGTGGGGGTGATCACCAAGGCAGACGGCAACTTGCAAATTGCCTACCCCTCCGTTGTCCCGTTCCAATCCCTTGTACCGAGCACCCAGTGAGAAGGCAGCAGGTACCATTGTCAAGTCTTCGTAGACACAACCAGGAATTCGAACCTGCTCAGCAAGTGCACCATAATAAAAAACAAAACAAAATGATTTACTAGGAAGACCTGAAAATTTTGTCAGTCTAACACAGCTGTACTGTCGCCGTTATTGTGTAAAGTTCTAAAAATGTTGAAAAGGAAACCAATGAATATTGTTTCTTCACTATATTGCATTTGATGTGACAGCAATTGCCCGATGAAAAGACAAGCTTATGTATGGTTAACAGGCTCCCCAGTACTCACCAAAACCAGAAAGCTCTTTTTTTCTCTCCAGAATCCACCAGAACCAGCTTCAGGGAAGTCATTGACACAGCTGAAGCCCATCATTGCGAGAAACTCCAAAGAGTAAGTAGGATTTTTTTTTTTTTTCCACAGGGAAGCTACAGGTTCGTGGGTATTATATGAAGAAACTCATACCTGACGCTGCTGTCGGGTTGTATATATTTCTTGGGTATTGAGGCTATTGTGTTCCAGGGAGATAATTGGAAATATTTTTTAACAATGGCTGCACAAATTTTTCATACCATGGCTGTATTCCCATGTCTTATATTCATGCAAAAGAGCCTACATTCCTATGTAATGAGAAGAAATAATCAAGCAAGGGACGGTTCGTGTGAAGGCTACTGTAACAAGAGAATGTAGAACACCTCCAATTTGTGAGGGTTGCAAACTTCAAAACATCTTACTCCGACCCACCCAGCATTGCGTTATTGCTCTTGATAATAAGATACGTTTGTGAATCGCCATCATGGCAGCAAGAGCTCAATCGACAAAGGTTGGAGAGTATGAGCTAAAGCAAAAAATCTTCAGTGGACAGCGCTGTGGCGGAGATCGCAACGCCAACACTATAATAACCTGGAGTGGGGACGTAAGCATGGGCTGGGGACCAACCTAAGGACCATGTACAACAATCTAAGTGATGCAAGATCTTATTCCCATGAAGATGAATAATAGCCACTGGCCAATAAACTCGTGGGATCTTTAGGTCTTTGACATCTTGGAAAACCCTGTCTTTGGATTTTTTTTTTCACGTATCGGGAACGTTTGTATGATCTGTTTTCGTTGGCCTTTCAGTGCTGTGACGGCGCTTAGATATCTCAAGTGACCAGAAGATTATCTACTCAGTATCGAAAGGTATTGCCTCTCAAGGGAATAAGTTTTTTATTGTAATTCTGTGCATGTTTCTACGATGGAATCAACAAGCTCATGGGTTACATATAAAGATAATTGTACTCATTCAGTGTTCAGTCTTTCAAGTGGAACTGTAATCACGTATATAAGCTACACACGTGTGAAAAAGAAACACAAAGCTGTATTAAAATGAATAAAATAACCAGAAATGCTGCAGTTGTTGGGTCGCCAGCAAGTATTTGCACCACCCCTCTCCACCCAGGACTAGTTCTTCATCAATCTTTTTGCGAACAAATATAAGGTTGAATTTGGGGGGGATTAATGTAAGAAATGGAGCCAATACAGCCTATCCAGCACTAGCAGGCCAGATTTGGCCTGTGAGTTGTCGGCAGCCATATAAGACCTACCAGAATAGTCATTCATATTCATCCGGAATGACCATTTCCTTCAATGAGTCCAATTCCAGTAATAAGGAAGATGGTCTTAGACTTATTGGGGCTCTGAGGATGCAGTTACAACTTTCTCACCAAACCTGATTTTGGTGGTTTATAATTGAATAGTCCTTTTCGCAACATGGCCTCTCGCAATGCATTTGTGGTCCAGCTCAGGGGTCAGAGTAGGCAATCTGTGGAAGGCCAGTAGGAATTTCAGCGGTAAAATTGATTTTCTCTGGCGAAAAATGGCACATTTAGGTCAGATCGTCCCGATAAATGTAAAAAATTATCGGGGACACGACTTACTCAATTTTTAGGGAATACGCAGAGGGGGGGGGGGGGGATGGGAAAGATAACTAAAATTTACAAGTTTTTCCAATACACAAAACTGCCCCCTGAACTTGAAGTATCCCAGCATGCATCAAAACTATCTCACAAGGCACCCCAACATGCTATTGACAAAAAAGTAAAACGGTTTGTTTTTTCTCTGAGCAGATGGCTCATATAAACTCTACTCCTGGAGGACAAACACCCACTCAGGCGATAAATCTGCAGCATGCCCCTGTCATCACTAGCTGCTATGCCTGATGGGAACTCTGCACTCGTGGCATCGTGGGACAATTCATGGTGGTACTCTCAATGTAAGGATAGACTATCTCGGACTCAAGTGTAGACAGACACCTGTATCCTCCTACTCATGTATCATTGCCGAATTAGGTGATAAATTGGGGTACTTTGAGGCATTACAGATAATTCAACACGCGTAGAATACTGCCTGTTTTGGGATTGGTTAGAGCGTTGTACATGTAGTTTCAATGCAAATTGACCTGTCAGTTGATTTGCTGACCGGCCGTTGAGGCTCGCTGGGGTCTGGCAGTCAGATATCTTGAACCATGAACCAGTTCGAGTGGTTGGCTCAATTGTAGGCGGCGGCATATCCACCCGGTAGAACGGGGTTCGAATCCCGGTGGGGGTAATACAAGATTCACAAAATGGTACCGTTGCCTTCTCGCGCTGGCGCTCAGCACAAGGGATTGGAGCAGGGCCAAATGAGGGGTACTAGGCCAATTACGCAGGTTCTGGGTATCTAGGTCTGGCGTTGCTGGGAGTTGATAGGTTCATCCTCTGCTCGGCGAGTATACTATGGGAAGAAAAAAGTTGAAGTTTAATGGGCAACTGCAGGATCAATTAGGAAGAGCTAATAAAATGTCTGAATTTTTTATTCTTCAAATGAACGTGTCACTATAAACTAATGCTATAATAGTTCGCAAATACAAGTGAAGAGTCCTCTGGATTTTTGTGCAGTGTATGTGCAAGATCGGAACAACATCCATCATGCAATTGTGATGATGTAATACTTGCACAACTCTGCAAATCGTCTATTTTTCCTAATATAATTGCAAATAGAAAGTTTTTAGAGAGATTATTGGAATAATAATCGAGTAAGACAGTAGAACTCCATGGAATGTTAGTAATTTAACATGATGAAATACAAAAAATATTTCGGCTGATAGCCACGCCGTGTTATGCAAGAGACTCTCCCTAATTCCCATGCATGGGGGAGTGAGACTCTGGAGGTAATGACTACCACACAGGAACATGATATTGGAGTGGCAACAGACATTTCATCTAGCACCCCAGGGACTCTAGGAATAGATCTCGCGCCTGCATTGGGGTATCTTTACACAATTTAAGATACTAATCCTCCATTCCAGACATCTTTATTCGGACTTGGGAGAGTGGTCGAGGTGATACACGCCCCGATGATGCCATAACGCAGCTTTGCTGCAAAACAATGAGGGCGCTCTCTTGGCACTGCATCGTGGACTCCTCGGTCAAAGTCTTGTCAGCGCCGACCATCGATGCCAGGAGGAAAGGTGAGGACTGCTGTATGCAGAACTGAAAACGACACAGGGGTGAGGGATAGTATAGTGTAAAGCTATTTGCAAATGTGGAGTTGAATCTCATGAGTACATGCAGACACCTTGTACTTTGAGACCAGAAGAGGATGGTAAACGTCTGCTGTTAAAGCGGATTAGATCGGATCAGCTCGGTTGGTAGAACTTAGGACAGGTGATCGCAGTTGCAAGTTCGAAATCCCAGGGGACCCTGGCAAAGTACTTGTCTCCATTGCCTCACCCACACAGGCGTTGAAACCAATTGCTGAGGAATTGAGTACACCTGGTACTATAATGGCAGAACTATACTCTCCGGATTGTCGGGAGGTATCAGTTACTTGTGATCGGAGTGATATATGTAAAAGCGCTTTGAGAACATCTTCGAAGTTGGAAAGCGCTATATGAGCATGTGGATATATTATATATTATGATTAAAGGACTATGATTCTTCCCTGGGGTGGAAGCACTACTGGAAAGCATGAGATGGTGAAAAATGAGGGGAATGTGAGGGCTATGCGATCCTGTTCCCTAGCCTACTGTTTTGTGTTCTCTCGGTATCATATCCAACATAAACATGCGTGACATCACTTTATGATTAATACAAAGTTTTGTACTGGAATTTGCATACATCAAGGATGAATTGTTATGTGGAGGTGCAAGGGACCATAGTTTAAATTAGTAGTGCCCTCTTGAGAGTTGCTCTTTGTTGCTCTTCATTCGCTCACCTCTTCGCTATATTTAGTGACAAGAACTCGTACCATGTAGATGATAAATATTGTTTGCAAGACATCAAGTGGCAATAAAGCTCTCCCAAGAACAGAGGCTTCCAGAATGGAACCATCATCCAGTGTCCATTGGACACCTCGATCGGTTATTGCGAGATTCCCTTTGTGATGTCTTGGGGTGAAGCCCCGGGGGTAGGAACTGGTTCCTCCGCTATAATACAAGTTATTGCAAACAAGTACTGTGTAACAACAGGTACTGTGTAACAAAACTGTTTACAGAGTTTATGGAATAATCTTTCAAATTATATTGAAATAAAAACAATGCCACATGATCAACCCAATATGGGGTGGTAGGTCTTTGAGAGTCCAATGTTACCTGTGCTATTTTAGCTCATACTGGGTGTTGTGCATGGTTTCTCCAACAGGAGTTGATAGGTTGCATGACTTTGTCAAGATGAGGATCAGTCGCAAGGGAATCATCGAAGCCTTCTCTTGTCTCTTTTTCCCATTCCGTTTATGGTGATCCTCTAGCAGCCCTGTGACATTAGGGGGGTGGTAATGGCTGAGATATGATTCCCACTGTTCCATTCACCCATATCTTGTCAGCTTCCTGTTCCTATCTCTCATTTCTTTTTTACCATATTTATCAACTCTCCTGATTACTTTCAGGCTTTCCCCTTGGTAAGCCCTGTCTCCAACCCCCATACGGATGTTCTTGTCTGTTGTACTAAAATATCTCTCATATTGCGTATATTTAATACCCTCAGTCACCTGCGTCGATCTTACCTCTGACCAGTCCATGTTGGCCTCTTGCACCAAGATGTCGGTACCTACATTTGGAATGCCTCTCCAGCTCCTGTCGTCAGGCATTCACACAGTCACATAGGCAACGTTAATGCCATCGTGTTCAGTCCAGGTGCAGTACCATTGC
Source organism: Sclerodactyla briareus (assembly GCA_026419785.1). Taxonomy (NCBI): domain Eukaryota; kingdom Metazoa; phylum Echinodermata; class Holothuroidea; order Dendrochirotida; family Sclerodactylidae; genus Sclerodactyla; species Sclerodactyla briareus. The sequence continues at coordinate 1,795 of JAODTK010004621.1, read as the reverse complement.
TATCCAATCGTGAATTTACTTAGTCAAGCGTAGCCCTGTGCGAGTGTCCATGTGTGGTAACTGGGTGAAGCGATTAGTCCATCAATGGCTTCACTCCTGATATCTGAAATGACATGGTAAATAAACACTCTGATTTGACAAATGAGTATGGAGAATTATTTGACTGTTGAGAATGTTGTATGAGCTCAGTGGCATAGCCAGTGGGGGCAATTCCCCCCCCCCCCCTTGACAATAAAAGTTGAGAGAGCAAGTGTGCATCGTAATTGAAACGCCTCGGAACATATACATCTTCTGTCTGACTTCGTTGGTGCTGAATGTTGCAACAAAGTGAATGAACTGGAATTCATCTGTTCATTCACCGATATACTAAGGGGACGCGAGGCTGTCTGAGAGTAGCTTCAAGAATCTTGCTTTTGGAATAATGTCATCTCCCTGCCCGTATGATATCTAGTTATTCTGAAAAGTAAAGAAAACTGCAGGCGTGGAACAACAGAGATTTATGGTGAAGAATGGGGGGAAAACTATCTATAGGTCAACCCATTTCAATACAAGGTTTTATGTGGATCATGGCTCAAAGTCAGGCCATAAGCAGAGAAATGGGGAGAATCCCAATGCACAATAACGCATGACATCACACATTGGACAACAAGGAAATTAGTTATTATTGATTGTTTCATTTTGTTGAAAAGGCCACATTAGCAGATGGTCGTGTTTTCCCCACCAGTAGTCGTCTGGAAACTGGTGAACACGGTCCCGGGGGGGTCCAGACCCGTGTCCAATCAAGCTGAAGTAGGTCTGTCGCTTTGTCGGGGGAGTACAAGAAGCCTTGTTTTTGTTGTAAGATCACCAGTCATTGTTTGGTGAGGAAATGGAATTTCTGTGAAAAATAATGTTGCCACAATCAGCTTGTAAGCACGTTAATTTGACCATAGACGATGAGGCTCATGTTTCCCTGTGATGAGTACAGAATTGTTTGGGGTCAAGTCAGAGGTCATCTGAGGTCATATGTTTGGAAAATCTGTAAACATGCGTACGTCCAGAATGTCTGGGTCTGAATCAACTGGCATTTGTGTGTAGCTTCCTTATTGAGGGTAAGGAACCCTATCTTGTTAGGAAATAGTGGTGTGGAAACTCAATAATGAATTGCCAATTTCTGCTTGTAAACCTTAACGGGACTGGGTTTGATGGATCCAGCTCATACTTGGTATGTCCAATGATAAGGCACGTTCTGGGTTTTGGGGTCAGGATCATCAACGGTCATTCGAGGTCAGTAGAGGTCAAATCTGAAAATCTGTGAAGCGCGGATTCAAGAAGCGTGTGATCCCGTTGGATGCTGGGGTTAGCGTCTGTATCAAGAGTACAGGAACCACATGTGGTGTTCAGTAGATCAGGTGCCCATTTCCTATCAACAAAAGGAAAATCGTGCAAATGATACTGTCTCTAGCTCAGCTGGAATATGACAACTCTGCACATCTGAAAGTGCAGTGCATATGTGTTCCCCATGATATGTACATGATTCCGTTTTTTGGTAAGGTCAGAGGTCAAAGTTGGAAAATCTTTTGAACATGTGTATAGAGTTCTTGGTTGGACAAGTGCCAGGAATTTCTGGGATTGTCAAGATAGTGTTAAATCACTTACATTTTTGGTTTGCATGCAGACTGGTTTTCAGTCTGGAAACATTGGTGAACACGATGAGCCAGAAACAGTAGTCCAATCAAGATGAAGTTTGGTGTGTCGACCTTTTTTTGGGGAGTACAGAACCCTCTTGTTTTGTTGTAGAGCACAGTCATTGTTG
>JAODTK010004610.1:0-170499 GCA_026419785.1 Sclerodactyla briareus | reverse complement strand
GCCCCCCCCCCCCCCCCCCCCCAAGCATATGACCCTAGCTACGTTCCCCTGGGTATGACTGTGAAAAGACCGTTTTGGTGGAGAGAATTAGATTTAGAACGGACTTACACTGTATGCTGAGATGAAAGGGCAATGAATATCGAGCAACTCTGCTGATAGGGACGTTAAATTGCTTCATGGGGAACTCGAGGAAGATATTTCCGTGGAACAATTGCCGTGATGCGGCATCATTTGGTAATGCCCGGTATCTTATGACTTCTCTTGTTCGTCCATTTTAATTTTGAATGCTCTCTGGCTGCTAACGGAACTCGTATCTATCTTTCTAATGCTAACAGCCGCAGCTCATCTAGGCTCTTTTTCATATGTGTTTAGTTTAGTTTAGTGGAAAAAGGGTCTGGAGACAAGATACTCATGTGGGAACCCTGGTAGCCACAACGTCCCAAAAGAGAAGAACCAACCCCAGATGCTCAAAGATTTCGCCCACAATTCCTGAGAAATAAATCAAGACGCTTGAATGCATTCACACACTCTTCGACAGAACAAACTCTTCAGGAAGGCTATTCCACTCATAATAACTCTCTGGGAGAGAAATATTTCCGAATGTCCAACTCTACAACAGCGTTTACCACGAAGACTTGAGCCAATGACCCCTTTTGATGTAACTGACCAACTCAAAGAAGTGGATGAGGCCCTCGAATCTATGCCCAATTTTGAAAACCTGAATCAATCACCATCAAATAGTCTCAGCTCCATCGAAGTTATACCGCGACGCCTTAATCTCTCCTCGTAAGGTAAAAAAAAAAGAAACCGTGAATTACATCTAGTGGCCTACCCTGAACGTTTTCAATTACCTGACTTGTCTTTCGAGAAATATGGATTCCATACTTGGGCGGAATACTATACTCCAGTGTGAAGGTCTCATCAGCTTGCTTCAACAACCGTGACAACAGTATCTTTATCAAGAAAACTAAAGTGACGTCTTATCAAGCCAAGAATCCTCTCTACCTTTCCTCGCAGCTTCAGCACACTGCTTAGAAGGTTTCAAGAAGAATCAAAAGAACCTCGAGATCCTTTTACTGATTTCACCTGATGAATATATTGCCCATTTAACTTGAAAGAACCGTTTGCGATTGTGGCACGCACTTGCATAACTTTGCACTTATCTGCGGCATTGAAAAACATTTGGCCGAATCGGAAGACTATTTGGAATTATATCAAGATCCCTTTGGCCAATATTGCCAACATCATCATCGTTCGAAGCAATCTCCCGATACAACTGGGGTGGGGGGGGGGGGGGTATCGCCGCAAAAAAAATTGCGTGTGTACACGCATGAACCCGCTATATGGTATTGCACATAGTTGAGGAGTGAATATTGGTTTCCCATAGGCAGAACCATTCTAGATGAAAGCACATACGAATAGGCAAATAAGCCTCAGATATCAATTCGTATCACCGCGAATGAATATGAAATCTTTCCTCAAACGCCAATAAACGTAAATATGTTTTAGGGAGAACACACTCTAAATTTATGCGTGAAAGATCATAACATCACAACCATTGTATAGTGTCCTGAATAGGTTTTTTTTAGGAAGATATTCCCTAGGCTGATAGAATTTCATGCATTTTTTTTTTTTATCGTCCCTGAATTAAGACTGTATACATACGGACTGAGAATATATTATTTCTAATGGGTTGATCAGTAAAGGCGATAAATTGCAAAAAGCTGCAATTCGTCACCATTATAACGATGTGAATCGTATAGCCTAGCACCTCCCATGGACCTATATTGGGTAAACAACTCGGAGCGCTTCACAAGAGCTCTATTATAAAACATTGATCTTTACAATTACACTACACATACATGCCAGTGCCGCACCTGAAGCACTGACCACGCATGCCAATGTGTATCAACGACAGGGGACTTCATGTTCAAACGTGGTCGAGAGAACTGGGCGCACTATGAGGGCGTCAGACCCCCCCCCCCCATGACCGAAGGAATCACCAAATTGCGCAAAACCCGAGTGTTGCAGTTCAGTGACGTTTTGCGACGTTATTTAGTGATTATTGCAGGCGCATGTGTTAGAAGGCCTATAAATTGTAATGACCACTTGGACGGTGAGGCAATTAATGAGGGCGCATTTGCCTTGGGTTCCGACCTCAAAAACCCCCCAAGGGACAAAATCTCTCGTTGCCGACGCATGGGAGAGACGTTAAAGATGATACGGAATCATGGACAGCACGCAACTTGCATGTCAAGTCTTGTCGATACGGCAATCTGGAAGCAGGCGGGGGTTTTACGGGCCGGGGGGGGGGGAGCTCGGGAGTCACAGCGGAGTGGCGCAAATTTTCGATCCCGCTTGACAGCAATTTAACCCCGTTCGTATTTCCCTTAACCATGGCATGATTCAAATTTCACAGGAAACATTTGTGCAAGCCGGTTTGGTACACAAGAAGTAAAATTCTCGCCTCCCACTTTTCTAGTCAGAAAACTCGTTTTTCAATTCTAAATTAATATAATAACGAGCCTATCATGCCGCATATGCTCAATTCTAGTCAGATTGCAATTTTGTGCTCAAAGTCTGTAGAGATCCAGTACCAAAGCAAAATGACAAACTGTCGGCGCGCATGGGGTGGCCGGATTTCCCATCTAGATTGAGTACAATTTTGTTTATTCTCTACACTTAATAATCGCGTATGAACACTTCTATCCGCATGGGCAGAAGAGGAGAAGCGCCAACCCCCCCCCCCCCCCCTCTCCAGTTCGAACATAAAAGCTCAGTTTATACACAAGCTGTTCACAGTTACAGTCAATGAGATGTATTCTGTATTGCTTGTGTCAAAGTCCATCGGGTACACCAACAGCTCAAACTGACAACGACCAGTGTGCTAACAATCCTACCAGCACAAAAAAGGTCGAGCCAAAAAATGCGAATATCGTCGTTAAAATGAGGCAAAGGCGTTGCCGGAAATTTATAGTGAATACCCTTCCTATTCTTCTCTATCAAGAGAACAGAGTTTTCCCGCTTCGGCGCAAAGTCTGATGTCCTTTGTCAAATATTAAATGCTCTGAACTTGGCCGGCGTGATAAATGTCAAAAATGGGGGGGGGGGGGGGGGGGCGGTAAAACCAACCAATTTCGACTACGCGACGCGCCAACCTATGGTGGCGTTCCGCTTAATATTCATCACCATGGCCATCCCACTCCTCATCGCAAAACTTAACAACGCCTTTGAGCTAAGGAAAAATGTCAGTCAGTCCAGATGCCATGTTCATACGGTTTTCGGCGTGAACATGTGCATGTGTGTAAACGCAAGATCGAAAACCATCCCATCATGTAATAAATTATTTTCATACCCACATGAATATTCAAATATTGTTTGTTTCCTATCGAAATTTACACATTAATTCCACTGTGATTGAAAAAAAACCATTGTGGAAGAGTTGATTGGTGGAGGTAATTGTTACTGATGAGAGAAAGATAGAATAGAAATCCTGCGAACCTGGCGGAAGTAAGTTGATTCAATACGATCGATAAAACAATACAAAAACAGGGTTTAGATTATAACTAAACTGTTATCCACTATGACACATTATCTATTTAGATTCGTTGATTATTGCAGATTTGAACTTCCTCCAGTGCAAAAAAAAGAAAGGCGCGACAGCGTCGAGGGTTCCATGAACCAAACCCAGGGCATGGCTGTACTGGAGCTCCTATCTAGGCAGAGCAGGAAATCAGTGTGGAAACGTTACTATCAAAGCCGTCTATTTAGACTCTGGTTGTTACGTCCACAGCGCCCTCGCTTCGTAGTGTTATAGTCACCATGTGATTTGGGCGACCATGATCGCATTTCGTCAGAAGATAGAATTGTTCCGTTTGGCAGTGGCGTCGTGCCCAATGGGGCCGGGTGGGGGAGGGGGGCGGGTCTCCCAACCTTTGTCAGGGGTCGTAAAAATTGAATATTCAAATAAAAAGGCATTCTCGGAATCGAAAAGTAAAGACTATATAGTCAAGTGTCTTTGATCATCGTGCGGATTCCCACACACCTCAACATCAAACATATGTTGAGATTAGTACATGCTTGCCTTCGAATTGGTCTGTCCAAAGGATCGCGCTTGATCTTTGATTAAAATACATAGGCGCCACCCACGGACCAACCTGAGGTCATTACGCTCAAGACTTCTACGATATACCGGCCGGGAAAATGCATCAAATTCGCGTACAATTACACGCTGGATCCCCCGATATTTCAAGTTGTTTTTGTTCTAATATTATGGAAAGTGTTCAACGATACACTAACAGCCCCTTCGGGTTACCAAATGGCAGTCCGCGGGCCAAAAATTGCGGCCAGATGAAGCTCATTATAGAACTAACATTGCGGACCACAAAAATCCTTTGCTTCGACAACATCGTGCTACGCTGCTTGACAAATCATGGTGCCACTTGCCTACTCCACTAAATCCTAAAATCGCTGAACTGCTAACGTGATATTCTTTCATATGTGAGTTTATTTTCATTTAAATGTGAGAAAATGGCCATCTGGCCATCACAATTTGGCGTCTAAGAACGCCAGTTTGGACATTTTGCCCAATCACGCCTGAGGTGAAATTCACTTTCATTTGTTGAAGGTGTATTATGTATCTTTTTCGATGAAAATCTGGCATCTAACCATGGCATATGTGCAAAACCTTACTTCATAGATATGCTACGCTGCGCGAAAACTAATTATGCCGCTCCGCAATTATGGGCCCAAAATTCGCATGAACATAGTAGTGGATAAGGCTGAAATTCATTCTAATATGTAAAGTTAACTTACTTTCAATTTATTTATTGAAAATCGCCATCTGGAGATCACCATTCGGCATTCATAATGATCAATATTAAAAAAAAAATGCTTCGCTGCGCGGCTCCCAAGAATTGTGCCGCCTCGCTTGGACAGCCTTGAAATCGCAAGAACATAGTAACTAACGTGAAATTGTACTAATGCTCAAGTTATTTTTCAATTATACCAAGGCAAATAGCTATTGGAGCTCACAATTTTTTTGGGGGAAAAATTTGAGAAGCCTTGTTTGAAAATTCAGCTATTTGGCGCGGAAATGATGGTGCCGCTTCGAATGGAATAAAGCCGACTTGGAACATACGGGAGATAAGATGAAATACGTTTTAATTTGCAAAGTTTATTTGCAATTTACTACATGAAAAAATAGACATCGGGGGTCACCGTGCATCAGAGAAGATCATGATTTGAAGTCCTCGCTTAGCTTCGCGGCATCCAATGGTGGATTTCATCGGATATAATCGTATCAAAATACTGTGGGTTGAAGTGGAATTCCTCTTTTTTCAAATTTGAGTTTACTTTAATTACTTTGAATGACTCTTGATGGAGCTCCCATTGCACGGAGAAAACTTTCAAAATTCGAGCACGGCAATCAATGGTGCGCCGCAGCTTAAAAAGATTGACGACATGATGTCAGTGGGCACCTAATTTATTTCACATCTTTTTATGCCCATCTGAAACCCATCAGTGGGAGCCCCGGTTAACTCCTCTGTGATGATAAACTGAAGAGGTGTAAAAAGGAGTGAATGTAAGCCAGAAGGCTATCAACTGAATATTCTGGAGAATATTTCCCGGAATTTAAAAAAGTTTGGGAGTTATTGAAATTTTAGGGGCGTTCTTTACCTCCATAAGTCACGGAAAGTGCAGAATGTTTTTTTCCTGGCTCACTGACGAACATTTGTGTATGTTGCGCCAGAAGACTGTGGTGCGCTCGCTTAGATTCATCAATAAACAAATATTTTGCCACGACGCCCATGCAAACGTGAATGCCCCCGAGCTCCGTCGCCGGAAACTCCTCATTTGAAAGGGCTGGGATCACGAGAAGAACGGGGATAGGCAGCGTAATCGGATAAAAGTGATATCTCATCCTTTCTGAAATTCGATTCGTGCCCGAAATACCCGAAAGTGTTATCCAAAGAGCCAAAAGTTAATGCTAATTTTGAACGCCACAATAACCAGGTGATAACATACGTGGTATAGGACTGTATAGATTTTTTTTTTTTATATGACCCTGGGTCCTTTTCTCGCCAAATTCGGATACCCCCCCCAACACACAAAGGGGATAAATAACCGTCAATAAAAATTCAGTTTGTTTCAGGAAGCCGGTGTCGTCGCGTTACTCTCTATACAGATTATAGCGTGGAATTTAATTTCCCCGCAAAGTAGCTTGGACAGACAGACATTCGGACGGACGGCCGGGACGGACATACAGAAGTGCCGATATCAGGAAACACACAGAATACCGTAGTAGACTGTTTTGAATGTCGACAAAACGGGGGTAGGTTAGTGTCATAGAAGAGTAACTCCTGGTAAGCGCATGCTATAAAATATCCTGTACACTCCTGTGAAGGAGGTGAATGAGAATTGGCTGTACAATATGTACAGGGAGATGACGGCAACGCGTCACTTCGTATTTGCCCAGCATTCAATGAGAGTCTTCGCATTTATAATCTTTGGTTAACGGGACACTTCCCAGTCCATATCACGCAGGTTACAAACCATGATCCTGACTATGACTATGAGGATGTATTGGGCAAAATCAGGATTTCCCTAAAATACAAGTTTGTACATGAATACGAAACTCGACCGTAGTGGTAAAATAGAGGGCGCATGACTAGCTACGTAAGATTAGGCAACTTTACCTGCAGCTGCTCTCCTCGCTTCCAGTCAGGACATCAGATCTGTGGATGGAGACCCGCCCTGTCCAACAGGCGGATATTAGGTCCAGACAGCACACTGCCCCCCCCCCCCCCTCCGGAGACCCGGCGTCAGTCAATGCGGATACAGTAATACAAGATCTTAATTTACGAGTGTACCGTGTCACGTCTTTATAAGATTCTCGATTAGAGGACAACTGCAGGATTGACACAACAGAGGTTGGGACATAAGCAGAGAAATCGGGAGAATCCCAATTGCGCAATAACGCATGACGTCACACATTAACAAGACGATAAATTAGGAATGTATTTCATTGTGCCATTTGTTGAATATGTTCAAAAATTTAGCACAATTCGGTTGTCTTTCTCTCACCAGAATAACCTTCAACACCTACCAAAACCAACAGCAATCATCCCCTTAGACTCTAAATGCTTTTCGAAGTTAAATTAATGTTTGAATTTCAATAGAAACAAGATGGCGCAAGCGGGCGGCGTATGCCATTGTCTGAGGATCATTCGCAAACCAGCCCAGCACTAAGTTTCCCTGCATGAACAACGCACACCTGCGAAGCGTACTGCAAACATTCGCAGTGCAACACAGTATGCAGCTTGTGTGGAGTCTATCGGCGCTGAGGCACCTATAGCATGAGAACAAGTCTCGATATGTTTGCATGGCATTCAGGGGCGTCGGCCCGTTTTTGAAAAGTGGGGGGGGGGACATTGGATGCGAATCAGCATCTAAGCGGAGCGCACCATCGTTGGCGCGATGCCTACCAAGAAATTTTCAGATTTTTACTACCCTCCAGATCGACGGAAACGGCATCTGCCAGGCTCAATAGCAACCATCACATTTGTGAATTGAGTAAAAAGACAGGCAAAAAAGTCGTCATTGTGAATACTAAGATTATTTACGAATTTCAACATGGTATTTTTTTATTACTTTTTCACTCTGGATTGTTTGCGTGGGGGATCAGGGTCAACCGAACAATCTCTGCGTGGGATCGGGAAAAGCCCGGCGTAGTACGGGACCACTCCAATTTGGAGCAGAAAATTTGTACCCGAATTGAAAGTCAGTCTCGCGGAAAATACGGGCGCGCGCGAAGCGAGCGAAAAAAGAAAAAGCTGCAAAAAAACTTCAGGCATTTTCTTTCACTTTGCTTTTTCCTCTCTAATTGTCCCACGAATTTCCGTCCGACTTTTAATCTCAGAAATGTGGGGGGGGGGGAGGGGGGGGGCAGTCTGCCCCAGGGCTTAGGGAACCAAAATTATTCGAAGCATTACATCGCATATTTAGCGTACGCCTGGAAGAAAACGACATTGCGTGCGAAACACTGAAAAATTATGCACTTCGCTATTCTATATCTGAAAAATCGAATGTTAATGTTGGACGTGACAAACGCACCTCGAGATCAATTTAACTGCTTTCAACTCGGGAGTAATATGGGGGGATGTGGGGGGGGGGTGACACCCCCGGAGATATTGAAAAGGTGTTCCCGTAGCGCCAAAAGAGTCGGTCTCTGAGCGACCAAAACCGCTTTAAGCGACCTGAAAGACCCCCGAAGATGGAGTTCGTGAACGAAGATGCCGATAAAAAGGTACAAATGGACCGTTGTAGGACGACACCTATGGGAAGCGAGGCCACCTACCCCCCCCCCCCCCTTCACCCTCCCCTCCCCCCTCCCCCCCCCCCCCCGCGTCGTACAACTTCACACGGTCGCAAGTAGTCAATCAAAAAGTCGGTCTCAGATAGAACATCTTCGGTCCCAAAAGTTCACACCCCCTTGGAAAAATTGGTATTTACGCCTGTTTCTTACTCTCAAAACAGATTTATTCCTATGCGGGAGCTGATTTACATTTTCTCACTTAGTTTTTTTCCTGATGAATTGTAACATTTCATTCGAAAGAATAGAAAATTGAGTGGATCTTACTAAACGTTGATGCCCCAAAATGACTTCGCTCCTGAAAAGACGAAGGTCTTAGGAAGATACTTGATCCACATCTAAAATAAAAGGAAATAAGTGGGAGGAGGGTTAATCGTTTCATCTCTGCTTCCACAAAAATGGAACTGAGGAGTTTCATGTATGTTATTAAACGGAAGTAGGCCAAGTAATTCGTGACCATATACGATGCCCCAAGAAACGGTATGGAAAGTACTTAATCTTCGTCTTTCGAGTCCCGCAACGAATGGACTTGGAAATTGCAATCCACCAAGCATATATGTTGTTGGTGGTTAAGAGGGTTAGGTTGTGAGTCTGCGTGTGCAGGACATGGGAGTTGCTGGACCCCTCCGTCGAGGACCCCCCCCCCCCCTCTTCCTGTCATGCAATCCTTGACACGTCGCTTGCCAGTGTACATGGCAGTTAGAAACAGTCATCATTCGAGTCGTGGGCAGCTGTTCCACGGTCACCATCTAAGGCAAGTGTCAATCTCAGTGGCGTAGCCAGCGGGGGAACCCCCCCCCCCCGATTAAGATCGGGAGAAAAAAAATCGGGAAGTGAACTATTAAAACGGGAAATGGATGGATGGGGAAGAGGGGAAAAAACAGAAAAACAGTGAATACAACAAACGAACAACATTAATTGCAAGAATAAATGGGGCCCAAAAAAATGCCTCGAGGTTAATGAGGGGTGGTGAGGTTCCTACACCTCCCTAGAGTTAGAGGTCCCTCCCCCCCCCCCCCCCCCCCCCCCCCCCCCCCCCCACCCCCCCCCCCCCCCCCCCCCCCCCCCCCCCCCCCCCCCCACCCCCCCCCCCCCCTCCCCCCCCCCCCCCCCTCCCCCCCCTCCCCCCCCCTACCCCCCCCCCCCCCCCCTCCCTTCCCCGCCGCGCCCAGCTCATAACTCCAGTAAACAGAGGAAATTGACCGGGAAGAAGAAATGTCCACATCAGAAGATCGGGAATGCATTGTCTGGTCCCATAACTCGGAAGACTGGCTACTCAGCTGCGGGATTCATCCTATTAGGGCGTGGGGGGAAATAATGGAGCTATTCAGATGCACCTAAAATATTCTCACCTGTTTATCTGATCGGCTCGATCAGGGAATAATACTTCCGTTGACGTCGACTGATGCACATCAACTCATTTACGGTGTCGTTAACCTACTAATAAAGATTATATCAGGATGTTAACTTCGGTATTCCACAACACGATAACCGCCTGACGGAAACAAGTATAGGTTAACCCGGCCATTCTGGGGATGAATATTCTTGTTTAGGTCTTTGGAGGAAGTCTTTGGCCCGAACCGTTCGATCTGATGCCAAAACAAATACGATTGGTATTTGAGGACCATTCAGTACGTGCACACTTCAGTCACAATAATGGCCAGCTTTAAAATATACCCATTTGGTCCTGCCAAACATTTGATTCCCATTGTCAAAGTGCGATTGTGTGCGGATTTGTTCGGTTTTCTAACTAGGTTTTTTTGGCGGGTTTCAGGTTGTTAATATATATCATGGTTTGAAGGGCTTTTTAAAACTTTCCTAGATGAGGTCATCGGGACACTTCTCGTCCTCAGAAGATGACATTTCTGATTGTGTTTTTTTGTCAGCCTATACTGATTGGCCAACTGGGAAGGCGTTTCCAATCTCTATTAGGGGTGTTTTAGCAAATATAGACAGTGATAAAACTTTCAACGGTATCCTTTTTACTCCACAGTCGGTTAAGATAACTGAGAAAAACATGGTTTAGTACTGTCGTTTTTTTTTTTTCTTTTGGGAGGGGGGGGATTCATTTCCGAAATGAATCAGGGGAGAGAGAATGAGAAAGAGAAGAAACGAGAGGAAGGGGGAGAGCAAAACGAAGGAAGGGAAACGACGGCTAGCGTGTGATTGTCGTCACTTCGTAAAAATCTTCCCATTCCACACGAGCTGGTGGATTGCAAATGGCTACGTGGTTGAGAAAAGCTCATAATGCAGTATTCACATAGACCTCCGAGATGCAAACAACATCATGATCTTAGGCTCTAAAAACGATAGGATATTACGACATACACAAGGGAAAAAACGGTTAGACAAATATCGTACAAGGATACGTTATTCGACAATCCAGCTATCGTTTTGTAATTCCGATATTCATTCATTCTAAATATAATAACTTCGAGAGCCAAAGGCCAAGTTCCGGGTTTATTTCTTTTACTCTCTTCCCTTGTGTCATTTACGCCTATGTGGCATTCTTGCAGTATAATACCATGCCTAACTTCTGTTGATGCGTAATACTCGTTGTAATAATCACGATTGGAATCAGGAACGAATCTACCCTATTGGGCAACAGCAGCTGACAGATATTATTGCGGGATAAGGCGCCGCACGCACCACATAACACTATTATCTATAGCTGAAATTGAGTGCGAAGCATTCTCAAAGCCTGAACGTTAGCTACTGGGAACGTTTCTGAAGCGCATCCAAAATATGTGTGATCACGAGTAAGGGGATGCAAAGAATGTTGTTTCGTTTCCGTATAAACATCATCGTTTTATTTCTTCCTTTTTAGCTCCGTGGGTCAGCTGTACAAGATCACCAAGCCTCTCCGTCCGTTCGTTAGTTCAGTTAGTGTTAATAGAATCGTTAGTTAAAGTGCGTTCGTATTCGTTCGTCGATCTGTTCGGCCCCATCACTCATACTTAACTAACCCCGTAATAAGCGATCAGGTTCAAACTTGGCGGGTGGGTGCAGCTCGTCACTGGTCAGGGCGAGTGCCATTTTTGTTCGAATACTGTGATTAGATGTTATTTAAATCCCATTGATTACCCCAATTAGTCCGTTCTACAGTATTCCCATAGAGCTCCTGCTGAGGTAATTTTGTTTACATTTATACTCATTCTCATCTATCTATCTATCTATCTATCATCTATCTATCTATCTATCTATCTATCTATCTATCTATCTATTATATATCTTATAAGAATAATAATAATAATAATAATAATAATAATATAATAATAATAATAATAATAATAATAATAATAATAATAATAATAATAACTATTCAATCATTCATTTATTATTCCATTCTTATTCGTTCTTTTCGTCATTCATTCATCGTTATCTATTCATGCATTCACTATTCATTTATTCGTACGTGCTATACAGATAGTGTTCCAAGGCACAGCATCAACACCTTCCGCCTATCGCCAGATGGTAAGAACACTCTACAATGAGAGATCCGTCTTTTTTCCATCGTTTAATAGCATATTCCCGCTTGCAGGTGCACTTCGCTTACCGAATTTAGAATATTCACAACCCTGCACATACTTTGAATGTAAGTCACAAGTGACACTGCTGCAAAATCAACACGTAGCCGATCGTTAAGTTGTAATGAGTCAGGAAATTGCAAAAAACTAGAGCGATTACCCGGAAGTGAAGAAAAACAAAACATCACATTTAACAATCGAATGGGCCTGCCGCGACGCGCATCGTCTAATTTTCTGATGTGCTAATCTTATCAGCTATACTAGCAATGGGTTATAGCCTGTCTCTATGGGCTCGTATAACAGGTATAGGCGACAATAGGCTGCAATTATTCTCGGCGAGCTGTCAACGGGAGAGTGAAGGTGTTGGCTTATCCGATTTCCGGCGAGTTAATTATTCACTGCATGTCCTATATTATACTCCTAATCTTGGTTACGAAAATAAGGGCTTAACTGGTAATAAAATAGAGCAGATTAGGCATACATTAGATAATTTGTTACAACGGCATGAAATTATTATACATGAGACAGTGCATGGTTTACTGATATTCATAGGGGAAATGACAGCTGCATAATTAGAAAAAATGGGTTGGCTTATGGTAAGCATTGTGTGAAGGCTATATTGAGTAACAGTCTAGGGCTAGGTGTACGATATATAATAACAACATCCGGTGCTTATATAACTTTTCCACGTTTTTCACGCTCGAAGCGCTCTACAGATGTAACCCCTTGATCATCATATTTTCGTGTGGCTAGTAGTATTGTAGTGCTTTTGTTAGGGCTAGAGAACTAGGGATTATAATGGGTAGTAGTGGGGTTAGTGTAAGAAGAGCATGTAGGTCAATGAAGCTCAAATGTGTTCTATGTTATCCTGGTTTATGGAGAGGAGAAGAAACATATTTTTCACATCCAAATAGGAAACGTTAAATTTCAGGAGTGGTCAGAGCTCACAAGACTTCACACAGTATCTGCAAAAAGTATAAGGCCATATTGTGTCGAAATTAGAAGTAAGTTGCATAATTATGAATAACATAAATATTAAGCAAGTCAATGGACACTATGAATACATAGACCTGTGGCAACTTTGAGAAATATGGGTCACTCCGTGGCCCTGCTATAGGAGGACCCTCCTGATACTATGGCCACCTCGAGGCCCGAAAAAATCTTCCGAGAAGAAGTTCTTTTTTTTTGCCGGCCTGAGCCGGTGAGTTAAAGTTGACGCAAGCCCCATCTGCCAACTGTTCCCACAGTCAGAATAAAAGCACCACGATGCGGATGGGTTGTATTGTTAGGTATTGTTAGCTCCTCAAAAGCGATCGCGAATCTAGGCACGGCAAACTGTACTATTAGTAACGGACCGAGTGCGCTGTCTAAGATTGCCCTCATTCTACATCACAGGATCCTGTCCAAGTCAGTAGGAAAGGTATCAGCTTGATCAGGCGTTTCGGGCAGAGCTTCCAGGCTAATCCGATGTGGCGAGAAATACAATTCTCACAATCTTATTTTTTTCTCAAAATGACCACATTTACGTCACACCAAAACAATACATTTCATTGTCCCCCCCAGTGCGTATCTCCGGGGAGCTTGGGGGGGCGCCCCCCATTAAAGGCCCCTCCCTCCCCCATGCGCCCCCCCCCCCCACTAGAATTTGAGAGTGTCTGGTCTGTTCTTCCCATATGTAAACAATCGCAAATCTCTCTCACAATACTAGGCATGTTGCAGCATGGACACAAAGGGCCATTTGGTCATCAATATTCTGGAAAAACTCGCGCTACGGGCGAATGAGGTATCTATTTCTGTCCGAGAGTGTCCTCATAGTTCATAACTGCGCAAAAAATCATCATTATCCAGGACGTGAAGATTCCAACTGTGGGCAGGACTTGCAAGTATTTTTAGAATACATGCACTGACGGCAGTAGGCGTTGGATTTGTTTGGGGGGGGGGGGTGGATTCCCAGAGACTGGGTATGATCGAGGACAAACCGCCACTCCATGGTTGATTATGAACATCAGTAATTTTGGTTTTACGTAGGTAAGCAGAGAGTATCTTTTCCGTGAAATGGAAACTAAAAATTCGAGTAAAATATCGACCAACGATGGTGGAAAACTGGACTCGTTGAATAGAGAAAATATCGGAAGTTGTGCCCGAAAACCTGAATTTGCGAACCGAGCGCCTGGATTTCAGCGCGCTCCGCGCGAATTGCTTCTCATGCTCCAAAGAGTCGGGCGTTAGGGGCTGGTCCCATATGCTTATGGGATACAACATGAAATGGCTTCAGCGCAACTAAACTCCACAATGTTGAAGAATGTTCTTCCCATACAGTTGGCGTATCCAGCGGAGGGATATCAAATGCATATATAAAGTTACGCAAAACCAAATATGTGGGGACCGCTGATGTTATATGAAAAAAATGGTTAGTATTAGATTATGTCAAACGCGTTGGCGCCAGCGGGGGAGGAAGTTTCAATCTCGTCGGGGTAGGGGCCTGGTGGGTACGCTAATATTTACACACCCCGACGAAGGTTTTTTCAGAAACAGTATTAATTATTTGCAACCTTATTTAAAGCGAAAATTCGAAAATTCCTATAATGAAGCTGAAAAATTTTCGCCGCGCTTCGCGCGCTCATATCTTACAGAATTGCCAGGTTCCTCGCCTCAAGTTTGAGATAAGTGGTAACGTTTCTACACTCTTCATGCAGATATACAATAGTAGCATATATAGATAGGATACAACGGGCCTATGAATATCTTCGAAATGTTCTGCAAGAGGATTAACGAACCATGATTCTGTTGGGGAGAGACGTTTTGCTGTCTACCACTCTTTTGCCTTTATGATGTTGTTAAATTGGTCGTGGCCACACACGACTCATATACCGCACAAGAATTAACAATACTCGTATTCGACGGTAGAGCTGTATGTAATGGGTTTTCTACGGGACATACCAGTCGGCGCCTTGTTATTCAACAGGTTAAATATTTTCCGTATATACGGTTTCCGGACATGGTAGGCGCAAAGTATTGGGCGCGACTACAGTACATCCATCAAAAAATCGCATGAAGAAGGGCGTCTCGAATATTACTTGGAACCGATTCCAGAAACGGATGATAATCACGAATTTCAGGAAGGGGAAAGGGAGCAAAGAATAGAAGGCCCGGAACGCCTGGAAGGTGAAAAAAATAACCGCTCCCAGAAAAAGTTTTGACTTTTGACACTTGATATCGCAATTGTTCACGTTACTCATCACGATTGCGGAGTATGTATGAGAAGGGTTTCAAATTCCATTACGCGCAGTGGACCATTTTTTTGAAGGACTTAATTTGTACTCAACGGCACAAAAAAAATGTATTATTGGGATCACTACTTGCAAAATTGTCGTGGAATACAGGAAATAGTCTTAATGGACCACGGTGTTCCTTCAAAATCATGGAAAAATCATTCATAATTCTTCGTTTATGCTTCTTTAAGAAACATGAGAATGCCGTTTCCGGTTATCGGGGAGGTCTATCAGACCAAAAATCTCCAAACACTGGTGGCGCTCCGCTTGACCATGGTCAACATGAGAATCCATATGCCGTTCCCACCCCCCCCATCCAGGAACACGGCACCCCATGGACCCCTACTAAAAAATCTCTGGCTCGATATGATTCAGATACGTTGCGCGTTTAAAATCCAATAAAACCGTTCGTATCGGGGGAATTCGGCCGCAACCCCCCCCCCCCCCCCGATTGGTGGATTCGCGACACCTGGATCCATATCTCTACCAAACTAGATTATGGTGGACAATTTGGCGCCCCTCTAACCGAAAATCCTGGATCCGCCCCTGATGTGTACTTTTTTAAATTTCCCAAGGGCTGCTGCCTCTCATCGCATCATAGCATGTTCTGATGACCGGGAGAATAGAAGAGCGGTAATCATGTCGCTTTGGCATGCAACAGTTCCCGGTTCGAATTCCAGCCGATCAGCACCGTGCGTTTTTTCCAGAAGTGGCTGTACGTGCGGTTCGACTGTCGTGTTCAGGTCTTGGGTTCCTGTCCTGCTGTTGTTAGAACCGTGGGCTTGGTGATTTCGGGGGTTGTTTCGGGGCACTTGCATAGGTCTCGTCGGTCGGCTGTGAGCAGTCTCGTCGAACATCTTCCGCTCCTCCAGGTTCTGAGAAGTGGTCAAGTCCTGGAGTTCACTTATCGTTCCGTCGGATGGGGACGTAAAATTGCGGTCCCGGAAACAGGGATTTGGTTTCACTCCCGCTCGATATCATCTGAGCACTAAGTCGAAAGAGAAGCGGTTGTCCGCCGTGCTCTAAAACCACGATCAAAAAAAAATTCGGTTAGGGTTCCATGATGAGTCAAATTGCTTCCTAACCCGTAGCAATCAATCAATCAAAGGGGAGAACGCAGAGCTACAACACCATAGAATTATAAGGGACATTCCCATCCAAATTATTACTACTTTTAGGGGGAAGAAAATAAAAAATCTTCAAATATCACTTTGTTTCGGTTCATAGCATGTTCGTTGGGAAAGATATGGCTCCTCACATTTCATATAATTTTCTGATTTCGGTCGTCAACTGGCAACCTTCTGTGACGCATATCACCCAATCATAAGGGAACAGACATATTTCTTAACATTTTCTCTCAAATTGGTCAGATTGACGTCATCAAATGTTGCCAATTTGCGAATTGCCAAATTAGCAGTGAATTGTTCGTTGATCTTCGAAAATTCATAACTTAATAACGGAACATTGTTATGACATGACATGAACAGAGTTTGATTGGCATGATTTTCAATGCACATCTATGACATTTAAATATTTTGGCTGGAATTTCCTTTGACGACACTATATATAGCGCCTCTGCCACGATTTTACTGTGAAATATTCTATCGTTCTATATTTTTAGTTGTTTTGTCAGATATTTGGGGGCCGGACCATAATATTGGTTCGGGAGTCATGTGTTAACAGGGTGGAGATGGTGATACAACTGCAGTGCATGGTCGTAGCCCAGTCTCATTATATAGGGGTTCTTCTGCTAGCGTTGAAATGGGTGAGGCCAATAGCCTATAATGGTTATCAACAGACATAGACGTTTGTCAATATTGTTCTCAATCCTAGAGTGAACCCCATTTTGACTCATACATAGCCTATAATAGTCAATAGTATTTCTTATACCTGATACGGTAATAGCCCGTTACTAGCATAAACAATAGACAACCCCTATAACCAATCCGGGAAAAGTAATAAACATTATATAAGCACTAGGTGTTATCTGCTGGGTTACGTGTTGACAGAAGGTGGATACTTTACACACCATCCCAGACGTTTTGGTGTGCGTAAGTTGAGAATTATTGCTACAACAACTTGGGTAGTTCGATATTACCCGAAGAAATAGCACTATGCATTGTTGCGTTCTTGTTTTCCTCCCATACTGCGGTCCCCTCATTATTTACACCCTTTTCCGTGGTCGTCGTGGCCGCATGAGATTTTCCTGAACGGGGTTCTCATTCCCGTTCTGGATCCATCCTAGTATTTATTTTGCTTTCACCACTACGGTATAATCAGTACATTAATTGAGCGTGTCTATAGATTCAGTAAGATGCCATTTTTGGTGCCACTATCAATCTATATTAGGCGATCGGTGGTTACCTCGCCAGAGCTGTCGGCTTCTCATCAGCCAATCACAGTTCATTAAGATGGTATCAAGTTACACTACTCTAGATAGGCAGTTTTGTTTTTATTAGCTGATCAGAGTCTCTGATGAGGGTACTCGCTTTCCCCCATCATTAATAAGCTCGACTTCTATGTCGGTCATTTTTTCTGCCAAGGCCGCCGTGGAAGACTTACGGTCGGAATTTGTCGTTCGCAGTTCATGCGGGCTTAATGAGTAATTACAAGCCTACGACAGGCAGGCTGTGTGGTTGCAATGCTCAGGATTGAACGATGGGAACTGATAGGCCAATCACCAAAAAGCATCTAAAATAAATACACCTAAAAGGGAATGAGATACTTGTGTGCTACCAGTGCTACGCCGAGGGGAAGGGGAGGGGTGGTTAGCCCTTGACCCATGCGACCAATCCTTTTTAACACAAAAAAACACATTTCATTCTCAACTAGGGACGTGTAATATGCTGTTTGTCACATTGGTCCAGGGGATAAATTGTGTGTATTTGCCAAAAGGGAAGATTGGGAGATAAATAGGCGCGCAATTTACGGGCCCGGATCCCCTCCCCCCCCCCCCCCCTCCCCATGCATGCTAAAGCAGACGATATGGAGAACCGTTTCTAAAATAGAGGGGGCTATCGCCTCTTAGTTATGACCACGGGCGAATATCACCAACATTTGTTTAGGGTCATCTGCACATATGATGAAGGAGGAATGTACGCGGTGAACCAAGTCAAACGACTGGTTCAACCGTGTACCCCTACCCCCTCGACACTGTGTACTACTAGAGTTTCTTTGAGGGATATCATGCGAGCGTATGTATTCCAACACGGTACAATCGCGTATGCTCGCGTTTACAACAGGCCGGGAAAGAAACTGTCAGCGTTACTATGCTGGAGTATAATCAATAAACCCCCAGAACTGTTTGAGGAAACTGTGCCGATGAGGGCGGGGATTCATAGATGCGTATGCGGTGTTCGATGAGAGATATGAAAATAAATAAATTCACGAAAACGAACGTTGGGTCTTTGACGGAGAACAAACCATAGTTTATGCGGAAAAACATAAACCAGAAAGCAACCGGCTTAGCGATTCCTGGACTCTTTCTGGCAACTGTAGCCCGACACAAGGACAAATGGGAGATGTACCGCTCATTATGGGCAACATAACACGTATATCAATTCCCATTCTCCCCAACATGCAACTAAGAGGGTTCCTGTATTTTTGATAAGAAAGGTACAGACGAATTTTCCAAAAATATCACTCTTTCTAAGCTGTTCTTACAACAGGGGTGCTGTGCTTGGATAAGGAAACAAAAACACACCCTAATTCCAACAAGATTGACAAAGCATACTTTCCGGTTGACAAGGAATTTCGCCTTGGCCTGCGGTGACTTTCGGACTGATCCCCAAAACCAATAGGGTTCATGGTTCATGCCATTATGGGGATCGACATACCAAGGATGAGCCTTAATCCATCTGGCCGAGTTATTACAGTCTCGATCTCCTTGATCTATCCATCCCCAATAGGGGATTAATTTTGGTTAGTATAACGTATGCCCATATCAACAAGTGGAAAGAGCAGAGAAAAATTATATAATACAACTGCTGAACTTTATTGCACGGATTTTGTAAAATGTGTGTTAACAGACGTAACAAATAGACGAATAATAAACCAGTAATGAAACTAAATAAATTATCTTATACAATGTCAGTAGAAACGTTTTACAAAGTCTCTTTGAAGGGACGCTTTCCGTGGGTGAGCATGGTAGGAAATGATATACAAAAGTATAGAACAAAAAAGAGGAAATGATTTGACCGAAAAAGTAGCGTCAAACGCAGTTGTTGCTGATAAAACAACTTAGCACACGCATCTTTACGGGAGTTTTCTGCAACAGAGGGGAACAATTACACGAAAAAACACTCCAAAACAAATGCGCTGAGTACATAGCTCACTACCCACTGTTGGGGGTTTAAACGTTTTTTTCGGATTTGTTAGGTGAGTTATACAGAAACACCCAAAAACAAAATGAGCTGAGTACTTAGCTCACCTACCCATTGTTAGTTAAACGTTTCTTTTTCTGATTTGTTAGGTGTAGTATAAACTACTTTTTTGTAAATTTGCAACAAGAAAAACAAAGTCGGTCCACATCAAGCGGAAACTAAACAGACATCTCTCAGCTCACAACACTCGGAGGATAATGGATGGTGCTGTTTGCCTGTGGACATTAATGGACGCTTCCGTTTGCTGATCATTGTTAACAAAAAGATCGCTCGACATATATCGAGATATTGTCTTGGCATATCATAGTGCCCGATAGGACCGCATTGACATGCATTGGCAGCCGCACGCGGTTTTTTTTCCGTCGTGACGTCATGCCAGGCGCTATCGCTTGTTAAACAAGCATTCGCTACCAGACGACCATGTTGCCTCTTTAACTAAACGTACTCATCCACTCCAATAATGTTGCTGGTGGGCTATCGTTCTCGGCTGCTCACTGACGCGCCTACACAACCAAAAGTAACAAGTGTTTTTTTTTTTGCTTGGATATGAAGGTATGAGAGCTTACCGGATTCTCCCATGAACAGTCCTTCCCTCCGGTAAGTCGCATACCGCTTGTATACCAATACATATTGCGCACAGGCCGTCCACTACGAAGTGACCATCGATGTTTTGCTAAGGCCTTAGCAATGTTATTCTTGCAGCATCTATAACATTATGTGTATCCGGTACGCTGATGGAGATCTTATACCAGTATATCAGATTCGGTTCAGTCGCAACCCCATGTTGTTTTAGGAATTTGTGATCAACCATTCATGCAATAGCAACAAAATAAATTGTACATCACTATAGTCAGTCTGTTTATTCAACCGTCATTCAATTGAATGATCGCCTTGTGGCGATCAAAAGTTCAAACACTATCACACTTCTCCTTAGGGATGGGGGGGGGTGAATGACGCTATACCTCACTTGAGACATTGAGCGTACACGTTTGCAACTGCATGGTGTCGCCATATGTGACGTGAAGAAAACCGTATGTTTTTTTTCCCCTCTTTGAAGAGGTTTTCAGCTATGAAATGTTATTGGACCCCAAAGGCACATCAATTATTTCCCCCTTACGTTAAACTAAAGATACAAGACGTGATGGGAACCTAGACGTTATTGTTATCAGGGCATGCTTATCACTTCAGTAAATCTACACCACATCGGCCTACACGTTAGCCACGAGCCGAAACGAACACAACACCACTTTTGCCGAATTCAAACAAAAATATCGAAGATACACCTCCGACCTTTACCTTGTTGAGGGAATTATATTATAAAATATTTAGAGTAAGGCATCAGCTGTTCTCTTGACTGTTTACTATATCATTTACATCTGACAAAACTTGGCCATCTGTTGTTTCTGTGGCGTTTTTCTATAGGCACAAAGAAAGAGATGTCCGATAAAAGTGGATTCTACTAACTTTCAGTGACAGAAAAAGGCGCGAAGTAACATTGGCGGGTAGCTAGTGTTTCGTCTTTACTTCCCTAAAATGCTTGTCAATGCATGGTGGATGCCACAAACGGCTGTGGGGCCCCAACCACAAAAACAAATTTCCAATAAAGATTAAGGACAACTGGCAGGCTCATATATTGAGGTTATATCGTGGACAGGAAAACTGTATCTATATGCCCAAAACCCCATTTCAATACGATGTTTCTTTGTGGAGGTATTGGCATTCAAAGTTCGGTCCATCATGCAGAGAAATCGGGGAGAAGCCCAATTCGCAATAAGACG
This sequence comes from Sclerodactyla briareus, assembly GCA_026419785.1. NCBI lineage: Eukaryota > Metazoa > Echinodermata > Holothuroidea > Dendrochirotida > Sclerodactylidae > Sclerodactyla > Sclerodactyla briareus. The sequence goes on along the minus strand of JAODTK010004610.1, from coordinate 149,166 downwards.
CATGACGGTCACAACCTTGACAACCCGGAAGTCACGTCATGTATGCATGGTTTCATTTTGTATGATTAAGTCAACATTTAGCAGAATTCTTGTTGTCTTTCTTCACCGTAAACATCAAGACCTCCACCCCTACAGCAATTCTCTCTCATAGACTAAATGTTTTTTCAAAGTTGAACAACTGTGTAATTCAATGGAAAACCAAGATTGTTTGCAGGGTTTGTGCAGTTGACATAATTTAATATTATTGCATGATGGGATGCTGTTCGATCTGGCGCAATACGATGCACAAACATCAACGAACTGTAACTCCGTAACGGAAAGTCGTATAACTTCGTTTTGGAACTGATGCATTCAGTTTTTCTCAGCTATTTAGTCTTCCTCGTAATCTCCTCAGTTGTCCTTGTAAGGTCCAATATCATATGGAGATACTGTGTGCCTCTCAGCCTCACTCGAGGGCACACCTCGATATACTTATGTAGCACACTTCCTGCCGTACCCCGTGACCGATCACACAGCATATGCGTGTTGTCCCGTATTTCAAACATTTTTGGGGACTGTTCCGATACCTAAGTGGCCTAAAGTCCTGTCCCCTATGAGGGGGACGCGATTGACGACAAGACTGTATGGGGAGGGCAAAATACCCAGGGACCATTCTCTCGGATGTTCCTATTGAGGGCGCTGTTTTACATCGAAACCTGTCCTTCTTGATCGGACTAGAAAGGCCAATTTGGAGACGCAGTTCGGACGGGAGATACGCTGCGGACGATCCTACGGCCCGCCAGAACTCGCCTCACCCCGTGCGATGTCGGGGGGCTTGGATGGGTAAGTGAACGGGCTTCTGGCCGAAGATATCCGTCTCGAGTCGTTGGAGCGGGCAGCATGAAGGCGAGGTTGGGCGAATTATGGTCCGTCGGAGGTGGACATACTCACAAGGCCCTCCATCTAGCCGGTAACTGCTGAGAGATCATCAAATCGCCATACAGATGGTCGCTGACCGACTGATCCCAGCCTTACAGTGCAACGAAGACGCCGCCGTTGCTGGCGTTTCACGTAATCTTGTTGAATACGAGATAAGGGACATTTATTTATCTGAGTACCTCTTGGTGATTTGAGTTTGTTCGTCCGGGACGAGAGAAGAGAGAAGGGGGGGGGATTGCGGAGGACCGCGTCAACTACAACTGTAACATTGAACGCAGGAAGTCCAAAAGGCTTGTGATTTCCTTGACTATTCCTGCCAAACCTATGGCCAGACAGAAGGACCAGGGAGATTGCACCAGTTCATTATGGGCACCTTAACATCTGGACAATTCCGATTTTGCCCCAACCACCAATAGGGATCCTATCTCTTGATAGAAAGCTACACACTACTTCAAGAATTTTTCATACTTTGACCTATGGGGTGACCTCAGATGACCTCTGACCTGACCCCAAAACAATTGGGTTCATGTACTCACTAATGGGAGGCACACATACCAAGTATGGGCTCATCCACCAAGTGAGGTCGAGTTACCACGATACAAGCAAAATGGCAAAAATATCGACATCACAATATTTTTCAATTTTTGACTAGAATTCACCCCGACCTAAACCAAAAGAGGGTTCCTGTACTCCCCATATGAAGAAAGCTACACACCTGAGTTCAACCTGATCAGACCAACAATATGGGACTTCCTCGGGTTTAGAAGGTTGAAAAAACCTCTCAGGAAGACGGTTAGAAAATAGCTGGGTGTAATCACGATCATTTGAAAAGGTGTTATTTATCACGATAAATTCACTGTGAAAAAAACACGTCTGCACGTAGGTCGTTCGGCAGTGAGAGAGGGTGGGTGTGGGTGACCAGATAGGGTGTTCAAAGCGCCGAGAATTAGGTCGGCCTGAGGGGGGGGGGGGGGCAATCTTTAAACTGAGGATTGGTAAGTATATAGGAGCACTATAGATTCAAGTATCATGGTTACCAAGCCCAAAATTTCACAAATTTTCTATTTTGACCAAACTTCACACCGACCTAACCAAAAAATTAAGTAGGGTCCTGACTCCCCCTAAGAAGCGCTATACAACGAATTTAAACTTGATCAGACAAACTGTTCTGGACTTATCTGTTACAAGGGTTGAAGACTTCGACCTCTGGTGACCTCGGATGACCTCTGACCGACCACATAAAAAAAGGGTTCATGTACTCATCATGGGGAACACACATAATAAGTATGAGCTTCACCTATTAGGTGGGGCAGAGTTAACATGTTTACAAGCTGGGCGTCACAACCACACACACACACACACACCACACACACATACAACCTGACTGCATTAGATTACTATGACTGCTCAAGAATCAAAAAGCGGAGTATCACATAAAATCGATTCATTGTATCTGGCTAAATGCGCGCGAAAAATGCACACAACCGAGTTACTGAAAGAAAAACGAGGAGCCCATACACTTTTACCGAGAGCTCTCACAGGGTTTGAACCCTTCCGTTGGTCGCTATGTGTAGGTGTGTAGGTGAGATACAGTTTAACGACATATCAACATATGGTGGATCCAGCATGATCTGTAGATCACAGATAAAATATATATACGACGTCATTGACCCGAGCTATTGGGGTCGGCTTATAACAGTATGGAGTTACCACTTCTGACATAGCGACACGTACACCCACCCAAAAAACCGGAAATAGATAGACTATCATCAGTTGTAACCGGTTATTCTTGTTGATCATTACATTTTCGCATCAATACGGGTAACGGAAGTCATGGCAAGATAAGGCAGATCTGTTTCGGGGGAGGGGGAACCCCCCTTCAATTGACATCAAAGGAACGTTATGAAATCTGTTGCCATTAGTGTCGTCTAAGAATGTCAATACGCCATACAGAAGTGAACACAGTGACTACGTACTAACGCCAACTACACCAGGCGCCGCAACGCTTACGATCCCGCGTGCGGTTGACCGCAAAGCGGCACTTGAAGCCGCGTTCCATGCCACGCGGGCGGCTGGGACGGGCGTCTAAACGCTCATCGTTATTTTCAACTGAGCCGTCTACATGCAGGCGGGCGGGCGTTTTTTCGAATCGGTTTCATGTAGCGATTTTTTCCCGCCGCCCGCGGTCCGCGTGGTATTTCGTATAAATCTTACCGGCTTGAAGCCGGATACGGATAATGGAGAGTAGAGGACAAGTTAGGTGCAAAGAATGTTCCAAACAACCATTATAAACTGTTTCAACACTAGGGATGGAGATTTTATACAAGATGTGTCTATATTCACCGGCCGGACACCTACTTGAACACAGATTTACATGGTTTTAAGACCGAGAATGTCAAGTATTTGCTAATTCTCTCCCCAAAACCTATCAATTGTGAAGTTAATAGTGGGCCGTAATCGTGAAATTTAGAACAATGGTTTTAGAAAATGACACCGGTGTTTAGGTTTAAACACTAGTATGCGTCCGGTGTTGATAAATAATAATAATATAATGATAATGTAACAATAATAATAATACAATATAATAAAATAGTAAGCTACATCGGCTCTTATATAGCGACTTATAAAACTGAAAAGTGGAAGAGGTGCGTTACTCGAGGAAACGCCCGCTCGCCCGCCCGCCCGCGTGCATGGAAAACGAGGTCTTCCCAACGCCGGGCCCGCCCGCGTGCATGGAACGAGGGTCTTCCCAAACGCCGCCCGCCCGCTGCATGAAAACGCCGGCTCTTAAAGCTCACAGCATGTAAATCCTTCCGTCCTTGCGAAATTCACGCGGGCGATTTCCCAGAGAGTGCCTGCATTGTTTTGAACGCGCAAGGGAGGAATTCACGTCAGAAGAAGAACGGCGATATATTTAATAATTTCAAAGGTCTGTTCACGTGTCCTCCGAGAATTATTGGAGGAAGTTAGACCACTGATAAGCAAAAAGGATACTACTTTCAGTCGCGCTATTTCGGCTTCCTATCTGCCCATGCTTTAGATTATTTGCCATTACAAAATACTGGATGACTGCGGAACCTCGAAAAGTTTGAACCCGTTCAAATCGCCGCAACCCGTTGCGATCAATCCGGTGCTCGCGTTGTCTAATTAGTTGTGGTGGGCATGCCTCACACCTTACGGTAATACAGCGACGCCGAGTACGACCGTAAGCTGTCGCACGCCTTGCGGTCCGCAAATTCGTACAGCTGTACAGGTGAGGCTTGTCTTCAACTAGCCCTGGTAGTGATGCCAACGGCGGGCGTATAGCGGGCTGTATAGTGGAATGGGCGGGCGCCCGTGAGGTTTTTGTAGATTGAAAATTCGAAGAGCACAACGACCAACAATCAAACAATCAGCAAAGAAAGAGCAAGGTTCGGGCAAAATTAGAGGTTAAAAGTTGAAGAAGGGGCGCCCCGTACGCTCGTCTGTGTGAAGGCCAGGGTTACCTTCGAGGATTTCTAGGCAAAACTTATACTGTTTCTAAACCAGGGGGGAATTGTACAACGGCGGTGTTTGTGGATACCTCCACCACCCAAGAGAGAACAGAAGTTGTCTCTGAAACCACACCCTTCACCCCAGGGCCACACTAAATAGTTGGAGGGTATCAGGGGTTTTTGCTTTCTTCCATGTTGAACTTTGTTGGTGTGATCTTGATCGTATATCGTGTTCGATCCTAAGGAGGCTTACCGATGAAGCTGGCAGCCTCTCGGAACCACAACGAGAGGTCAGCATCAGTGTCATCTTCCACCGGTATGTTCTTATAGAGCAGCGAGTCCGGAAAGTGGTTAAGGCACTTCTTGGAGACGTTCAGGACCGCGTGATACCCAGAGACCGGAGGGTGGCCTGACATCCGCTGTGACAGGCGCTCCCGAGGTAGAGGTGGGGTTAGAATGGAGACCGGTTTGTCCGCCCCTCTCCCAGAGGAAGGAACGGACTGACATCCACCGAGTCCTGCGATATGGTCGACTTCGGAGGCGGGCAATATGCAAAGCTTTGGTAAGGAGGGCGTGGCTTCGAGTTGACGCAGTGTGGGGCTACGCCCAAGTTGAGGTTCCCACAACCTTTTGGGCGGCGGATCTCTGGGGCTTGTAGAGGTTGCAGACGGAGGGGCGAGCTGGTCGATTGGCTAGACTAGCAGAGAAGAAGAGAGACGGTAGAGGCTCGAAAAGCGATGGTATCCTCCTAGAAAATGGACTAAAAACAAAACGGTAACTACAAGGAAACGCTCAAACATCTGGCAATAATACGAAATGTGGTAGGTTAAATCTCATTGGTAACGTCCCACCATCTGTCAGTTGTGTCAAACACTCAACTATATTCCTTACACACATTCTCTTGAAATTCATAACCACCTGCGATTAACGGTGTAATTCAACTGATGTTCGTTACGTCTTATATCTCATTAACTTCATTCTCTATATTATTATTATTATCATCATCTAAATTACAGGTTTGTTGTCGATATTGTCCTGGGCACAGTTGGAGCATTTATAACTCACTTTAAAAAAAATAAGTTAGGTAAAGAAAAAGTCTAGCAATACAGGTACACCGCGCGAAACACTCCTTTAAATAGCCGATCCGATAATAATGGCGGCAGTGTTATGCCCTCTTTCGCGCCGCGATATGTACAGTTATAGGTAATTAGATAGAAGCCTTCGAGACACGGAAGACGGCACGAAATATATGATTGATGGAGAGAGGAAATTGGCGGGAAAGGATGCACCTCCGGCGGAATCCTGAGAGGACGACCGGAAGAGGCGGGAAGAACCGTTCGATGAGAGTGACGGATGAATAAAACATGACAGGATGAGACATCGATAATTATTATCAAGAGAGAAGTATAAAACAAAGGCAGGGGGATAAAGCAATGCATGACGGGGGAATAAATAATGAACAAACAGTCGGCGCCAGAAGAGTGGTCCTGAAAACGACCGTGATCGGAGGTTATGCCCATATATTCTGATCGAGGCTGGTTATAGGCGATCTGTAGGACTACTTGCTGATAATATGAACAACGGGGGTCGTGGGGTGTAGGTTTATACGGTACCAGTAATACTAATAGCGAACCGCCCCGAGTGGAGAAGGAGGAGAAGGGACAGACCGAAGAGTTACTGTACACGTATAGGGACCTATCTGACAAATTCTGCATGTGAGTGAGATCGTTCTGAGAGCATAATAATCTAAAAAAACGTCAGTTTATACTGTTTGGTTCCATATAAAGTCGATAAATATAGCAAAGCATGTATACAAGATGCACGTCCACATATTCCATTCAGTAACATAATTCCGTTTAGTCAATTGAGTCGGTCGGTCGGTCAGGGTTCAACGACACATTTTCAAGGACGGGGGTCTACGGGGCCGTTTTAAAATCGAATACTGGAGACGGAATGGGCCTACTTTACAATGGGATTCCCTTCAAGTAATTCCTGACGACCTTTCTTCCAAATAGCCTTCGCGATAGATATTTGCCGCCACGACAATTGCGAATGGAACCAGGCTGAATCGCTTACTTAAGTGCGGAATGGAATATTTTTTTACTGGAGTACGTAGTCTGGTCTCACGATGTTTACAACAACCACACACGATTAGCAGGAAACTGACATGCGAAGTTATGGCAATGTTATCAACCCACACAAAGTGCGTACGACCTATCAACTGCCTATAGAACACCACGGTTCGTCCCATTTCTGGCAACCTCAAAATCCGAGAGGCCTGCTGTTACTCGAACTGACCTGACCAACGTCGCTAAGTTAATTTATCCACCTCTTATCCTACACTGCTTCTCCTATCGCCAAGTTCGCTCGAGTTGCAGTAAGGTATGTCATAATAAATGACGGCAATCACGGCAATCATAAATGAAAATACAATTCCTGTGGGCATTGAATGTCGTTTCGTTCGAAAGAGATCGAAAGGCGCCCAGGTGTTGACAAGCTCGTTTCGGTTATCGGCGTTTCTATAATCGTTACACCATCAAACACCATGCCGATCAGTCCATACAAGATAAATAAAACAGGTATCCTCCAAATTAAACATTTTCACACATCATGGATAAAGGCTCACGCAATGCTTACACGTCATGCATTACATTCTTTAAACAAGTACACAACCACCGGGAAACGTCGAGGCCGGGTGACTCGAGGGGGCAATCATAGGAGGGCCCCGAATTCCCCGATACATAACTTTTTATTTTCCTACAGAAAAAATGGCTCATCACTGATTAGGATCCCCCTCCCCACCCCTCCCCCTCCCCCCACCCCTCTCCCTGCCTTCCACATTTTACCGGGTGTGGTTGCGCCCTCTATTGGTCACCGAGTGACAAGAGTGCATTTTCTGTGTTAAACCACAAGCTCAAAATCAATTTGACCTATTTCTTTTCTCACTATATAGCGAGATTAGCATGATCAGTGTGCTGCTGAAGGTTATTTTGAATTAGAATTCATGATCGACCTATTTGTAAATACCTTGCTACGAGCGTGCAGTCTTTTTTAAGTGGTCAGTTTTCCCGTGGGTAGGTCGGACCATGACCTCGTCGGTCGGAATTAGCCTGCGGTTCACAGCGAGGTTAATGATTAATGAATAATTAAAACAACCGATGAATAAATAAGGAACCATATACCGGTGATCTAGTGACAATAACTGAATCATTGACCGCTATAATTGCTCGAAAACAAGTGACTATGAAGATTGTATTTTCTCATTTTCACATTCTCGTGGACCGAATTGTTGAAGATTGAAAAGGAAAGAAATATAAATACAAATCTCGCCGGAATTCATAGCCCACTTAGCAGGGACTGCCGGTTGCAAGAGTTGTGGGACCAGCAGATTTCCTTCCTGGTGGTACCAATCTGTTATTTCCACTATCGTATGCGTACTCAGCAGAAGGCCTGGCTGTATGCAGCGAGCATGTTACGGCCGTGTTGATTGAGTAGCTTTTCTTTTTTTACGCGACCTTAAGGGACAAGAGTGCGCCAGTATATAAGCCTACGACACATGTTAAGTTAACCCTCCGTCATAACACAAAGCTCCATGCTGGATTGACCCACATGTTCGAATGAAACCATATACCGTGGAGTTCCGGTATAAACGAGGAAGTAGATTTTTGACACCGTAGAAATGAGCTGAACTGGGCCAAGCTGGCGGAAATCGATCATCGAATGCGGACACACATCCGCCCATGCATACACTTTAGGTTACACGTTTTAAGATACTACAATATCGAATACGATCAAATCATAATAATCATTGGAACGAAAGTTTCGAGGGTACCATAGAGCGCCGATAAATCACCTTCGGCGTAGCAATGGTGACTAAGATAGGTATACACCGCCAAAACATCCATTTGAGGATGAAAAGAAGGATTAAATCAGAGAATGAAAGGGGTGACAGGCCAATGGGCACGATTGCAAGTGGCAGTGCAGCATTTCTTGTCTCGAACGAAACAGGCCGAAGCAACGTAGTTCAGAATGTGGAAATGAGCTAGGAAGTACAATCGCGGTTGAAAGGAGAAAAAACAGGCGGAAAATGGGTGGCTACAATCTCTCGATTCCACGTTTTGAGTGTTGAGAGGGGTTGGGGGTAGTTTCGAGTCAGTTCTGCTGGTTGGTGATTTGTTATTTTGTCAGTCCATATAGAAGTAATCTATTTCTGGCGATACGACATGAGAATGTCCGGTCGTTTAGGCTATACACGTGTTTATCCCGCCTATTCCAGCCGTCATTTATTTTCTTTTGGATTATTTATGCCTCTGTGGAACCTATATCTCGGCGAACCCAATATAACTATCGGACCATTTTCCTGTCGGCACTCGATAATATGACATTATAATAATGATAAAATCAGTATACCCAGCCAGATTAGGTTATGGACACAGTACTAACCCCCCCCCCCCCCAAAAAAAAAAAAAAAAAAACCTGGAATACCAGAATCCTTGGATTGGGCTTGGAAAGGCACAGGATCGTTAGACAGCCTACAGACTACCAGTAACCGGTAGTTCGATAGACTCGAGGCAACGGTAATTAAGCAGCAATGTCCTGACAGTACCGGTGTGATTCAGATTTCAGACTCGACGCTTCCGCTCGTAGTCACGAGGTATACCTGTCGAGTTGACAATCGGGAAGGGCCGGTGAACGGGTAATCCCAGAGGATGTGGGATAAATCAAAATATTACTGCCGTGAATGAACTCGCTGCACTATGTCGAAGTACAGGAGTATTATATCGTGATGAACCTATTAAATACCACGACTGACATGTTCGACAGCAGTGACACGCCTGTACCTCATGTTGAAAAGCAAAGAACGCCCCAAAACAGCAGCTGCATTGAGCCAAAGAAAGGGCATAATTGTATGACACATGTAATGTGGGATGGGGGCCCGCCTATCCTACATTTGTTCATGCATATTCCAGCAAACTTGAAAATTCAATACAATGTGTGGGCCCAACCTATAATCTTACATGTGTATGGGCGAATTTGCCCAACTCCCGCCCCAACTCAAATTTTACTGTATCGTGTTTTCCACATTCGGGTAAATCCTAACACTTAAATCCAATCCTTATCAATGCAGATATGTCGATACTGTTAACTTCCTGAATCGCCTTAGCACCAGACATTAGGCCTATTGCTATTCTAATCGGATTACCGGCAGAGCTCGCCTGCGGCGATCAGCGAACCTTCTCCAATCAGAGCACTAAAACGAGAACACGCTCCCAACTGTTTCCGCGGAAGCCTATTTTCCGCGTCTTCCTCCGTTTCCCAGCAGCGAGCGACAGAGAACCCTCGAATGCGAACACACCTTTTGGGCCGCTCGCAATTACGCAGGCATTCGTCTACTGACCGCCCGTGGTTAGCGGCTCGGCGTGACATGTGGCTGCCCGCGGGCGCAGCGGCAATACCAAGAGCGGAAGTGAATACGCCCGCGGCGTGAGAACTGGTTCTGGTCCGAATTCCGGCTAATAAAATTTTATGGCGGAGATAAGACGGCACATGTTTAACCAAGCGGTGCCCAAGTACGAGGGATTTGCCCTTGCGGATTCTGAATTTGCATGGTGTTTAATTCGATAATTGCCCAAATCTGTCATTTGATGCCGTTTGACAGTTGTAATGTCGCTACTGGATTAGACGCCATGTGGTGAGGTTTCGCTAAGATGGAGGGAGTTAGGGCTTCTATAGTCAGATAGTACGATGACTGCAGGACTCAGTGCGCGCAATAACGTGTGAACTGTGCGATAACAGTTTTTTTTTTTCAAGCCCTTAAAATTTTGTACTCGATTCAGCTGTCGTGCCGCGCAGTCACATTCTCCGTCGGAAGACAGGCATGCAGAAACAGAAATCAGTTTATGAAAATAAATATTAGGTAATTATTCTCTACGAAAAATTATATTTCGATTGGGAGGAGGTAAATAAGAATAGGAGGTGTCTCAATAATAAACAAAATGAACTTCCGCCAACGGGGAGTCGGTCAATATGAATTACGTTATGTAAAATTGTCTCTCCACCCCCGGTGAATTAAAAATTTCGCGACGAAAAATAAGCAACTTCCTCATTGTTTACAGAAGCCTGCATGAAGTCGATAGTTCGGTATAGTCAATGATACAAAAGGTATTGATCATATCGACCATAACTAGACAACGACGTGCAAACCGGAAAATTGGCAAAATATGTCTGAGAATTGATTTACTTTATAACTCATGCTATGTATATATACATATAGGCTATATATCAACGACTACACGCGGATAATTTTATTTCGATGAATCGACAGTGCGCTATCTAGATGGCGGGAATAATATAAACGAACTTTTTTATCTGTAGTTCAAGGAAATGAAAAAAGTAAAAATGCCCACTCGTATCCCTGTTTATACAATGTGAACAGCAGTATAGTGTTCTTAAATGTAGCCTGTAGGTGCACGCAACAGCATCCCCATTCATTCTTAACACTGACCAAATTGACCCCCCCCCCCCCCGGCAACTATGAGACGTCAAAAAAAAAAAACATCAGTGATGGCGATTGCGCGAGACGACAATCCACTCGTGACAATAATAATAATAATAATAATAATGATAATAATAATTACGGCGTACAATGATATATAGTCCTACAGCCAAACAAAAAGTTCAGTGTTTCCCCCCCGCAGCCTGATAATGTTTCGACACCGAGCTCTCGGTCTCTCAGATCCAGTGGACGGCAGTGGTGAAATTGTAAACACTGCGTGGGTGTCCAGTTTGCGGTCACCGCGGGGAAGACCTGTGGAGTCCGGCTTTCACAGTTGACGCAAGGCATGACGCTGAACGTGACCAATAATGCGACACGTGGAACACACGTCGGAAATGTCAGTGCCTACAAAACACAAAAAGTTTCGAAAACATTTACATGTTTCGCTGATTGGTTCGAAACCGTGTTTTTGGAGTAACAAGAAGGTGAGGAGAATGTTCCCAACGTTACAAAACGTTTTGAAGAAAACCCGTTTTGAAAAATTTCCAAAATTGATTAATGTTCTCAAAAGGGTTTTCGGTGGGAAAAGATTTGCGCCAAAAACGGATTCAAGTATGAAGTGTTGTGAAGTATATTATATCTCGTTTGGTTCCAGGGTTGCGTAACTCCTAAATTGAATAAATTGAAATAGAAGATTTTTCCCAAAACATTTTTGGGAGGGTGTGAAAACGTTTCCGTAACATTCCTGTACTCAACATAAACGTTTTCAAGAACATATAAGAAACAGGTTCGAAAAGTTATGTGTTTGCTGGGTTATCATACAGCTTCCGAGAGGCGAGGGTTCCGACTCTAGGAACGGGTGTCGGAAAAAAAAAGTTGTCCATGTTTTAACACAACTGGTACACCGTGCTTCGGATCACCATGAAAGCAGACCATGACTACATACAGATAGTACCAGTACCAGTATTCTGCCAGATTAGTGCTCTATCCCACCACTCTTGTTGGGTGGCAGGGTTGGGTGGAAGGAAATTCCATCCAACCCAGTTGAGTTGCTGACAAGCCCCCCCCCCCATGACCCGAGTGATCACTAAATTTAACAAAGAAACTGATTTTTTGAAGTTCAGTAGATGTTTTGCAGATGCATGTGTCTAGGGGCCCATAAATTATATAAGCCAGATACTGGCTTCCTGCCCAATACCCATTGCGCACCGGTGACTGAGCTGCACGGTACCTTCGAAGTCACCAGTGGATCATAATAGGAAGGGTGAGGCCATTTATTAGGGCGCCCTTTCCTTTTGTTCCGCTTCACCCCCCCCCCCCCCCCCCCACCCCAAGACAATCTCTCAGTACGCGCCTGGCTCCGTCCATTATTCGCCGAGAATACAGGGCGATGCCTCCGCTCATGGAGTTTCTTAAACTGTAGGCCCTCTAGCTGCACGAGAAACAATCAGCTGCAATGTGCGTCAGTATGGTAGCCTATCGGCCGGGGTTCGGGGTAGAATGGCAGTCGCAACTGATGTTAAACATCTCTTACCTTGAAGGTAGCATATTTCGGTAGTGAGATGGCTCTGTGGTTCCCGCAGGCAACAGTCTAAGATACTGGTAAGCTCGTCGTTGGGTTCCCGCTCGGTTATGTCAATAGTTTGGGCGTCATAAACCACTATTTTCGAGACAGCCCATCCTCAGTTTTTCGCTCGACTCGCGCAGTTGAGGATATTCTCCAGCTTCGGCGAACTCTTCGATCGCCTTCGGAGCAGCTTCGGGACGTGAGCGTTAACCGATCTTACGACATGGCCATCTTGATAGTCACCGAAAGGCCTACAGTCGATAATGAGTGCCAATCGCTATTCACCATCTACAGAGCTCCTTCGCTGAAATCTTACGCGTGTGAATTGAGACAGTCATCTTTACAGATCGTCAGTATTTCCAGCAAGTACTCTGAAGTTCTAAGCACTATTCCAAATATGGCTTCTAAATATTTACAATATATCCTTCAAAACGAAATGTACATTTTAACGTGGACGGACTTGGTATACTAGTATGAATAGCAATACTTCAAAGCGCAAGCGTTCACAACGGATGACACTCGCGTACAAATAGAGCCTGGCCTTGTCCTATACCCGCAAACTACGGCAGTGAAAGAATGAATGATCGCTCCTCGGCCTCCTGTAAATTGTTTTTGGTTATCTTTTGACTCCGCTTGTATTGAGCGCACAGCGTGCTTTTGATAACACAAACCGCATGCCTTCCATTCATAACAAGACAAGCACCGGAAGGCGGGGCTTACGAAACAACGCAGGCGCATAGCGCAACCGGGACAGGAAGTATGACTATTCAACACAAAATGAGGAAGTGATCGTATAATGGGAAGTAATCCCTATCGGAAACGGTGATTTTTATTGTATTTCATATTACCTGCTCTTGCAGTTCGATCAGAGTTGCACATGTGCTGTCTATGTGTATCTACGGATGGTGGATCAAATTCTAGGCCAATTTCGAACTGATCAGATTACGGACTCATAACGTAGATGTCGTTCAACGCGTAAATTTGGAACAAGATGGTGTGAATGTGTGTTACTAGACTGTGGACATGGCGACGTGTCCGGTACCCGAGGGGGAGGGATGCATGTACCCTATTTTTTGTGGGGAGGAGGGGGTGGAATAATATCAAATTTCCCCCTTCAATGTCGAGAGGACACATGAAGAAAATCTAAGATCGAAAGGCACTGCAAGGTCCTGGCAAATAGAACAGAATTTTGTGCTGAGAGTCCTTCTTTTTTAAAGCTAATCACGACTAATCCGTCTTCCAATCACGTCCTTGGTGTCTGTAGGTTATTAATGGGTGGAGTAATGGCGAACACTAACAGAGTGGGATCTATATTGTCCTTGTGCGTGCTGCTCCGTCTGAAATCAATAAAGCATCTTAGTTTGTCTACAGTCGTAGAACGGGGACGTAAAATGGCGGTCCCGGGAGCAGGTTGGGATTGGTTACATCCCTGCCTCGACCGTTATCATCTGGGCCTATAGTCGAGAAGAGAAGGCGATGCTCATCCACGATCAATACGGCCAGGGTTCTTAGATGAGCCTTGTGGTGTTCTGAACCCATGGAAATCAAACCAAATTAAATCGAATCTAATGTTATCGATGACGTCATGCAAACATCACGGCCAGTTGCTACCGTTCTATTCCTGCCCACATTTCGCTTGTTTCGTCGTTTTGCTGTCTATTTATTTCAAACCCAGTTCCCCCACCCCCCAACCCCCTCTCACACATTGTGCGATGCGCGATTATTCCAATGGCCGCGTCAATAGTCCTCAGGCCAAGAGCTACTTTTTCAACTAATTTCTATTGACTAAACTCCACCAGCGTATCTACGTGACGTCATGCAAACAACTTCGATTGCACGAGACGACCATCTCTAAAGGCCAATAGACCGTTTCGCAAATAGCATATTGCGGTGCACTTCGGGATAGTTTTGATGCATTCTGGGTAACTTCAGGGGGCAGTTTTGTGTTAGCATGTATTGGAAAAACTTGGAAATTTCAATTATCTTTCTCATCGTCTCTGCATATTCTCTCAAAATCTAATATGTTCCCGATAATTTTTCACATCTTTATCGTGACGAATCTGACTAAAATGTGCTAATTTCCGCTAGGAAAAATCAATTCATCTGCTGAATTTCCTATTTGCCTTCCATAGATTGCCTACTTTGCCCCTGAGCTAGACCACAATGCATTGCGAGAGCCTATATGCGAAAAGGCTAATAGTCATTCCGGGGATTCTCCTGTTTGGAAGAATTCTGCAATTCTCCTGTTCGGGAGTATCGCTATTTTAATACAGATATGAATATTCATTGCTGCAGACTGTTAGATACAAAACAGTCGTTCCCAGTTGATGACACCCTGCGCTGTTCGAGTAATTTTACATTAGGTCGATGATTGCAGTGACGTGTGTTTCCATGGCATGACACGATGCTACTACAGTCAATGTCACTCTCTTCATGAAACGCACAGTTTACATCACACAACGAACCGCTGTCCGGAACGACTGTGACAAATCTAATCCCAAAAAGCTACACCCGGAAGTAGTCTATTCTTATTCAAATATCTCGAATCTACCCATGACAACCTACCAATCCAACACAGCTTTCTTGTAGCTTGGACAACAGGGATCCGATATGCAATAAAATTGAAGACTCGGACTGGAAAATTTTTAAGAGGGGTGGAAATAAATGTCTCCTATATATTTTCATTGGGGGAATTTTGATGTGGGTGAATACAATATGGTAGACTCATGAATTATTCAAATCTCCTAAACAGGAGATAATTTATTCTTCCGATAGGAGAATCTCCCGACTGATGGTCCATGTAACGGAATTCCTTCAAAATAGCAACATCTTGAAGAGGGCATGTTGTCATGTTGTTCAGTTTTGAGGGATTAGAGGAATCTATGACATCAGAGAGAATTCGATGCAAAGACCATCGACCGTAGACTCCACATCTAACAAAGAAATGCTGCATTTTGCGCCTCGAACAGAAAGATGAAAATAGTGTTTCACTTAGAATTAATGAGATTCTTCTTGGTCTGGGGCCAAACTAGAAAAGTATTACATACTTATTCTGGTCCTTCGCCTTCATAACCACACCACGATTTCTAATGATAAATTTATTTATTAATTACTGAATATGTAGAATGAAAAAAAGGGTAAATATTGATGCCAGTGCAGGTGGTCAGAGGGTAAACTGGACATTAATAAATGAAAGACATTTGTGACAAGTTCCAGCTGGATCTCAGCTATAGTTCGTTACATAGTTTCCAAAAGTGCATGTTTTATAACATTGACTTTGGGTATTGCATGGATCCTACTGTCCTAGTCCCCCCCGTCCTAGCCCTTGATGTCACAGGACAAATTTTGCAATAACTCGTGCCTCATCGGCGTATATTTGTATCTGCCTGAAATTCGGTCTGGAGGTTTAGCTGCCATAATGGTTAGGTCTAATAAATGGAAAGTACCAAGTCCTTCATATTTACATGACCATTGGCCATTAATTGGCAATGTCGTACAATTTCGTATCCTGGGTTTGTGGCCGAGAGTACTTTGGCGGAGTCAATATTTAGTTATTTCTTAACGTTTTCTACAACACTATTCACCCAGGTAATTTCTTATCAAATTGCCACCCGACCCTTCATCGTGACGGTAGCGCTCCAGCCACCCATGGCAGAGGCAAATTACAAAAATAATTGGTGGTGGAAGAGGGGGGTCGCTAAGACTGACTGTTGGGGTTTTACTCTATCTGGTGCCCTCGTTTAATCAACTAATATGACCAACTCTACGTTAGTCAATCGAGATGGACTAACCTTTGTTGTCCAGCGCGTTGCCCAGCTAGCTGGACTAATAAATGGTTAGTCAATCATGTTGAGTCAAGCTTGCTGCCTATCTTATAATAGAGATAGACTAAGTTTTGACTAAGTGTTGGGTTAGTCTATCCGTGCCTCTTCGACTAAACTTTTTGACTACAGGTTCGCCCAGGAGCTTGACTAATCTGCTGGCTCACTGTTTGACTATTAGTACGCGTACGATCACGTGACATTGCTGGAATGGTAGCCTTTTTCCGCCATGCACTTTAACGATGTACATGACATATAACATTCTTATTAGCATCGACAGATAAAAAACCAACAGAACACTCTTGGTAGCCCTGTATTATTCATACTGCATCGACAGGATGAAGCTTGCAATTGTGCTTGTAGCCTATCCGTAAGACGGAAACATTAACACTGAGTGTCCTATGAATTGTGCATTCATTAGTCCCTTGAGCAGGAATTGGGTCCTCATCATACTCACACCACCAGCTAAATTAAAATCCCAATTCATTGGAATGTCCAGTACTGGGCCAATCGAAGATGAACAATTATCGACACCGAGAATGAACAACCAAGATGCTAAACGTGACTGACAACTGAGTCCATGCACGTACCGAGAGATTTTTTTTTCTGGGGGGGGGGGGGGGGGTTGAGGGTCCGACCCAGGTGAGTATGGCCCTCATAAATGGCCTCACCCTCCCCGATGGCAAATAAGTACAATTTAGGGTCCTGGACACATGCTGCTGCAATATGTACTAAATAACAGCTGCAAAACATCTACTGAACTGCAAAAAAAATCAGGTTTTGTGTTGATGTTTTTTTGGTCACTTGCGTTATGGGGGTACGCCACTGACTGAATCGACACAACTTCAATTACTTAGTACTCGGCTACGTACTTCCAACACGACGACACTTGTTTGAATATGATATGCCTCTGCTGGGGAAGGCTCCCAGGCTCAATGTACCAGACTGGTTGACAATCGTGAAACAAGTAACATGACAGTTCAAGAGTCTCGATTAAAAATAGCCGATCATTGATGTAGTTGGATGCAAGCAAAAAATAATTGTAAGTCTCTAAATACTGATCATTTCATCAATTTTTATATGCGGCAGCATTATCAGCATGGTCCAGTCAAGCTCCTATCACATGCAAGGAACGTTTGTTTTCCCCGCCAAATTGCAGTGTAACGCTAGGTTAGTCGAAAATGAGGTCATCATGAGTTAGTCCATGTCATTCCCGCAGACAGAATCGCTTTGCAGTCACAGTTATATAGTCTATCGTATATTCTTGGTTAGTCTGTCCATGGTCGTGTCTCAAATATTATTTCATCTTTCATCTGGGTTAGTCAAGCTCACACAGAACGGGATGTTATCCCAAATGTTAGACTAACAATTTTTTAGTCCATCTTGATTTTGACTAACTTATGTTTTCAGTGAAGTGGTATAATTTTATAATATTTCTCTTTATATCATATATATCTTTCGAATATACACAAGAGTGTCCGGATTATATAACTATTAGGTACAGAGGTACGATACCTGTTAAGGAGAAGCAGGAAACCTGTTAATCTGGAGGAACTAGATGTTTTGTTGAACCGCTTTGGTTAAATCGATTTGTATGTAAGCCGAGTATTTATCAGGAAGTGTGTTCCATGTAGCCTATGTATCCATGTATGAAAATATATTATATGGTGATTGGCGAAGCTGATGAACTGGGACGAAAAATTATTATTATTATTATTATATTATATTATTATTATATTATTATTATATTATTATTATATTATTATTATTATATTATGTCCCTGCACGAGACGACAGTCCACTCTCAAACCTTTCACTAGCCTCTATGAAACAGATTCGTTATGGGTCAGAATCAGCCGACAGTGCAGACCCTCGGCTGATTTCCACACTACGAAGTACATGTACTGTACTAGTAGCCAATGTACCCACCACAGCGTCGGCGTTATCTACATGACCGTCGAACATGACTCATTCAAGTGCACTTGCACTAAAGTAGACATACCACACCACTGACATAATACCACAACATCGCAGTTTCCGAGAAACGTTCATTTCCCTATACGTTCGTGGAAATTGTTTGTTCAGCCAGAGCGAGAAGTTTGATGTTATGTCAGTATTGTGCATTTCCGAATAGGATATCGACAAAAGATGATGGGGGGGGGGGGGGGGGGGATAGAAAAAACACACACAAAGATGTGTAGTGATTCCTTGTAATATCCGTAACGATATCATATCACACTTCTGTAATACTTGTCCTCACAGCCTTGAGATGTATGACCTTGAATGACATGACTATGTGGGAGAAAATATAAAACTTCCTTCATAAGGTACACCCTGTCTTGAAGGTTAAACTGATAAGTGTTGCATAAGCAACAATTTGGTTTTCCCTTGGTGGCCTTGCGTGGCTTTTGATGCATGCGAACTCTTGAGATAGTTATCTCCGTTAGGATGCATGTACGTACACCATGCCTTAGAATCTTAACGAGGCGAAGCCACGTCACAAGAGTGGTATAACATCTTTTGGCCAATGAGTGACCTTGAATTACCTGTGATGATATATATGATCGGTCAAGTAACAAGCGCCAATCGTAAACGTCTTGGTAGCTGCGGACAAATATGCCGTAGGTGTAGGATCAGTTAAACTGATTAAGAAACCTTTTGTTCATCCCCAACATGCACTTCTATACCTCCCCAGTCACCACTGAAAAAACATCTCTCCTCTTGCTGCTAGAAATTATTAACAATTATGGTAAACCCTGACAATGACACCATTGGGAACAAACCATTGCAGACTAAAAACCCAACATAGAGGTGATGTATGTGGTGAACAGAGAAATCATCTCCCCTGGACAAAAGGTTCTGCTTACATGGACCTGCTGACAGTTAAGAATGAAAACTAGTGTTGCCTGCTAGGTAATAATGTGAAAAAATCTCTCAGACTCACAGATAGCTCAATGGAAGTGGGAAATTGGGGTAATTAATTGGATTTGATTGAAATCTGATCAAACAACTCCTCCTGATTTCATTCGGCGAGACTCTGAAAGTATATCGCCCGAAAGCCAGCAAAACTGCAAAATGCTTGTGCTATAGCATTCCGAATCACACTCCTGAAAAGGAAGTTGCTACTCAAATTCCGAAGTATAGCATCTCCGAAATAAGCAGGGAAAGTTACTCTAATTTCCCTGAAGTAAGGGGGTACGAGGCTTCACAATCATGACGGACATGTCCTGTTTTTGTTGTTATTTATCCGGAAACAGTCTACCAACAGTAGTTCTCAGCTCAATGAAGAGCCCAACCACCGAGTCCTTGAACGCGATACACGAGTAAATCCCTCAGTAGGCCTATAGTTTGTCAAGCTCAAAAAAATCTTTTGTTTTTTTTTCCCACATGCAATCATCGTATTAGTCACGCTATAACTGTATGTCTTCACATAACTGTCTAATCGTCATCTCATGCGGATCGACAACGCGGCTTCAGTTTATATTTACACACCTGTACTTACGCGAATTCGCGCTCTTGCGATGAAGGTCTGCCCGTCGTTCCGGATATTCCGAGATTCCCCAAAAATAAGGATAGAATCCTAATCTCTATATAGCGTATACACGGTACAGAAGCTAATACACAGCCGTCGAGAATGACGAACGGGGTCGTTCACGATTTTCTTCTGTTTAACGGAATGTCATACACTATTCCAAATGTGCAGCTGAAGGTGAAAGTGACGTAGTTGGCATATGATATGGTACTAAATGCTCGTTATTTGTCAGTGACCAGGTGACCCTGACGGTACGGATGCTGAGTCTGCATGTAGTTATACCCGATAATAGGAATGAATCTGTTTTTGATTCCTTGCCGCAGCAGCAGGAATCTATGCAGTCTTGCACCGTGGCGTATGTGTGTGTGTGTGTCTCTGTGTGTGTGACACCCTTGTCAGCAAACGATATCTAACGTACGCAAACTGGTATCAAATTCAAATTAGGTATGTGGGTTGCACATATGGGGAGGATGACACGTATTGTTTCGAGGTGCCCGTCAGATGTCATTTATGGTCACGAGAGGGCAAAGTTCAAAAGCTTGTCAGAACGATATCTAACGAACGCGAGTGTATCTATCAAGTTCAAAGTGGGTATATGTGGGAGCATGTATGGTGAGGATGAACCCTATGGTTTTGGTGTCAGGTAAAGGTAATTCAAGGTCACCATCGGAAATCGTCATAATCTCGGCACCGAAACATTTTGGAGGACTGTCGTAATTGAAACTTTCGTTCGTCTGGGTGAAATAATCTGGTGGACCACTTAGGACCCTCATTTGAATTTGTGACCTTTTAACCTCATTTGACCTTTGGAACCTGGTTGAATTTGGATGTTTTTTTGTGTTGGCCGGATAGCGTCTGTTAAAACAAACAAAAAAGTCCAATGACACTACCATACTTAAGATACTCTTTATCACAAGCTATCTCAATGAATGTGGAAGGTCAAGACAGCTTTAAACACGCAATGTGGATAAATTTGGCATTTGACATTGCGCGTCAGCATGATATCTAATGAATGCAAGATTTAGTAAGTTCAAATTAGTATGTGTGATTGTATGTACACAGGATGAAGATTACCCTATTGTTTTTGGTACAGGGTTAAGGTCATTCCAGGTCACACTAGGACAATCCTATATCTCTGCCAACGATCCATTGTTGTACAGAGGAACACAAGCAATAGCCAAAACAAACAAATATGTCCCCAGTGAAGACAGTCCAAATTTTTCAATTGTCAGTTTATTGTTATCCTGAGATGTTTGAGTATTGGACCAGCATCTCAAATTATTTCCTCCAGTGAAGACAGTACAAATCTTGCATATATGTACCTCCTTAATCAGTAGTGGGGTGCTATGGGGTGGTGGTTGTATTTTGGTCTGCTTGCAACCCCCCCCCTACAGGTTTCATGGGCAGCTTATGACAAAGAAAAATGTAGCCCTATTTGAAGCCTGCATCACTGCATTATTGACAATCCTATTGCAAGGCGAGGCAGAAACGCCTCGTCTTGCGTATACGTCCTCTCGTTTAGTGTTCTATTCTACAGTTTAATCCCAGTGGCATTGTCTCAGGGAAGGTACAAAATGGGATAGTAACCATGGATATCGATGGTAGGGTGGGAGAGGGGGGGGGGACAAACTGGTTAATTTTTCCTATAGGTGTTATATATATTTAGAGGGGGGAATGCAAGTTTGTTGCTTCACATTACTTGAAGACGGTGGATATGATCTTCAAATTTCCATTTATTATAACTGGTTATTACAGCAGAAAGGCACACCAGGAACAGTCCTGCTGAATTCAATTACAACACCTATGTGGCCCAGCCATAGCCCTCTTCAACCACGGCCTGCATTGTGTGTGTATACATAATAAGCCTTTAGTTCTTTTTTTCTGTGGTGGTCAACATTCCCAACCTCAAAAGGATTTAATTCTCAAGTTGTGTGTGTGAGTAAACACACAATCAACTTGTGACTGCCTGTCCAGACATTCAGTGTGGAAATGGTACCTGGGGGCACTGGTAATGCTCAGAGAATGAGAGTGGTTAATCCAATTAAATTCTCTGTGTGCACTCACTCAGTCTCCTGATTATCTGATAGTTTACATTTAAAGTTAACACTTCCCTATTGGGAATTAAAAAGCACACTTCCAGGATGTAAATTACTTGACAGTCAGGACTGACTATTGGGTATACCTGTGATTCATAGACAAGCCCTGATGAAGAAATTACCTGTGGTGTGTGTAGAAGCATTAAGAGGGTAGTGTGAGGGGAGGAAGAAGAAAGCAGGGTCAGGAAGCTTTCTGAAAGTGGGGAAGTGCACCGTGACAAATTTTTTGGGCATTTTTTTGCTTTTGAGCAAAAAGTGAGGGCATTACCCTGTACCGCAGGCATAATGGGCAGGGGTTGTGCTATAAATAATCTGTCTTCTTCCCCAGTGTCTCTCTATCTGGTGTTAACAGTCACACAATGTGACTAATTGTGAAAGGGTTTCCGGGATAATACACTTTTAAACAATGCCAGAAAGTCATACTTGGATCCACATTAACTAGGCCCACATAATTCAGAAATGTCTCAACACGGGCTATATATATTTATATGTATATATATAACACTAAAAGTTGCACAGACCTGTCTGTTTCTATTATCTATTTGTATTATTATCATGCAGCCAGATACATTTGTTATGCGAGGTGCTGCATGGGGTGGCCATATAGAGGAGACATTCCCACCCCACCATGTAAGGAGAGAATATGTGATTTGAAAGCCCTTGTGACAAGTTTGACCCTAAAAATGACAATAAGACATTTGATGACTGGTAAAATGGCTTATTGATCAAGTATTTTAACAGTTATGCACATTGTCATTGCATGACCCACCCCTTGTACCCCCAGACAAGTGAGTCATTGCGCTTGGGTTGGTTAAACAAAATATGTCACCCCTCTGTCCCCTTTTGTGCCTAAAAAATAATGAAAATTGATACAATCACCCACAGTCACTTTTGAAGACCACAGACTACTCTGCCGTATAAATTGAAACGATTGGACGGCAATGACTTACACCTCAGTCACATGCTATTGGACGCTGATGTACCTACATTGACTCACCTTGTCCAGGCCTGGTAGTGGAGGGATGCAATTGACAATATTATAGGCCTGTTGCAGAATGCACTCTCTTTCCCCACACATAACCCCCAAAAAGGATATTTTTTATTCCTAGACGAAGTCAAAGGAATCTTGCAGTCACGTCGTGTGTGTGTGTGTGTGTTTGTTTGTGTGACGCACCAGCTGGTAAACACGATAACTTTATCAGGTCTTAGTAGGTCAGGCTCAACTTGGTATCTGTGGTTTCCTCATGATGGGTACATAGAAACTCTTTTGTTTTTGGGTCAGTTAGAGGGTCTCTGAGGTCACCAGAGTCAAAGTCCTAAAACCTTGTAAACACGATAAGTCCAGAATGGTTGGTCCTGATCAAGTTGAAATATGCTGTATAGCTTTCTTATGGGGAGCACAGGAACCCTATTGTTTTTGGTATAGGTTGGGGGTGAATTTTGTGTCAAAATAGAAAATTTGGTGAAAAGTCGATGTTTTGGCCAATTTTGGCTTGTACCCACGATAACTCGACCCCCACCCGGATGGATGAAGCTTATACTTGGTATGTGTGTTCCCCATGATGAGTACAATGCAACCCTAGTGTTTTGGGGTCAGGTCGAGGTCTCTGAGAGGTCAAAAGTCTGAAACCTTGTAAACACGATAAGTCCAAACGGGTGGTCTGATCAGTTGAAATTAGGTGTTGTATCTTTCTTATGGTTAGTACATGAACGCCATTGTTTTTGTAAAGGCGGGTGAATTATAGGCTCATACTTGTTTTGTGTATTCCCCATGATGAGTACATGAACCCTATTGGTTTTTGGGGTCAGGTCGGAGGGCATCTAGGGTTACCCAGAGTTCAAAGTTTTAAAACCTTGAAATTTAGTGTGTAGCTTAAGAGTACAGGAACCATTAGGTTGGTTGGTAAGGATAAGAAATGGGGTGTCCCGACGTTATGTTGCCCATAATGAGCTGGTAACTATCTCCCATTTGTCCGTGTGGTCCTGCTATGAGTTGACCGAAACAGTCAAGAAATCACCTAGCCTTTTGGCTTGCTTTTTTTTTTTTTCTTTTTTTACAATCGTTGATGATGTTGATGATGTTGGTTCTCCTGGCGCGATTCAAAGAACTGCCACTTCATTAATCATCTTCTTTGGCCATACCATTACTTATGATGAAATTCGCTAAAGTGATCCTCATCATTTAGCCTTGCTGCCAGTCTCCCGACTCAGTGTTACGGTCGCAGGTACTTCCCACACTGGATGGAAAACGTTGGCCCTCACTGTTTATGAATCGTACTTCACCTTCTCTCTTCAAGATCACTTACTTACCAGGTTTATTTTCAGTATTTAGCTTCATGCCCTCATGACTTTTTGACCTTGGTCAAACGCAAGAGCAATAAAAAAGAAAAACAAGCATCCTTGCGGTTAGTAATATTGCAGGTGATTGGATCGTTTTGTGTCAATTTTGGGTTTGAGTTGGCAACACACAGCTTGCAGGGGTTGATATAACTGAGTAAGGGGAAGATGTCGGGGAAAAAAGGCAAGGACTCACGACGCATAGGTTGCGTTCTCGTTCTATGTGAATACGGACAACCATTACCCGTTTTTGGCCTAGCTCTCGTATTGACAAGACAGGGGCGGCGATCTTTGTTAATATTGGGGGGGATCTGAAGGGTAGCACCACCTAAGCGGAGTGCCACCATAGATTGGCGCGTAGCGTACAAGGATTTTTTTGTTTACAGACTCCCCAGTTGCAGGAAACGGCAACTTTTGGGTGTATGGCATAAGGCACCAATAATCTCTAAAATTGTCCAATAAATTCCCGATTTTTTTTTTCAAGAAATCGTTTATTGCCGTACAATTCGGCCACCGTCGTGTTGAACGCGTAGGGTACAAGAAAAAAAACTTGTTTTACAGACCCCCCGATTGCAGGAACGGCATTTCCCAGACCGTATGGCCGTAAGCACCCCTAAAATTGGCAAATCAATTTCAGAATTTAGATTTCTAGAACGTTCTTGAACAGTTGAAGAACTGTCGTGTGTATTCCTTACAATTCGGGCTATACCGCCAGCATCAGTGGCCGCGTAAGTACGAGGGCAATTTTCGTTGTACAGACCCCAGATTGCAGGAAACGCAATTCCCGCGCTGTATGGCAGTGAGCAACGCCCTAAAATTGGGCGAATAATTTTCAGAAATTTGTATTTCAAGACACGTTCTTGAATGAACTAATCGATGTTTATTCCTCCAATTTGGGCCATCATCAGTGTTCTCGTATCGGTACAAGGAAATTTAGAGCCTTACGATTTCCCCATATTGCCGGAACGTACTTCCCGTGTCTATGGCAGTAACATCATCCCCAAAATGACAATAAATTTCTCGAATGTATATCTCAAGAAACACTCTTGAAGAACTGATCTACGTTTTATTCATTACAATTCGCGCCAACATCAGTGATGCGTACCGTACAAGAAAATAGGCTTCCAGACCCCCCCCCCCGCCCAGATTTGCAGGGACAGCGACACTTCCCGCGACTTTTGCATCAAGGTACACTGAAATTGACACAAATTTTCCGACAACTGATCGATGTTAATCCTTACATTTCTCATCGTGGTCTCCATTCCTACCATGTCCATGTCTTAGAGATATTTCACCGAGGACACGGCCAATTGGGGTTGGAGGCTGCCACTGGCTGCCCGCAGATTGAAAAGTTTTGCTTGAACCTCACTGTCATGTAATGGGGTGCATTTTTCTGTCTTTGTAATAAAAGGATTGAGGCCAGTCAGCAGACAATTTGGTCATTTTTCAGATTTGTTTTCCGCTCAAATTTTTCGTCCGAATTTCTCATGTCTCATAATTTTTGCGTCGCCCTCTCTCCGCGCCTGTATAGTTCCATACGTCAATCACGTAGACCCCCATACTAATGACAACGGATCCCCACCCTGCTGTTTTTCAGCTTCTCTTCAATTAAAAACAACACGTCCAGGCCAGGGCGTTGGAGCGTTTCGAAAAGTTGGGGGGACGCATCATGCAAAATGACCATCTCACATCTCACGGCGCTCCACCCTAGGGGCGCGGAGCGTGCAGAAATTTCAAATTTCATACCCTCCAGATCGACGAAACCGGCACTTGCCAGGCCCATAGCACCCATCTTCAATATAGTGAATTGAGTAAGAGACAGACAAAAAAAGTTGCATTGTGCATACTAAGTGATTTACCGAGTATCACACACATGGATTTTATTACCTTTTATATTCTGGTTTGTTTGCGTGAGATCCAGGGGTCTAACCGACCGGTCTTCTTGTTTGGATCGATTGGGAAAAGCCATAAGGCGTACGGGACCACTCTCACTCTCCAATTTGGGAGCCGAAATTTGTACCCGAATTTTACAAGTTAGTCATCGGAAACTTTTTTTTTTGCATGTTTCCCGGGCTTTTAATCGAAAAAGTCTACAAAAAAATTCAGGCATTTTTTTACTTTGCTTTTCCCTTCCCAATTTTTCCACGAATATTCGCCCGAATTTTTCATCTCAGAAAAATCCGGGGGGGGGGGGGCAGTCTGCCCCCAAGGCTCCTGAAATTAATCGAGTGAACTAAATGATCGAAGCATTACAAAACATCGGCATCTTCGGCCTACAGCGCCTGAAGACCACGCCACTGCCGCGAAACAGCTGAAAAGTTATGCACTTTTTGCTATTCTATTTAAAATCAGAATTCGGTATGCAACCTGGGTAAGCTTCCTTTCATCAGCCTAGTCGGGTCCAGATCTTCGGCCTGGGGTTTGCACCTGGAATTAGTGGACTTAAGAGACAATTTTCCACGCGATTATTGTTTTTGGTTGACAGAAATAGTATAAGTTAGAGTGATACAAAATCGGGCATTTGCTATTTTTTTATATCGGTCCGGAAAAGTGGGGGGGGTGGACAAACGATATGATATACCCCCACTTTTGAAATGTTGGGGGGGACATGTCCCCCCCCCGTCCCCGCACCTGTTTGCGTGGGCCCATGCGTCAGGCTGGCCAAGCAAATATCTGAACCATAAGGATAAGAAGTAGACTAAACTCTTTACTAGTGTTAATAAATTGGCAATTGATTCCGGCATTTTGTGTGATGGGGTGGGGCCCGGCCGGGTGCAACAATGAATCAAGTCCTGAACCCACATTCTCCTCGTGGCTACCTATATTTGTCACCACACTTGAAGATGACACTGGACAAAATCATTTTGCCAGAATCTGACGAAGTTATTATACACGTGGGCCTACTGTATTATACATGTAACGGAAGGATAGGATACAGAGCGCGTTTCGTCGTTGCATTTCGCGGCCTTCTCACAACATAAAAATTTTATACAATCTATAAGAAATATAGTTGACTTTTGTTTTAATGGGCCGTTCTGTACATATGATTATAGGATTTTTTTGCACCATTCCGCAACATATTGGGGGGGGGGATATTGATATTATGTCCCCCCCCCCTTCAAAAATATTGGGGGCATGTCATCCCCCCGGCCCCCCGTATCGCCGCCCATTGTTGACAAGGCACGTATAGTCTAACCTCTTTCAGTGCAACTCGCTTTCAGGGCTTTGAATTCATCCTGTTTGCCAAGGGTTGATTCCTAAATTGAAATAAACACATGATGACATTATAATACAATGGGTCATGTGCTATGACGTGACTTTGGTTGTTTCTATAGTTTACTTGTGGAAGCCAAGCCCCGAAACTGAATGTCCCCAGCCGTCCTATATTTCGCCAATATAAAGCAGAATCAGCAATTGCAAATCCTCCCCAGTGACGACGGCACGTGATACAGAGTCAAATTAAAATGTGACACATGTACTTCCTAACCCTGTTTACAAACGCGTCCTGTCACGAAGTGCATTATAGACATAATAATCAGCCGTCCATGCAACTGCTTTGGAAACGCATGGGTCTTTGTTTACATTGTTGCAAGGGCGGCCCAGCGGGGTCGGGGACAGGCACGCTGGGACTCTCTGATACTGTCGGGGATGATTAATAGGGAATGGCGTATTACGCAGTAATTGCTTAGACATACTTGTGATTGCCACCCACCATCCCCCCTCGCTTCCACGTATCCCTGGCGAGGTGGTTTGAAAAAAAATGGAGGGAGTCAAGAACGTAACAAACCTGTGGAAATGGAGAAATATCCTGACCAAAACTGTATGGCTGTTGGCCAATGAGACCGATGAGCTTCATGTATCGAGATACATGAGATGATCCCCTTCCCGCCTCGGGAACACCCCCCCCCGCCCCCCCCCCCGCTTGTTGTCCTTTATACCAGGGAATCCTCTCCAACTTACCAAGATGTATAGAATGTATGTTACTGAGGCTGAGGGCCTCCTAACCAGATGATGAATGCAACGACCCACCAAGCAAACAGTGGAAAAAATAAAGTATGTCTGACAGGCACCAGTTTTTCTCCGGAAAGTTCATATTCATATAAAAATGTTCAGGAAATCAGGCAAACTGATGCCTTGTTCTAAAATCAGCAAATATGCTCTCTTGAAAATTAATGAACAACTTGTGAAATGGAAATTCCCCTAAAATGCCCCCCCCCCCTCCCCACAATTCACCATCAGTACTACTTGCCTAATTTGGAGGATAACATGTGTTTTTGTTACTATTTGTTTCAGAGCATTTGTGATTTCACAAATGTTCGGCCCCTTCCAACTAAAAATATTTGTGGGAAACAACAAAAACAAATTCTGACTACACGCAAAAGGCGCCCACGCCCACTCTCATCACAACACACACACCCGCACACTACAGATACCTTTTCAAAGTGTACCTCATTACTGGCCCGACCCGCACCATGGTATACGGTACTCCACTATCAGGTATCTCTCCCACGAATAGTTTCCTATACCACCCACATTGTTACCATAGCGATTGCTGCCATGGCACCCAGCAACAGTAAGTAAAGGTGAAAGGCAAACTGACTATACAAAATTATCTACCCTGCCCGCGGTACCGCCACATGATATGTCAATGATAATCGTCCCGATATACCACGAACGAATTTCTGTCCGTGACGTCATGTTGTCGGCGGTCGTCCATTATTCACCTTGTTTTGCTAGATAATAATGCGCCTTTAAACCACAATGAAGCATGGAGGACATGCTATAACACACATGACGATACTTCGTTAGGGTTAGCTACCAAACTCACTGTAACTAGCAGACTAGTCAACACGTACACGTATTTGAAAATACGCTGTTGCGGTTACGAACGCTCAACTCGACAACATTGTAACTTGTGTACCGCATCTTGTCAATAATTGAGCAGCTTGTATTGAGCATAATATGGAAGACAGCGGCCGAGATATGGGAGCGCTCATGCAGAGTTTGGGTGTCCCGACACCCCGAACACCCCAAGCAGTCGCGCCTTGAATTCGCGTAGTATCGTGTCTACATTACGCGCGCCAACAATCATTGACCCCACTCATCACAGAAGGATCCCTTTTCGACCATGTTTAATCTTCCCCGGTTCATAGCCATATCCATAACAGTACCGCCGTTATACACCAATCTGTTTGGCTTCACCCTAAAACAACATTGCAATTCGATACAGATTCCACGCAATGGTAATATCTCACTTGACTCCTATAATTGCCAAATGAAAAACGACGATCATGTGCGTGAAAAGAAGTTGACGTCCTCATATCATAATGATTCGCACTTAGCTATGGTTTTGCAAACGTCAAGAATCGCCAAAACTGGGCCACATTTTGACTAAACCTAACCACCCTCCAAACATAACTCAGGTACTGGTACTACCTGCAGGAACTTGAAAGAGAACCCACCTTAACATTCCTGGAACCGACTCTTCACTTTTCAGAATATAGACTCCAAGGGGCCTTTTCCCCCTCATGGGAGACGGAGCGGAGACGGCTCAAAAGGACTCCCCTATATATTAGTATAGAAGTCGACCTGTCTACATCTGATAGGAAAGGTACTTGGATTCTCGGCTTACATGAACAGACAACGATCCATTTCATTCAGTTCGCATGAATGGCTTTTCACACTTGTGCGATACGATACCGTACGATACGATTTTATCTGAGACGGTCGAGGTAAAAAGTGTTATTTTCATAGAGTTGTTCCACAACCTGTGCGATACGATACGATACATTTTTTTTATCGGACGTCGAGTTGAAAATATCTCAACTTTTATCGACGATAACTTGTTTCGATGCGACCCAATTACAAGCGCAATGCAGTGATCACCTTGCGCAATTCTGCGAAAAGTATGGACTCAAACAGGCTATCGGGGGAGTTTGGCGTGAAAGTGGGTTTTAGTAATAAAACGCAGGGGTTTTGATGAATGTAAGGGGTAGTGATGTATCCGGGGGAGACATTGGCTTCTGATTGAGCTCTCGGGCCCTATTTTGCCGCCAAGCAATGGGACCACTACGCAACAATTATTTTAGTTCGAATCCATGATGCCCTCCCTATTAACAATAGTAGCGTGACCAGTGTGGTAAAGGGGAGGGTCGTGTTGCGTCGGCGTCCACCAATTATCATGTGACATGCAAAAGCAGGAAATATGTGGTTGGTAGTGAGTGGCCGGTGGAGGCGGTGCTGTGGCTGTTCGAGAAGGGCAGGGTAGGAGGGTGTTTCCAGGGGGTCTCGATCCCCAGCCTGACGTCTTGACGAGAACTTCATCCTAACCTTCATGTAAAGAAACAAGCGGGAAAAGGAACAAAGAAGGCAACGGAGATAAGCTGTGTGGGGGGGGGATAATAATAAGATAAAATGTTCGATATAACGTCTTGAAAGTGTAGTGAGGAAAATAGTAGGTCACACAAGGTGGAACTAGGTATGATTTTTACATGCTTGTTCGGGGCAGAGTACCCAAGCTACAATTCACTCATTGACTGCTGAATGGAATCACTGACTGAATGCTTTCTTGGCAACATCACTTCGCCGTATATTCTTGGATACCGATGCTAATTAAACTAGGTGTCAACGGAAGGGTAGTGCGGGAATGGTGAGGTCAGCTGCCTGATTCGTGATCGTCAATTGCGCTTCCTTGGGGGTATATGGCGCGCCTCCCAGTGGACGATCCCTTCCACCGCGGTTTGTTTCCCGAGACACCTTGGGTCGGGCTGTCCACGTGGGCGGACAGTATATGATGGTTGGCGCACTGCGCGGGTGGTACCTCGAAGAGGGTGGAAGGGGCAGGCTCAGCCCTGTCACCTGCTCAGCGGAGGTTGCGTGTTTGTGCAGAATGAATCATGAGGAAATTTATGTATGCAATGTTCAGTCTTGTCTAGGAAACGGTTAATCAGGTGCCCGGGCCTATTTGCGGTGTGTGCTGTGTTGTGATGTCACCATGACTAGAGAAAAGGTTTTAACTGTTGTTGTTTGCTTCAAATGAGTGGATAAACACTATTTCGCGCCGCCTACAAGTACTGAGAAAGAACAAGCTTCGAATTATGTTCGACCGCAGGCTATTCCCACCGACCTTGTAGCGACAAGGGGGGAAAAGCAAAACCTGCTGCTTTTCTCAACTAAAATCCATCACGTCTCCGTTATGTAAAGGGCCGCCGGAAACGTCCGAAAAATTATCGGTACAATTTTTATGGCACAAGTGTGAACATCCCATCCGATTAAATGATCGTATCGTATCTTATCGATCATCGGCAAGTGTGAACAGCGCTCTTGTAAAGCGTCAGGCTGTTTAGTTTCCATTCAGCAGTTGCTTCATGCATTTGTCCTCCTTTCCATCAGTCACAGAGCTAACCATACTGACTGATACAAAAACTAAAATTGAAAAAAAAAATCTGTTGATTGATGCAAACGATAGTATTAGGTCAAAATTCGTAATTCGTGGAAATTTAAAGGTCCCTGTGGCGAAACATAGACATCTGTGGCGACCTGCTAGCTTTTTGTTTTAATTCGCTGACGGATCACCATTCTCTTCAAGAATTGAAATTATTTGAGTGCTGTTATTTTGACTGAAGTTCTTCCTGTAGATGAGGTATCGAACGATGACCTTCATTCTGGTTTCGACGGTATCTCCTGATTTTATTTTTTTCCAATTTTCCAATTGTTACATTTAGGGAGTTCGCCTCAAACTCGTGGTTGGTAAGCGCTGCAGATTGGACATTCGGATTTTTTTTTCCGCAGAAAGTGACTGATGAGTGGAATATATTCCAAGCAGTCGTTTAGAGGGTGTGCCTCCAAAGCAGTCGTTTAGAGGGTATGCCTTCAAAGCAGTCGTTTAGAGGGTGTGCCTTCAAGCAGTCGTTTAGAGGGTGTGCCTTCAAAGCAGTCGTTAGAGGGTGTGCTTCAAAGCAGTCGTTCAGATGGTGTGCCTTCAAAGCAGTCGTTTAGAGGGTGTGTCTTCAAAGCAGTCTTTTAGAGGGTGTGCCTTCAAAGCAGTCGTTAGAGGGTGTGCTTCAAAGCAGTCGTTTAGAGGGTGTGCCTTCAAAGCAGTAGTGTAGAGGGTGTGCCTTCAAAGCAGTCGGTTAGAGGGTGTGCCTCCAAAGCAGTTCTCAAAGAATTCTGGGAGAATTATCTAGATTCTGATTCCTTGTTTGGATGCATCACATCTCAAGCAGGTAGTGCAGGAGGAGAAGTTGAATAACTCTCAATGTTCATTCAGCTCTCCGGTATGAAGGAAGCCCAGGTGGCGCTCGAAGCGGGGCCACGGCGGGGGGTTTTGAGGGGGGGGTACTGACGAACTCGAGTGGATCTGACATCGGCTCGAGCGAGGCCCTGGGGGTTTTAAATGAGTGAGTGGGGGTTAACTGGACGGGCTCGAGTGGGCCCTGACTGGACTCGAGCAGGCGCCCTGGCAGTCTTATCCTTACACACGGGTTAATGCAGTCATTCTTGTGGATTTTATATTCTTGACCACTTTAAAAAAAAATGCATTCCTTAGGGCTTCATGGACTAGAAAATAACTGTGTCAGTATGCCTAGATCTGAGTTCAATAGTTCAAGATATACTGATGGAGGGAAATGACGGTATGTTGTTTGCATTTACACGTTGCTGACGTGACACGCGGAGACTAAAAGCCAACAAGGTCTAAACCTGGGTGACATTCGTAGATTATAATACACGAATAATAACGGGCTTTGATCTCTGACTACCAGCCAAAACGTTTGCACAATATGAAACTGCTGTTTCAGAATCGACGTGTGTTTCAGGAATGTGACACGAACCCCTGCTCAAACACCGTTTGTTCATTTGTACCTCTACCTACATCAAACGGCGGAAGCCTGCGGCGAGTTTAAAACTGGTTTATGAACCGCGGCGCTGTCGCCTGTACCAGGCCCGGGGTAGAATTACTGACTTTATGAGTCCCTCGGGCCTATCAAGCAAATTATTACCTTGTTTCAGTCTTGTGTATGCACCAGCTCGTTTAGGATCGCCTGATAAACTCTTTCGGCAGGGGAGTGAGATATTATCGAACCCCATTTTGAAGCTTGGCCAGCAAAGAAAACTATGGGTCACGGCGGTTAACGACGGGTGTACAACCTGGAGCATTGTGGACGACTTCTCAGTCCTCACTCCTCACACGCTCTCGATGGGGAAAACTCTGCTCTGCTTGAAAATTCTTGCTACCAACACCCCCCCGTCCTGACCGTCCTTAATTCCAATACGCGCCAAAAACGCGGGAAATTAGCATCCATGCAGTATGTTAGTTGTTCTGCCCATTAGGCTGTTCACACTTGTGCGATACGATACTATAAATTTTATCGGACGTCGAGTTAAAGTTTTATTTTCAATAGGAGGGTTCACCCTGGTTCATACGATACGATACGATACGATAATTTATCGGACTTCGATTGAAAAATTTTAAAAGCGCTGTTCACATCTTTGGTGTCGATACGATAACGATACGATAAATTTAATCGGATGATGTTCACACTTGTGCGATAAAAATGTCCGTACGATAAATTTATCGACGTCTCTGCGCCTTAAGCGCTGGTTCACACTTTGCGATACGATACGATACGATACAGAACGATAAATTTCTCGGATGGAGTGTTCACACTTGTGCATTAAAAATGTCGTACGCATAAATTTATCGATGTCTCGCGCCTACCGACGGAGAAACTGGTGGGATTTTAGTTGAGAAAAGCACAAGTTGTCCCCTTTTGTCGCTTCAACGGGTGAATAGCCTCGTCGGCAAAATTGTTGAATACCCAGAATTGCAATTTCGAAGCAATCGAAGCTTGTGTCTTGCTCAAGTACATGTAGGATGCATTAAATAGTGTTTTATCCTGACCATTTTGAACGACAACAACAGTTTACAACAGCCTCTTCCTCTAGTCGTCGAGCCTGTCCTAGCCTGTCCCGCCCCTCCAACTCTCCCCGGGTACCCACGCAGCTGCGCCACCATGAGTACTTGTCCGCCCCGGCGACGGCCCTGACCCAAGGTCTCGTATGGAGACAGAAACGCAATAGACGGTATCGTTCTACCCGGGATGCCAAATAAGCGCAATTGCGATCACGAATCGGCAGCTGACCTAGCCATCCCCGCCTACCCTTTCGTTGGACACCCCGACTTGTAATTAGCATCGGTATCCAGATAAATGTCAAGAGTGAGAAGGCTGGTGAGGTAGCCAAAAGACCTCCGGGTCAATTCAGTCAATTGAACTGAAAATTGAGCTTGGATACTCTGCTCAGTACAAGCACCGGGAAATAATGCCACTGACGGCTCCGTCCACCTGTGTACCCTACTACTTTCCTCACTGACCTACCTGACATTATTAACTTGTCGTTAGAAGCGAACATTATCCCCCCCCCCCCCCTATAGCCTATTTTTCCGTTGCCTCCTTTGTTTTTCCCCTACCTGTTTCTTCACATGAGGGTTAGGTGAAGTTCCCGTCAACACGTCAGGCTGTGGCATCGACCCCCCCTGGAAACGCCCTCCTACTCACCCCTCTCAACTAGCCACAACACCGCCATCCCATTCACTACGAACAGCATATCTCCTTTCTTGCATGTCACAGATAATTGGTGGACGGCCTACCCACATGAACCCTCCCAATGAACCTCACTGGTCCACGCTCTTATTGTATATTGGGGAAGGCATCATGGATTGAACTAAAATCATGGTTTTCGTGATCCCCGTGCATGGCGGCAATAGAGCCGAGAAGCTCACTCAGAAGGCCAATGTCTTCCCCGGAACGTCACTACCCAATACATTAATCAAAACCCCGATTTTATCTGATTATCACGAAAAACCCACTTTCACGCAAACTTTCCCCAATTGCCTGTTTGGCTTTCCATATTTCGCATAATTGCACAGTTTATCACTGCATTGCGTCAATTTATCGCATCCGATAAATTTTATCGTACGATAAAGTTTGAAATATTTCAACACTCGACGTCCGATAAAATCGTATCGTATCGTATCGTAATCGTATCGCACAGGTGTGAACACTTCCATTGAAATCCACTTTTTAACTAGACGTCCGATAAAGTTATCGTATCGTAATCGTATCGTATCTCACAAGTGTGAACAGGCCCTTAACATAACGAGAAAGTAAGGTGTGATTTTAGTTGATGGAATCACAATTTTACCCTTTTGTCGCTTCAAGGCGGTGGAATAGCCCTGGTCGGCAGAGTTTTGGAGTACCAAAATGTAATTTCAAAGCAATTCGAAGCTTGTGTCTCTCTTCATTACTTGTAGGCGGCTTGGGAAGCACAAGTGACGATCACGAATCAGACATCTGACCTCAAACCATCCCCTCCTACCCTTTCGTTAGACAACCCAGTCTTAATTAGCATAGGTGTCCAATCATACAGCGCAGTGAGGTAGCCAAGAAAGCATCAGTCCATTGAGTCAATCAGCCATTGGAGCTTACTATTTGAGCTTGGGTCACTCGGCTGCAGAACATGCAATGTAAAAATAATGTCTACGGCTATACCTGTGTACCTCACTACCTGCCTCACCTGATCTACAAAAGACACTAATTAACCTTGGGCGTTAAATCACATATACCCCCTATAGCTCCTTCCGTTGCCAGCCTCCGTTTTCTATTCCCGCCTCTTTCTTCTTTTTCTTCACATGAGGGTAAGTTGAAGTGTTCCGTCAAATACGTCAGGCTGCTGGATCGAGACCCTCTGGACAAACCACTCCTCTCCTGCTCTTACCTCACATCACAACACCCCCTCCCCCGCCCGCTCCACTATCACCGCATATCTCCTGCCTTTGCATCACATGAACTTCGTGGGCGCCTCGGAACATGACCTTCCCCCATTACCTTACCTCACGGTCACTTCTATCGTATATGGAGAGGGCTTCATGGATTCGAACTGAATAATGGGTTTTCGAACTGAAATAAGGTTTCGTGCATGGGGCAAATAGGGCCGAGCAGCTCATTCAGAGACTAACGTCTTCCCGG
This sequence comes from Sclerodactyla briareus, assembly GCA_026419785.1. Taxonomy (NCBI): domain Eukaryota; kingdom Metazoa; phylum Echinodermata; class Holothuroidea; order Dendrochirotida; family Sclerodactylidae; genus Sclerodactyla; species Sclerodactyla briareus. The sequence continues at coordinate 112,900 of JAODTK010004610.1, read as the reverse complement.
ATCCGTCCCCTAACCCAAACCATTCATCAAACCCCTGATTTTATCACTAAAACCCACTTTCAATGCTAAAACTTACTTCCCCCATAGCCTCTTTGGCGTTCCATACTCTTTCGCAGAATTGCGCAAAGTTTATCACTGCATTGCATTGCGCAATTTATCGGCATCCGATAAATGTATCGTAACGATAAAATTAAAATCGTTTCAACGCGACGTCCGATAAATTTATCGTATCTTCCGTATCGTATCGTAGCGCACAGGTGTGGAACAACTCCTATTGAAAATAACACTTTTTTAACTCGAAACGTCCGATGAATTTATCGTATCGTATCGTATCGTAGAGTAGGAACAACCAAACAGGCTATTAGAGAAAGTTGAGCGTGAAAAGTGTGTTTTAGTGAAAAAATCAGGGGTTTTGATTTAATGTTTTGGGTAGTGACTATCCGGGAAGACATGGGCCTCTGAAGGAGCTTCTCGGTCCTATGTGCCGCAATGCACGGGACCTACGAAACATTATTTCAGTTCGAATCCATAAAGCCCTCCCCATATACGTTAGTAACGTGACCAGTGATCGAGGTAATAGGGAGGTCTGTTTGCGCCGGCCCGCCAACGAAGTGTTCATGTGATATGCAGAGGCAGGAGATACGCGGTTGGTAGTGAGTGCCCGGAGGAGGGAGTGTTGTGGCCGTATGAGAGGAGCAGGGTGGAGGTTTATTTCCGATGGTCTCGATCCACACCTTACGTATTGAACGGAAACTTCACCCTGACCCTCCTGTGAAGAAGATGCGGGAATAGAAACGGCAGAGCAACGGAATAAGCTATAGGGGGGGGGGTATATGTCGATTTAACGCCAATTAATTATGTCTTGTAGATCATTGGGAAGTAGTAAGGTACACAGGTGGAGCCGTCAGGCATTATTTTTACCATGTATGTTCCTGAGCAGACTAACCAAGCTCAAATTTCAGCTCAATTAACTGAATTGACTCAATTGACTGGATGCTTTCTTGGTTACCTCAATTCGCCGTATTATTGGATACCGATGCTAATCAAGACTGGGTGTCTAACGAACGGGTAGGCGGGGATGGTGAGGTCAGCTGTCTGATTCGTGACCTCGTCCATTGCGCTTTTTTTTCTTCCACGCCTCCTACAATACTGAGTAAGCCACAGCTTCGAATTGTTTTTTCAATGCAGTTCTTTGTACTCAAATCGCTGCGACAGGCTATTCCCCGCCGAAGCACAAAAGGGGAAAACTTGTGCCCTCTCAACTAAATCCCCACTACTTTCTTCTCCTCTCTCCGTTATGTTTGGCGGCAGAGACGGTCCGATAAAATTATCGTATGACATTTTTATTGCACGAGTGTGACACTCTCCATCCGATAAATTAAAAAATCGTATCGTATTTATCGTAATCGCACAATGGTGAACAGCGCTTGTTAGCCAGAACCACATGTACGGATGTCCGGGGAATTCATATTGGTGGGACAGTGGCAATCCTAACAAGGAGGGAGGGCGGGTGGGTGTTCACTCATCCCCGCCCCCATCCCCTCCCCTGACCAAGGTTTCATTATTTTCATCAAGTTGTTCGCCAAACAAAATAATGAGCCTTTTGCCGATTCATGAAGCCATTTCATTGCCAAATTTATACTGTAAGCGTTGAACCACTTTGCTCCAGAGGCTTGTATTGTATCTTCCAAATTCGTTTTTGCTCATGTGACCAACCGATGGTTGAGGATACTCCATACGGAAGGTATACAAAACTTCACATAGGAACAGCATATTGAAATGAGGTTTGATCTGTAGAATGTGCATGAAGATATAGTTCTCCCCCCCCCCCCCCCCCACCCCACGTGTCTAGAGGTTATCCTGCAATGCCCTTGTGTGGCATCTTAGCTTATTTAACCGAAAATTTGCTGGTATCGTGTCAAATACTGGCTGCTACCTGCAGTCTGCCATCTGGTTCCGGCCGTAAAGATGACGGTATCACCTTATCCGGTGGAGGGTCTTCCCAGCACGCTACCGGAACTACATTCGCTGATCTGCGAAATCCTGTCATGGACACGCATTATACGGGGGCTGGTTGTCTTGAATCAGAAATGTGCTGTTTAGAGACCTTCCCATCTCTTTGACCGTGGTATATGGACTTCACTTCAGTAAAACCTTCAATCGGTATATTGACCATCAAGCTACGCTACTATTACCAGTGACGCGATTGGACGTAGGCTATACGGACAACCGACGGAGGCCATATATAGAACACTAATTTCATCGCTAAAAAAAATCCAAACAAGTTTCCGTTGTTCGATCAAAACGCAATTTATCTACCAAAGAGAAAACCCAGTACATACACATGACGATATTACATTCGTATTACCTTCCTTGCAAATCGGTTTCAACTTCCTCTGTCCCCATACAGTTCTCAAAGAGGTTATGTCATTGTTGGGCTGAGACGCGATTGGATTCCTTTTTCCCTACCTCACATCACCGCAGCCTCGGCCTGCTGGCAGGATCATGTATCTAATGCCAGGGTTCTCGGGGAGGCGAGATGGTGAAGATAGCTGTCTGCTCGGCGATCACTAACTGCGCGTCTTGGGCATGTCTGGCGCGCGTCCCGGCGAAGGATCCTGCCCACCGTGTCCTGTGTGGACGGGATCCTGTGGGTTGGGGCTAACCGCCCGGACGCCCCTGTAACCTGGTAACTCATGGTTGACGCCGCTTCGTGGGACCTCTGGGAGTTGGGGGAGATGGGCCAGGCCAAGGCCCCAAGTTTCTGCCCGGAGGAGGCTGGGCGATTGGACGGCTTGGTGGCTGCGGAAAGGGGCTTCCCCGGCATGTGCTCCTATGAGTTGAGTGAGTGAGTGAGTGAGTGAGTGAGTGGTGAGTTAGTGAAGTGAGTGAGTGAGTGAATGATGAGGTGAGTTATTGTCGTGCCTTTCCTCGAACCATAAGTATTCATGGTATAAGCCTTCAGGTTGAGAACCCATTCGCCAGCTCTCTATCCAACCTTTCAACCCCATGTAGCTTGCCATCGATCTAGCCCTAAATACCAGCATATGATTGGTCCTTACCTAACTTAGTCTAACTAACTGGATCAGAAGCGAATCAAACCACAAACTTTTGAGCTTCCAATGTTTCCCTCCTGACAAAATTTGGGATCGAATTACACTTGACCTGATGTGATTAAGGTGTATACTTGTGTGTATACTTCAGTGGCGTATCGAGAGATTTGCCTCAGTGGGAGGAGGGGGGGTGCGGTGTGGGAACCCAAAGGAATTGCGCCCTCATTTAAAGCCTCACTCTCCCGAGTAGCAAATAAATAACAGCAATTTATGGGCCCCAGACACATGACTCATGTAAAACTGATAAACAACCGCGGTTGAAAGTCTAAAGAACAGTAAAACGCGTGGTTTGGGGGTGTGTGTAGAAAGTTATTGGTCACAAGAGTCAAGGAGGCAGAGCCCCCCTCCCCCCTGCGAACGCCTGACTAGTTGTCTTCTAGTCAGTCAACCCTGGGTAATTCGCCTTTAGGGAGGTTCGCTACTTACATACGTTACTACTGTATGTACTAACATTCCAACGAATCATCCTGTACCGACTGACTGTAACCCGCATTAGAGCCGTGAACTCGTATTGACAGCTTACTGAACTTAAAGCAGTCTGGGGACTTGGACCTGTGCTACAAAATGGTATCTTACCGTATTAATATCTGATGTCGTCACATTTGGTATCGCAAACGTTTTCATTCACAGCTGAGTACCATATGGGTGACTGACCGATACATCGATACACATCACTTAGATGCTCCTGTGTGTATGTTATGCGCCTGCCTCCCGTTCCTTTCATTGAGTCGGTAGTTTCTGTAGTTTAGAAAGGTGAGCACAAGTTCGCCTATAACATAAGAAAAATCAAGCTGTGTTCAAGATGAAGAAAATACCCAGATTTTTGGACGTACCGGGGGATCATCGACTTCAAATCCCACATGCTGCATGGTACCGTTAGATAAATATGTAAGTTGTATCGTAGACCTCTCATTCACGCGAAGGGCGTGGTAACTTCAGTTATGTCGATCATGCTACAGCCATGTCCGTTCTGAAGTGGGACATTCGTTAAATAATCCTCATATGGAAATATGGATCATATGCTAATAAACATGTATAAATTCGAAGCCGGAAGCAAGTAGCTGCCCTGATCCCGTGGGGGTGTGTGAATAACAAGCGTTATAGAACGTGTTTGTAAACAAAATGCACGCTATTCATTTTTTAATTTATTTATTTATCTTAATTTATTTATTTATTTATTTATTTTCGCTCGTGCATTGCACTATTTAGTAGTCCTACTATATGATAGTGTAATATCCATATGCGGTAGCGACGGAAAGCGACATGAAGCGACGGAGAACATGCACGGACCGTCACGCTGAAATCGCGTAACACAATTCAATATATATTGTTACGTACTGTATATCGTTGAGGATGTCAATGTGAGATGCAGATCGATTATATTCCGTTGTTTTATTTTAATGATGAAGAGTGGAAAAGCCTCCTCAGGGTGTGACCGTTTTTCAGGAAAGTGTGGAGAATTCTTTTCGTTCCGTTTTATCCCTCTTGTGTTTGCTTGGTTTCAGGGTCGTTCATGAGGAGTCAGTTCCTTCCCCGACCTCATATATACCAACCTAAACTGAGCGATAGGCCTCCTACAGATTTTCCAGGATTTTTTTTTTTATAGTAAAACTTTTGATCCGTTCTGCTTTGGACATGTATGAAATAGTACCAAACTGGAATGCATAAAAAATATGTGGTATAAATTTATCAAATATCTTGTTTCCGCGTGGCAACAGGCAGGGTGCCGGGGAATAGGAGGGCCCGCCGTAATGCATCAATGTGAGAGCGATGATCTTTCGATAGACTTATGGTAGAAAATAAGTGCATTCACCAAATACCCGGTACATGATACCGTTATGTGTGAACGCTCGACAATGAACCCACGAACAGTACGGTTTACTCTGCTTGTCTTCAATAGCCCTTCAGTGTTCAATATTCACAGTTCGAACACTCTTTACATTTGCTTTGGTGAGGGTTGCTTTCTCTTCAACCATCTCCATCGAGAACTATAGTAAGGTATGGAGGTCCATGTCCTTTTCAATTGGCTCGTCGAGTCGGTGGAATTGGCAATGGGCCAATGAACTCTTCGGTAATCCGGTTTTAGTAGTGAGTCCACTTTTCTAACATTTGCTCTATGTGTTGCGTTATTTCGTATCTTTATTGCATTGTTCACTATCAATATGTGATGAGTATTCAGGCGCAGCCACGGTCTGAAAGTTGAGGGGGGGGGGGGGAGGAGATTTTTTTTTCGGGGGGAGGGGTTCGAAGCAGTGATGGGAAAACATTTGTCGTAAAAAAAATTGTTATGTATGGAGGCCTCCCAAAAGTTGGGGGGTCATGACCCCCCGGACCCCCCTATGGCGCGCCATGGGTATCTATATTGCATTTATTATTTCCTATCGCCACAGTGGTGTATATACAGTTGCCCCATTTAGTATTTATATTGCACTGTTTGGTATTTATATGCACTGCTTATATGTCACTACTGCTCAGTACATATAACTGTACGTCAAAGTATTTCTACACTCTACAAAAAAGTTGGGTAACAAATACCACATGGGCAACTTGTTTTACCCAGGCTGGGGGACTATTTGACCCATTTTAGTAAATGTTTACCAGGTTGGGTAAACCGAATTCCCTAGAGTATTTTTCCCCAACATTTTTGGTGGAGTGTAATGTCTGTTCTGTATGGATATCGCACTGTTTAGTACAATCGATTATTGTTTAGTATTATATTGCACGTCATTATCTATATTGTAAACGATTGGTTTATAAATTCCAGACAACCGAATCACTAGAGACTAAGGCTGTTGTTTGTCTAATGGTGACGTCTAGTTTCAATAGGCGGGGTACAAAACTTTATTTAGGTCGTTGGTCTGACATTACCAGGCTTTAAGCCTTAAATTCCCAGTTACAAATCTTTTGATGCTTTTAAAGATACCATGCATTGATCGAAACGGGCGCTTCTGAGGCGCAACCCGTAGGGTTGCGGTTATGACCCTCGAAACTTTTATGTATATATATCTCTTGTGTGTCCACCATACACAAAATATTGCTCTCGACTGTGCCCCCCCCCCCCATCCCCCGGGCCCACCCTCCCAAATGTTATTTGGCTCAGACTTCAGCCATTGCGATGCGGCCCCCCCTTCTGACCGTATATCTAACCAGGGTAGGTACTATCTATATATACAGGCTGTATTGTTAACTGATGCTGCCACAAATTGTCGGCTGTGACGTCCTTGGGGGTTCACAAATATTTGAAGATTATGTCTGTGATCTGCAGTTCTTTATACCTACCGCAGGGCCTCCCAAGTGTTTGACGCTCACAGCTCTTTACTAGGAGGTATTGTGAAAGTGACAGTTCCACCAGTTCACAATTGTTCCGGAAGTTTTAGATCATAATATAAAAGCTATAGAGTGAGATAAGGTGACGCACAGTCACACGGCCTCTGCCCCTTGAGTGTATATTTATGACGTTACACATAAAATCTGCGACAGTAAAGAACGTCAGGCATATTTCAATATTCATAGGTTAGGTAAGGTGACTGCCACGTAATATGCCATACAGTCTTCGTGGAAGGAATGTTGAATAGGGGCAAGCGAAAATATGAGCGATGTGAGCGACATATTCGGTGTGTTGTGATGCTAAGAAAAATGTGGATCTGATGGTTGTTCTACTATTTTGTCATTTCACAGGGTGTGAAAAGAGCGGTTTGTTTTAAGTATAATAGTGGTTCAGCCTTCATTGCCATATTCAGGGAAGTATATCCATTCTGCATCGAATCTGTCACTGTATGCTCCCCTACGGTCCTGGCTCTGCTACGTAACATGAAAGATGAGTCGGCACAATAGATGGCATGCATGGGACCTGTCAACTGCTTAACTGCTTAAGCAAAGCGTATAAAAATCGGATTGCCACAAGGGTCGGACCTGGCTATATCTCGTAGATTGATACGCGAAAAGTCTATACTGCACTCTTAAAAAAATGTTGTGTAAATAGCACACCTATTATGGTGTTGTGTAACCAATTACACAGTCATCGTGTATAGTCTGAACAATTTGTGTAATTTTGTTTACACAACCTTCACCCAATTCGGGATATGTGTGCTAGTTACATAGTGTTGTGTAAATTCTACGCAACATTTCTGAGAGTGTGCGTTCATTATTACACCATGTATTCTAAGGACATAATCTCTTTATGATGGCGTCGATCTGAGCAATCAATGTGAAAATGTGAATATAGTACAAACTTCTTTGATTTGAGGCAGTGGAAATTACGGTGACCAGATTGAGGTAATGCCTGTTTTGGAGGGTATTACGTGTCAGTAGATGATAAGTCTAAATGTCCATATGGCGTTCATCTCCAAATGCATCGAGGACCAGTCTGTTCTCCATGTAGTCTTTCTCTTCAGTTCGCATACTCGCTGAAAACAGTTTTCATCAATATTTTCATACCTATACGGTACGCAGTAGGTAGTACGGTTACACGCGCAGGTATACGAAGAGTTAACGAGACAATGAAAGTTCACGTTCCATGGCTAAAGTCACTCGTGCATGGTGTTCCACAAGGATCAGTCCTAGGGTCATTACATTTTCTGGCGTATATCGACGATCTTGAAAATTCGGTGCATTCCAGAGTTAAAAAAGTTTGCGTACGATACCGAGTTGCATCGGGAGGTTGCTTCGAACAAAGATGTTGAAATTGTTCAAATTTATCTTGTTATAATCTCCCAATGGTCTTCCGATCGGCGAATGTTTTTCAATGCCGATAAGTGGAAAGTCGCAACGCTTCCTTTAAGTTAAATGGCCAGAATATTCATCAGTGAATTCAGAAACGGAGCTCTGAGTTCACTTTTAGTCTTCTTTGACACCCTCCAAGCAGTGTGCTGAAGCTACGAGGAAATGTAATTGGAATTCTTGACTGATTAGAAGTCACTCCAGTCTCCTTGAAAGAGATTTGTTGTATGTATGGAGTTCTTACTTCTCGAAAGATGATCAGATAATTGAGAACGTTCAGCGAGCGCTACTGGATCAATTCACTGTCTTAGAGATTTACCTTACAAGGAAAGAGTAAGGCGTCTTGGTCTAACTTCGATGGAGCTGACACGAAATCGAGGTGATTTGATTCAGGTTTTCAAAATTGTTCATGGATTAGAGGGCCTTTCCTTTCACTAATTCTTTGAGTTTTCCAATGTTACCACCAATAGGGTCCATTGTCTCAAGCTTCGGCAGACGCTGTAGATTGGACATTCGTAAATCTTTTTCTCACAGAGAGTTTTTAATGAGTGAATAGCCTTCCTGAAGGTTGTTCTGTAAAGAGTGCCCAATGTTTCCAGAAAGTCTGATTATGTTCAAGGAATGTGGGCGAATTCGTTAGGCATGGGCTATTGTCTCTTTTGGGATGTTGTGACTTCAGCATCTTCTATGAGGACTTTTCCTTCCTGACCCTAAGCTAAACTACCCGTAAACTAGTACAAAAAATATATACGATTGCGAAAGTTTTAAGATAAACCAAGCAGTCAAGCAGTGTGTAACGAATATTGTTCAGCCAGTGTGTGTATGCTCTGACCTGCTGACAGGACGATGAATCAAGGAAGGCTGATCATATTAGCCTGCCCATTTATTGATTGTCTTCAATAAAAAATTATAAAACCGAGAACGTGATTTGGTGCCACTCTCCCCACAACTCCAATAGAACCAGGCGCGTAGCCAGCCTTCTGTGTCGGAGGGGGGGGGGGGGGGGGGGAGCGATTTATTCTTGATCTGACATCGATAATAATAATAATATATCGTTCTCATAGAGCGTTTTTTCCAGGTCGAAGACTTTGTCACAACCGGCCTTACAGATATTCCCCCTGATTCATCAGGGATTTGTCACCCCCGTACTGTACAGCGCGCGCACCTCTGGTTAGTTCTCTCTCGACCCACCGCCCTCAGTACGGCCGCCACTTTCCTCGTGTCCTGGGGGACTTCCCAATAGCGAGCAAACCACATACGGCGGTCGATAATCTTCACCAAGTCACCTCACAAGGTTACTCACTTCAACACGTGGGTGGCGGGAACATTTCAACCACAGCACTGCGGAAAAGTCCTCGAGCTTCCAATGGGCCCGAACTCGCAATCAATGGTTTTACAGTCGATGGTGATGTTTTCAGGATGCTGGGGTATGCGTCATTGCGATGGATAAGTGCAAATTTAACGTTGCTGCCGCAGGCACACCAGAACTTTGACTATAAGCGCAACTGGTATGAACAAACACAAAAGTGGCCACATTTTTTTCAGAAAAAGTACACTCTGAAACCGAGTCTCAAGAATGTAAGTTCATTTAGAATTTTTACAAACAGAGATATGTTCTTTTGGCCAGGAAGTTCAGTATCATACTGTGTTGTTAACAAAAACGGTATCGGTATAGGAGAAGGAGAGGTATCGATACCATGAGGGGTGGATATCTGACCTGCGTCCATTACAGTTAATTCCTTCCTCTGCATCATCTATGTCAGTATGTGCAGTACGGAATATACGTGCTGGCACCAAGAGAGCACCAAGATTTGCAATTAGGAGCAGTTTTGACATTTTTCTTTCTCAACGGAAATGGAATTTCTCCTTCGTTGTGAAGCAGAATCATTGTATTGATGCAGTGGAAGAATAAATCGTAGGTAATGAGGTGATGAAATTAATCTTCATCTCCGGGCAACTTATATTTTTCACTAAACTTTCCCGAACTTGAATAATGAAGCTACATTCGCAGAATGAAAACAGATCAAAGTGTAAAAAAAGGAGCGACAACGTGAGTTTCCTTTAATATGTTGAATGAAATCGCGGATTTGTTCCTTTCAAATCGACAATTAAAGCAATGAAAAGAAATGTAGTAGTGAGAAATAATAATAAAATATGAATTCAACATTTCATTTCGCGAAGTGCTGATACCTAATTTTCGAAGAAATTAGTTTACTGGTACTTATGGAGGGGGGGGGGGGCGGTTATGGAATGGAATGACGTCACGAGTATTACTTCCGGTATAGCATCCTGTACTGGTGTTATTTCCCGTTTCGAATATCTCATTGCTTCCTGTACGGGTATTCCCGGTTTGATTATTTATTGCTTCTGTATTGAAGATAAGGGGGATTACGGGGAACGTTAATTTCCTGTCTTATCGAGACATGGATCTTCTGGATGTGGTCAGGTGTTATCTGGGGACATCCTGAAAAAGGAGATTGTGTTATCAATGGGGTCAATGATTTTACCTGGATGTGGTCAGTTTAGTGCAGAATACTCTGCTGGCGGGTCTTCCTGGATGTGGTCAGGTGTTATCTGGGGACATCCTGAAAAAGGAGGTTGCGTGGGTTCACCTGGATGTGGTAAGCTGGTGTGGTACCAGAACGGTGATTCGTGGTCCAGCCTGGCATGTTACGTGCATAGTTCCAATAAGGTACAATTAAGGTACAACTGATTGTGATGGCTTAAGACTTGCACAAAGCTACAAAATCCACAGACCGGCTACATTCATCGCTCGCAATCAAAGGTCATAAAAATCAAGCTTCTCATTAATAACGTTTTCACTAGGCGCGCAGATCGCGGATTTCGGAAAGTATATCTTCCTGTTTTTGTTGCTGTGCGGATCAGGGAACTTCTGGCGGAACGCAAGAGGATCCTCCATGTCGAATTCTTCCGTCGTTCCGCGCGCGAATCTTCTCGAGGATGTTCGCCTGTTCGACTTCTCATGACCTTTCACTTAAAGTTTGTTAACCTCAGTTTACCTTTGACCAAAGTTAATAGGGTTTACTCATTGTGGGAACACACACCAAGTATGATCTACATCCACTCTGCAGTGTCCGTATGAAGCTTCAACCATCTGGTGGGGTTTGAGTATTACAGCTGACATGGCCAAAATGCAATTTTTCCATTTTTAAATTCTTTCTCAACCTGATTTCCCGTCACACCAAAAGCACGAACCGTTTTCGTTCGTCCTCCCCATAATAAAGCTAGTCACCGAATTTCAGCTTTTTGGACCACGTATTCTGGATTCTTCTCAGGATTTTCAGACTTTGACCTTTAATGCCTTCGAGACCTTTTGACCTGACCCCCCAAAACAAGAGGAATCGTGTACTCATCATGGGGAACCCACATACTAAGTATGAGCTTCATGCATCCAGATGGGGTCAAGTTATGTTCCTCACAAGCCAGGGTTAACAAGATAAAAACATACATACATACACACACACACACATGAACATTGTATGATGCATAGATCCCTGGCTTCAGTTCCAAGGACTAAAAAAAAAAGATTGAAGGTGCCACCTAGCCGAGGAAGCCTATGACGAGCCTATACTCAATGTCGACCCAGATATATACGCTAGTTAATTTTTTTTATGGGCACAAGACGGGCAAAGGCTCAAAAGCTATGACGAGGCCCGCTTGTGAAAGAATTGAAAGACCTATGAAAGAGTAGTGCAAGAACTTGTTGATTCTAGACTTGAAAAACTGAAGGTGGTAGGAGAGGAAAGCAAGACAGATTCCAAAGGCAAACAAGTATATCGGGTGCAATGCTGCTTGTCAGTCGAGTACCCGAGATGGTGTGAAGGTGGGGTATATGGACTCAGCTTGGAGAGCATGCCCAAGAGTAGCATAGAAAAGGCAAGAGCTAACGGTGTGCAAGTCCTTGCAGAGAAAAAGTCAAAGAATCATCTCCAATAGTCTGGATAGCCCCAGCCTTGGACTGTGTCTTATCGAGAATTCAATGACTGTCGGAGGGGCCTCCCCTCCCCCTCGCAACAGATGAACAGGCTCAAAGTAGTTTCGAGAGCGAAAGGAACCAAGTTTCTGGATGCCCGCTTGGCAATATCGGCAATATGGGATTTCCAGCTGAGAGCAGGGAGTCAGACTCATGCCAAGAAGATATAGAATCTGATAATCCCGGTCCGAACCTTCAAAAGAAATGCTGGTAACAGTTTGGCACGCTTTCGAGAGATGATGACTGTTCAGTCTTCTTGGAATTTGACCAGATTAAGCACTACCCCATTGGTTACGATACAGAATTTTGGTTAAGAAGGTCTGCAGTTTGCCTGCGCTTGGTGATTGAAACCAGTTGACAGGCTAGGGGCGGAGACGGCATCGAGAAAGTCATTGTTGAAGAGAAGAAACAAGGTTGGAGAGATGACCGCTCTTTGGGACACTCCTGCATTGATGGGATGAACTGAGGATGTAAATCCATCGACACGAACAGCAATCGACCGATCAGAGAGAAACCCCGCGTTCACAATGATTACGCGCGCGCGTCATCAAACCACAATCCAATTAACCATGGAGCTATTATATTAACTGGAGATGACATCAGAGCGCGTATTGTGTGCCCTGTCCAAATTTCCGTCAGAGAACACAAACTCGAAGTGAAGCGGCACCATATTGCGTGTAACATCGTAAAACACAATCGGTTTTTTTACTCTCTATTTGCGAATTTCTTCGACCAGGGACCCCGAAAATACCGTCGTTGCTCCATAGTAAAGATGGTATATCATGGTGCAAGATTCTGACAACATCTTCAGTGAGTGTTACCCTGTTTCAGAAAACGCGGGAAAATCAGAGATCTATTACGGAAGCACAAAAACAACATATTAATTCGGGAATACGAAACGGATTGCGGTTGGCAGGATTTCACCATCTAGACGTAAAATATGACATCACGGATTTAATAGAGCTTAAGAATGTGAAGCTCGAATTGAAGGAGGTGTGTTAAACGGAACATATTCAAATCTTCTGACGAAATGCGAACCATGTCGCCCGAATCACATGTCACTATAGCACTACTATAATTCAGGGCGCTGTCACAGGGTTAGCAACAGGGTTCCACACTGGAATTCGGTGTTGTATAGGGCTTCAGTACAGCATGTCCGGGGCTTGCAATTAACGAGGTCACCTGTGGTTACGGCGGATTCTGTTCACATGTGATTACGAGTGTGTGATCGTGATGACGCGCGCCGCCCGTCATCAGACGGGGCGAAAGCGGATCGAAGGATCGAGGGGTATTCATAATACTTGCGTACTGTCTGCTGCTTCTAATGTGTTTGGACTTGCATGTTTTTGCTCATGTACGAGATGTTCTCTGTTGTACAGTGTAAGTAAGAATGAACTCAACTCATGGTTTTCAAGGGAGACAATAGCCGTCATAACGGCCTTCTAGATACAAAATCTATACCAAGACTACGGAAACTACCAATGCTTAGATCGAAACTCGGCTCATCCCCAAGCCACCATCAATTGCTTTATCAAAGGGGAGGTCCTAGGGTATGCACGCCTATGCACCAACGGGGCAGACTACATCGAGAAAAAACAATTTTTCACAGAAAAACTTCTGTTCCGTAACCTCACGAAAGGAGAGGTGGTGCCCCGGACCCCCGTGTCAAATGGCTATCAGGTTTAAGGATTGCGAGATGCGAAGCCTGCACAAACGGGACCCCCCCCACCAACGAAGGTGAGAACCACCATTGGTGCTCAAACTGACATACACACCCCATATGAGCCAGGTAACCTGAAAAGGCCTCACTGAGCATTTGCACTTAATGAACAGTCACCTAGAACTTTCGCAACTGTTTTCCTAAAAGCCCCATAATTGCCTAAAGTACAAAAGAGCACAAATCTCAGAGATTTACTAGCTAACTTCCAGATTACCACGCGGGCCTACACACGAAGGAACAGAAAGTGAAGACGATACTCGTCTCAATGAGTTGATCGCAGCACTAAAGAACACTACAAACAACACTCAAAGTTGTATCAAGAAAGAGACACCCACGATCTGCGTGCAACTGAAATGAAGCCCCAAAATATTAACGAGGGCAGAAACTATTGAACAAAAGTGACCGAGTACGGCAGAGAATTTGTCGAAATATGAAATGGGATGTGGAAGGTAACTGTAATTTCTGTAAATCATAAAAGAAAACTGCTGAAACTAATCGGCATTCGAGCTAGCAACCCATCGATATGTACTGTTCCTGCAACTACACAAATCATGTGTACTAGTACCGCGAAATTACCGCCACTGCGTTTGCAATTCTGGTATTGTCAACAAAACGCCCGACGAGGTCCTGTACCAGTGTAATAAGTGATCTTAATCACGCGTTGCGTTCCACATGCCTTTTTGATGACGGGATATGACGCGATGTGGATCTGATGATTCGATCGGCCCGTGATCAGATCACGGAAGGATCTTTAGTGACGCGTCCTGTTCACATGCACTTTTGATGACGAGTTGATCCCACCTGCGTTATCTGATGACGCGTGCGTAATCATATGTGAACGCAGTCAGAGATCCAGCAGATCAGAGAAGGGTGGAGACCAAATTTAGGAAGAAACCAGCAGATCAGAGAAGGGTGGAGACCAAATTTAGGATTTTGCTATCAGTCCACGTTTCCAGACATTATCAAAGGCGTTAGAAATGTCTAGAGCGATTACCCGACTCTCACAAAAAAGGACTAAGTAAGTTATGAGATATGAGTTGCATAGCTAAGTCTATATTAAATACAATATATACATATATATTGTCAGCACGATATCAAACGAACGCAACAGGTTTCAAGTTCCAATAGGCACCTGGGTTGCTCGGGGGGTTTGGAAAACCATATGTTTTTAGTGTCAGTTCCAGGTCATCCAAATCGTAAAAAACCCTTGAACAGCACTATATCTAATGATTAACAAATTCTTCATATATATCATATAGTTCATATTAGGTATGTAGGTTTGCACATATGGTGAAGATGAACCCTATTGTTTTTATTTCGGTCAAGTCATTGAAGGTCACTATAGGGCAATCATTCTATATCTTGGCAACGAAAGATTTAACAGCGATGTTGTAATGGAAAGTTTTGTTTGTCTAGGTGACTCCATCTGTTGACGTACTTTGACCCCATTTGACTTTTTGACATCATTTGACCTGATGACCTTGTGACCTTCGGGTCATTTTTTTGTAAGAACCAGCCTCGTCTTGTTGCAACGAACCAATAAGTCAATTGCGCTGACGTACTAAACGCTGCTAATCACCGAAATCCATCTGTCTCTGTAAAAGGGTAAGACCTCGGCCCCTAAATCACTGATAAATTTCGAATTTTGACAAGGGTGGTATTTATACTAGGGGTGAGAAGGATAGCATAGAGTGGTGAAGAAGGAGAAAGTTACAGGTTCCTACTAGTAACAAAAATCTAGATCTAGGTGTGTAGATTGTGAATTTAGCAGGGGTAGGTGAGACTAAGCGAATGTGAACTAATGCTAGGGTAGAGGACACCAGTAGTCTGAGGGTTATTAGGATTGCAGAGGACGAGGGGGGGGTGGGCGGTTATCGAAGTAGGGACTATAATAACCTCGGGACTGACCAGGCCTTACTCTTTAAAATCTCAATTAAGGGAGCTGGTATGTAGGCTGAAGTCGACTAGGTCGAAAATTGTGATCTGCTATAATTTTCCTACTGTCCTAGGTTTGACGGTCGAGTCAACGGCAGGACAACAATGATAGTTGGTCCAACACATCGTCAGAATTGGAGAATTGGATCGGATGTTTCGTTTTTTTTTTTTTTTTTTTTTTTGGGGGGGGGGGGTATGTTTGCTAAAGATGGGATGTATGTGTTGAGGGGCTGTTGTTGAACTAGATGCGGGTTTGAGGGTCTCGGTTCCCAATAGTCGTCTGTCCACTGTCCAGCGGTGGGTAGGTTCCGTAATTACGCGCAATAAGTTTTTTTTTTTTTTTTTCTGCGCTAAGTTCAGTGTATTGAGAATATATTCGACGGATCCCAGCTCTCGGGCCAGGAGCGCAAACCCGACGTAGTTGGGATTGCAAAATTATGCGGAAGGAGGTCATTTCCGCAGCTGAAGTTCGCAATCCGTTGTGTATATAGGCAAGATCGGCCAGATATCCTCCGGGTGGCATTGGTGGTGGAGTTTGTGGTATGTCAGTCTTCGAATTAAGTATCGCGAAGGAGGAATAAGCGGGTAGTTTGTCGATTCCGTGTGGTATGTAAATCGTGTAACCCGGAGTTAGGTATTACTATGTCTTAACTGTTGGACTTATTCATGTTCTCCTATATAGCGACGATAGCAAAAACTACTTTCTTCGACTGCTTATACAAGTAACCGACAAGAATAAAGTAATGGTGGGTGATTTCAATACCAGATATTATGGTAGCAGTGGCTGTAGTTGTGGTTTTTCTACCAGGCAGAAGGTCACCAGTGGTGTTTCCCAAGGGTCGCTTCTTGGGCCCTCGATTTTAGCCTAGGCCTATATGAATGATCTCGATGATTCTGTGAAATCCAGGGTTACAAAATCGAGGACGACACTAAGTTGTATCGGAAAGTGGCCTAAATTGACGATGTTGTAATTCGTGTACACTGAACGACGAAGCAGTGTGCGGAAGCTGCTAGGAGAGGTATTTTCATTTTTCGGCTCGAAAAATTGTAAATTTCAGTTTTCTTGACGAAGCCATTATTGTCAGGCTATTAGGTAGTCGTAAGACTCCACTGGACCATCCCGTGGCGAAAACCTTAGTTCGTAAGGTAAATATTTAATAGAGAACGAGCAAAGGCGGCGACGAGACTATGTCCGTGAGTTACGGTCCGTGGGTTGGTTATTAGGAAAGCTCATAGCGTATTCTTCTGACCCTAATGGAGCGTAGGAGCATTCGGGGTGATTGATTCAGGTTACACATTGGCCATAGCCTCGATGGCTTTTATTTGAAACTTCTTCGAATTTTCCAATGGGGGCACTTGCCTCAAGCCTTGTGGTAAACGTTGCAGGTCAGATAGTCGGAGTAGTCTTCTCGCAAAGCGGATTATAAAATGGCATAACCTCCTTGTAAATGTTGATTGGTCCGCTAGTTTTAATGCAAGCACAGTCTGACTTGTTTTTCAGGAATTGGGGAGGATTCTTTTGACTCGTTTTTCCTTTTCGTGGTGGATGGGGTTGTTGTGGTTTCAGGGTCGTTCATGCAGGACTTCTCCTGTATGTATGTATGTAATGTATGTTGTATGTAGGTATGTATGTATGTATGTAGTAGGATGTATGGATGTATGTATGTATGTATGTATGGTATGTATGTATGTATGGATGTAGGTATGTAACCGCGATCTCGCATCAAGTGAAAACCGGCTTTAAGGCGTTAAATCGCTTTATGGAGACTGAAATAGTCAATAGTGCATGGTAAACATGGCACAATTTTGCGTACGCCGTGCCGTCCCATTTTATGATCGTATTTTTGCCGCTCTAGCATACGGAACTTGCCTTCAGTCTAGTAGATGCGAATGCAGTGTGCAGTGTGCGAGAAAAAAAATCAAGGCATAAACCGTAGATTGGAGTCGAGGAGGAGGTAATTAATATATAGCAAGAAGTATATAGACGTTAAACGGGCCTTATGAGGAAAATAGTTCATATAATCCATTTGCCGGGATCCGGCATCAAATACAAAACACGTGGCAATTGTAATATCGGAGCTCATTCCATTTTGTTTGGCGTTATTGCCGCCAAACGGAATTCGTCTCATCTCTGCAAACCACAATCAATGTGATTGCGTTAGGTCATGCGCAACCAATGCAACATCGCCACATACCTATTAATTAGGTAATCCCAGCCTACGCGCGTAGCGGACGTTTTACTTCTTCATTGTCGTATCCATTGGATCGGCCTATCACAAGAGGCGAAGACTCCTCGCGCGAGCGCTCATCTGTGACGGTGTCCACCTCAGTTCCCTACGTGTAGACATAATCTTATGCATAAACACGATTGCGTTCCAATACACATCAGACAATAGTCACCTGGTCACGTTGAACTACTGATTATTAGGTTCCAGTGAGCACGTAGGCGAACGACTGGTCGAGTACGTGCCAGTCATGTTCCGGTCAGGGAAGAAAACGCCGTAGGTTATCATAACGAAAACAAAACAAAATAACAAAATAAACTCTAGGTGAACTCGTACGTCGCACAAAGGATTGGTTCCTGACCAGAAAATATTAAATTTAGCTGGTGGTGAGGGAATTTAAAAGAATAGCAGGATGTAAGAAGCTGGTAGCATTCAGACAATCTGAGAATAAAATGAACAGTGAACAATCATACGAATTTGCGGTATATTGTTTTGGAGCTACGTTTATACCTTCATTATATTAATTATTATAATTATATACAGGGGGGAATATCGGTAAACTAAAACGAGGCCCTGTTTACACATAATCTTCCAAAAGCGTATGAAACCAATTAGAAATCAGTCATTTAATAGTAACACAACCATTGACCAGCACAGGCCGTAGCGAGCGGGGGGGGGGGGGGGGGGGGGGGGGTGTGGGGGGTGTCACCCCCACAATATTTCGCTTTCCTGTCGCCTTCGGCAAATTTGCGTCCGTCGGCAAAAGAGAAAGAGGAAGACGGAAGAGAAATAGGAGAGGATCAGAGAAGAACTCAAAGAGGAGAGGAGGAAAGAGAAGAAAGAGAGCCGGGAAACTGAAAGGAATAATGACGTGAAGGAAGACTGGGATTGAAATTGGAATAGAAGAAAACAGAGGCCCGACCTTATTATCGGCTATTTCGACTTTTGGCGCTTTATCTAATTGGCCCATCCAGCGTCGGCGAGAGAACGGCACGTCGGTGTAATTGGACGAGTGACGACCGAGTTGTCGGGCAAATTCAGCAGAAGGGGAAATGTAAAGGCGTTAGCGTTTGACATTTTATTTTTTATGAGTTGACAGTTCTTTGAAAGTTTTGTTTTCAGGTCCTATATTCCAGAGATAGGCCTACATAACATTTCTTCAAGCCATTCTGATGCAAAAAAATTACGGAAGAATTTCCCAGCAACTCAACACGAAACTTGCGGTTTTGGCGGGACCATAATGCGGCGGCATAGCGAGAGTACATGCGAGAGGAGAGACGAGAGGGCAGCCCCTTCCCCCCCCCCCCCCACACAGTTTTTGAGATCGAAAGTTGGGGCAGGAAACTACCAAACTTGGGCACAGCATTAAGTGAAATATGGTAGAGATATCCTAATGCAAAGTGCACAGATTTACTGAAATTTGTACTAAACTGTCGAAATTCAATCAATTGCCCCATTGATGTGTCAAATTTTTGCGCGATGTGCTTGTCTGCCTCCATACTAACGAGTCAGATGAAATCGGGCGTTGTTTAGGATGGACTTCGGAGTATGGACTCTTCCAAAACGTTGTAGCATCAGCCCTGCATTGGAAGATATAAAAAGATGGGTGATTGATAGTTTCAAACGCAGCCCAGAGTGTCAGCAGCACCGAAACTGCTTCTTTCCATTGCTCGAATGCGAGCAACAACTTTTACAAAACACGCCAACGCATGCAGGCGCGGTGCCTGTGATGGGATTATCATATGCACTCTGCATCTACACACACGCGTATGAAGACCTGCTGGACGAGAAATACCAATTAATGCTACCATAAATTCGAATATATGGTAGCATATATTCCATTTTATGGTAGCATATATTCACAGCCAATAGGAAGGCAGGAATATATGGTAGCATTAAATCGAATATATGGTAGCATATATTCGAATATATGGTAGCATTAAATCGAATATATGCTACCATATATTCGAATTTATGGTAGCATTAAATCGAATATATGCTACCATATATTCGAATATATGCTACCATATATTCGAATTTATGGTAGCATTAAATCGAATATATGCTACCATATATTCGAATATATGCTACCATATATTCGAATTTATGGTAGCATTAAATCGAATATATGCTACCATATATTCGAATTAATGGTAGCATATATTCGAATATATGATACCAGATATTCCTGCCTTCCCATTGGCCTGTATGAATCAGTCTATTCGTGTTTAAAAAAAAAAATCATGGACTAACGCGGTTTGCGGCGCGCATATGACATTGTTAAGCATTGCTGTATCCAATATATGCATTGTGTACGTACGCGTCGTATATAGGCGGCGCGCTGAGTCCGAAAAGACGTACGTACATGCTAATGCATATGCCACAGCTGCTGCTCAAGATGAGACGGTGAATCAATAATCAAAAAAGGATTAAGAAAGTCACCTTATCTGTTTGACGCGCCATTTTGACAATGCACACGGGGCCGCGCGCCGGCGTAGTCCACTAGCTATAGAGCGAGAGCAGAGAGCAAATGCCAAACTTGGCGGAAAAAAATTATGTCTACGGTTGGCGGGGTAAGCAAATGACAATAGTGATTGATTAATATTTTCCGGTGGTAGTGATTGGCCGAAATATGGTAGCATTAAATCGAATTTATAGTAGCATTAAATCGAATATATGGTAGCATATATTCGATTTAATGCTACCATAAATTCGATTTAATGCTACCCTATATTCCATTTTATGGTGAATCTATTCACAGCCATAGGAAGGCAGGAATATATGGTAGCAATATCGATTTTAGGCTACCATAATTCGAATATCTCGGTAGCATTAAATCGAATATATGGTTAGCAAGCTCGAATATATGGTAGAGTATATTCGAATATATGGTAGCAATATATCGATATATGGTAGCATATATTCGAATTTAATTGCTACCATAAATTCGATTTAATGGCTACCATAATTCGGATTTATGCTACCATAAATCGATTAATGGGCTACCCTATATTTTGCCTTCCAATGGCTGTGAATAATATGCTACCATAAATGGAATAATATGTACCAAAAATGGAATTATGGTGATAGCTTAATTGGGATTTCTGTCGCGAACGCTTTCATATACGCGCGCTAGAGAATGTCCTGGATCAACATTTGAGATGATGGGGGTTATGTGGGCAACATTTGAGAGGATCGGGGGGAAATAACCTGTAGGGAAATGTCCTGATCCACATTTGGAGATGTGGGGATTTGTGGGCAATGAAGAGTATCGGGGAAGTAACCATTGAATGTCTGATCTACATTTGGAGATGATGGAGGTTAGGTGGGCACATTATTTTGAGAGTATCGGGGAAGTAACCATTTAGAATGTCGTGATCCACATTTGGAGATGATGGGGGTTGTGGGCACAGATGAGAGTATCGGGGAAGTAACCATTTAGAATGTCGTGATCCACATTTGGAGATGATGGGGGCTTAGTGGGCACATTTATGAGACTATCGGGGAAGTAACAATTAGAATGTCCTGAGCCACATTGGAGATGACGGGGTTATGTGGGCACAGTTGAGAGTATGGGGAGTAACCATTAGAATGTCCTGATCCACATTTGGAGAGGATGGGGGCTTATGTGGGCACAGATGAGAGTATCGGGGAAGTAACCATTTAGAATGTCCTGATCCACATTTGGAGATGATGGGGGTTATGTGGGCACAATTGAGAGTATCGGGACAGGGAAGTAAAACCATTTAGAATGTTCCTGATCAACATTTGGGAGAGTAGGGATTATGTGGGCACAATTGAGAGGTATCGGGGAAGTAACCATTTAGAATGTCGTGATCCACATTTGGAGATGATGGGGGTTATGTGGGCACAGATGAGAGTATCGGGGAAGTAACCATTTAGAATGTCGTGATCCACATTTGGAGATGATGGAGGTTATGTGGACGTTGAGAGTATCGGGGAAGCTAAGTAACCTTTAGAAGTCCTGATCCACATTGGAGATGATGGGGGTATGTGGGCACAGTTGATGAGAGGCTCCCGGGAAGAAAAAAGCAATTTGTAAGAATACCATTTTTATTTTTCTTGAATGTCCTGATCAATTTGGAGATGATGGAGGTTATGTGGGGACAGTGAGAGTATCGGGGAAGTTAACCATTAGAATGTCATGATCCACATTTGGAAATGATGGGGGTTATGTGGGCACAGATGAGAGTATCGGGGAAGTAACCATTTAGAAGTCTGCTCACATTTGGAGATGATGGGGCTTATGTGGGCACAGGGTGAGAGTGTCGGGGAAGAACAATCAGGAGAGAGATTTTACCATTTCTCCTACGATAGGTAGAAACTCATCACAACAGTTTTTTAGGTAGCATGTAGGATTGGTCAAGACTGCAGTAGACGACGAGTGATGTGACTCCGTATATTGGCCACTGAGAGCTCACCAAACGGGGGTATCGGTGTGTCGTCGTTATTCCTAGGTCATTCTCACAGAGAATCGATAATTGATTGGTAAGTAAAGCAGTCATCTGAGGATAGGCTAGCACCTGGATACAGGCGCGGTTCTAGAGTACCCATGTCTGGGGGGGGGGTTGCTGGGAAGTGGGCTAGGCAGCAGTGGATAATTTGTGGATTACGATCTAAGCGAAGCGCCACCATAGGTTCGCGCGGGCCGTACAATAACATTTTTGACTTCACAAAATTCCAGAGGAGGGCAGAAACGGCACTCCAACGGTGTCGATCCGCATTCTCCCAAGCCCTTGAAATATAAATCATGTGTCTGCAAATTCTTAACGTGAAAAGTGTCTGTAAGAAATAGAATAACATGATTCCATGGGTTACTCGAGATAAGAATATGCGCGTGTTCGTGGATTATTGCAAGATGACATTGCCTTTGTAATGACCCGAAGACACATTTGTTTCACGGAGCTGTTAGGCTCATTAAAAGCTGTTAATCATCAGGTAACCAGATTGTAGCCGTTGTACTTGCCGCTTGAAACCAGCCGGCGCGGCTCTTGACCTAGCCTTCAGGAGGGAAGAGGGCGATAGGGGTTTGAATTGAAACGACAGAATGGAATCTGACTGAAGAAGTGAGGGGCAAGTTTTACATATATGTACAACACCACCTGACAACCATGGAGGTCCCTTAGTAGACGGCACCGGCCCAACTCTGTATATGGACCCATGTCCAGGGTGATAGGTGTGAAGTGATTCACAGACCTAAACGATTACAATTTGTCCCACATTTTTACCGTGGATTGATAACTCTCGAATACAGCTAGGCCCCGGAAATTACCAATACTACGATCCTTGACCAATTCAGTCCTGATTTCCTTATTCTGCCTAGTAATTAAAAAGTATGCACGACAGGATGTAAAGAACGATGTTTGGAACCATAAAACTTGCCACCGTGTGTACGCAAAGACGGAAATGGGGCGAAGCGTGGTTTCGACTTGACAGTTGTCACTCACTCACTCACTCACTCATGGGGGCAATGCTGGAAGGAACTCGCTGCGTTCCCCTGCCGTTTCCAGCACCCCGGCCTTCCCAGGGCAAGCGACCAGGCCGGGGCCTGACCCATCCAACCTAACTCCATTGAAGTAAAGTACCCAACGAGCTGACCAACGGCTACGAGCCGTCCTGGCAGGCGCCCCCAACCCACCTATCCGTGCAAACAGAATTCGGTGGACAGTATCGTCCGCCGGAAGGCGCGCCATATGTCCGAAGTTGTCACGACTACTGTCAGCAGCCTATGTACTCGACCTTAACAGATATGAGATAGCATTCACTTTCATGACATAAGGAGTAGGCATAAACCTGTTATCGCAAGGCAATGTGGGTGGGAAGGCAGCAGGCGGCTTAGGTTATTCAATTGCCAATACGAATATTCACATTAAAACATATCAACATCTCGGGGTTTTTTTTTTCTCTTTTTTTTTTTTTTTGGGGGGGGGGAGGGGGGGGCTTGGGCACATTTTTTTTTGGGGGGGGGGGCTTGAGCCCCGAAGCTGTTTCGGCCCTAGTAAAACTCGAATCAGTCGAATGAGCTCGAAAGTGGGTATACTGCATGTCTGCTACTGTCTATTTTGCAGGTTTTAGGCGAGAATACAAAGTTAGTCCGATCGAATAGGAACTTGGTGTGTGGGCGAATGTTGGTCCGGCGAGGTCAAATTTGCGTTTCTCATTCCTAAATGTTTCACGACGTGGGTGGTCAGAACCATCCAAAGTCGCGTCTAACTTCTGTTGGAGTAGACGAGAAGGAACTGAAGAGTATGAGAGTTGACTGAGGCCAATGATGCGACTTGACTGTCGGATTAATGAATCAATACGGTTCTGATCTTTCTTCTTCACATTCCCGCCCAAAGAAATCAAATTGTATCTCCATACCCCATCGATTGTAGAAGTATAAAACATAGCAAGAATACGTTCATCAATTTGAATTTTTCCATGGTAGCAAACAGTGCATTCAAGGCTTGTTACCTTTAGTGTGGCATCAACATGGCTATGCTAGAACAGCAGTTAACCACCAGAGTTTTCGGAACCAGAATTTAAAGCCCTCATTGCGGGGTGGTCAAGGGCGAGTTATATGGGTGATTTAATAATGACAGATAGTGTACGTTATGTAGGAGGACCTATCCGCTGTCTCCCTCTTCAACAAAACTACCCGTCATTCGCCTGGGGGGTTGGAGAATAAGGTGCGAATATGAAATGGTGGCATACATGTCATGACTCGCCTTTGTGATGAGCATCTTGTCTATGAAGTTGTGAAACAAGTGTGACGAGGATTCCATCCATGCTACTAACGACAGGGAGTTGATGGCATGTTGTAGAGTGACTATTATTTATAATAGTTATAACTTAGGACATAAAATTTACTGATCATTAATTTAATCCCCACCGAAGTTTGCCCCTCCCCAACTCTTCAAGTGTGGTTAAAGGCCTGCCTCTCCACACGATGCTTTTTTGTCCTGGATGGCACTTCAGTTTGCTAATAAAATATGTCCTGTATCTTCGCAATGGGAGAATCTGCTTAAGATGTTTGGTGGTGAGAGGATGCCCTACCTAAAGGGAATGCATCCTCTCACCTAGTGATAGGGTTCATTTCCATTTCATAATACCTATTTTGTGATGTTAAGAACGAACTTAAATCATCATATCTTTAAAATATTTTCTTAGGTGTTTAAAAGCAACATCAAAATTTGGGGATTTTCTCACGTGGAAAGTAAATGTTACGTTGACTTACATTGTCAGCCAAAAACGAACTAAATCAGCTTTGTTGTGATTTTGTTGTGATTTTTCACATGTACTGTGAAGTAATTGAAAGACAAGCTACAATATTTTTACGTGCGCCACAATGGAAAGTGTTCAGCCTTTAGGTGACTCACACCAAAGATTATAGTGTAAGCATAGACTGTATGTGGGCTTTCAACTTCGTCACTCATTTTACTGACGTGCCACACCCTACAGTCATGCTTTCCACAATGGACAGTGATTGGAGGGACATTCTGGCCCCGAACACCGAGCAAAGTACCAGCTAGCCTATTCATGTATCACAACTCAATTCTACTACACAAATTAAATAATATAGTCCTAAGTAAGGCTTCTCGAATGATATTGGGCTGGATATTGTTTAGGCCTATTTTATCTTGCAGGCGACTGTGTTACGTAATTGGTGAATTTTGATGTGAATTTTCGTCGCCTGGGCTAGGCGGCACGTGAGGGGCCTAAGTTAGGGGCGAACCTAAGCCTAAGGTCGGAAGCCTTCACTTCAGCCTACTTAGTCAGGTAACCACCGTAATCTAACGCCCAAATATACTATTCCCGCTTCATAAGTCCGAGAACTTGTTCTATTGACGCGTGCGGGATTGTAACGCACATATCTGGTGATTTCAATTCAATTCAAATGAATGCCTTCGACCAGCACTGTACATACACACGCGCAGCATGCATGCATACATTGCACCCACGTACGATGTGCGTTCAAGCCTCACGATGGGCAGAGTCGGGGCCAATTTGTGCGATCGACTGTTGTTGTTGTTATTGTTTGTTATTGTTTGTTGTTATTGTTATTGTTGGTCGTTGTTGTTATACGTGTTGTTGTTGTTTCGTCAATATGACCTCGGGTTCATAGGTTATTAATTGTACGATCAGAACCGAGTACGTAATGCGCCCGGAAATCCGGGTGATAGGTTATAATGGACGTCAGAACGAGGTACGTATTCGCCCGTAAATCCGGGTCCTAGGTTATAATAACGTCAGAACGAGTAAGTATTCGCCCGAAAATCCGCAATTTCGGCCAAAATAATCCATCAAAGCGTTCGTCGTGTGTAGCCACCTTACGGTGGATTTCCGGGAACTTGGTCCAAGTAGGCTACTACACCCAGGATATGTACATGGTCCACTCGCTCACATAACAGTCCTTAATAGGACAGGGACTCGAAAGCCCTATACTCACGGAATCGATATACCATTCCTTCGTTTGTCAACATTTAGAACTAGGAGATTATTCTTACAATATCTCTCAAAATCTTGATTTGCGCAAATATACTGTGTGTCATCATTTTATGATACCAAACCCCGATAACGGCAGTGTCTGCAAATTTAACAAGACAGCAGATCCCGGCAGTGATCTGGCATATCCTGCTGTATGAGAGTTTGACACGAAAGGGGCCAATACAGGTCTTGTGGGCTCCGTATCGAGGAGGAATACATCAGAATTACACCCGAGACCTTATGGAACATATGGCTGGACTGTTTGTAAATAGTTAAGAAGCCAATTAATAGACGTATTGCACCATTCATTCCAGCGTTTGCTGGGGGCAGGATATGAGGCTGTATCGTATTAAAAGCTGACGAAAAGGCAAAGGAATAATTACGGGCTGAGTTGCCCTAGTGGGTGTGCTTAAGGAGAGTACAATGGACTCTGACAAATCTAGATTAAAATTGAAGTCCTGTACTACGATTCGACCTCTAGTCAAATTGCATGGGGGCTAAAAAAACATCAACCAGTGGTTCAAGTACTACAGGTCAGACGTTCACCTGTTTTCATTGCCACTGAAGTCAGGGCAACGGGGCGAAGGTCATCATGCAAAGCAATATTGTGTGTATTGGGGATTGGAATAATACAGACTTATTTCAAAGTGTCGGGACTGTCTGAGTTTAATTACATGTTAAAAATAACTGCGACTATATTAACAATAAGATGTTGAACAAGTTGAGAAACGAGGTTGCCAATTCATCTGGGCCGCTGCCTTTGATACATTTAGTCGAAAAATTATCACTCACTTCACCTGCAGTAAAAGTTAAAAACTGCTCAGGGTACGTCTGCGGGATAAAAAAAATTTCCCGTAACTCACGCGTCTATGGGACAAAAATCGAAGTGATGCAAATCAGTTATAGAAAACATTTAGTTCCTTTGCATATTCACGGGTGTGTCGGGCGGCGGAAGACTTACAATTTTTTTTTTTTGGGGGGGGGGTCGTCCGCAAACCAAATATTGGATGAAATTGATGTGTGTTACTTCTAGCGAAGCGGCCACACTGTTGGCGTGGAGCGTGGGTTGTTGAAAATTTGCGGTGTTTACAAACCCCCAGATGGCCGGCACGAACACTTCCCAGGAGCGTTGTGAGCTATAGGTACCCAGTCATAAAATGGGTCATGTCTGCAAAATGGTAGTTGTTAATAAAAGTATGTATGTAAGAATGATAATCCATATCAGTGGATTTGGAGGACAGCAAATCCCGCTGAGGGAGAGCCCGGGGAAAGGGATTGCACACCTTTAGTACCCCCCCCCCCATCTAAAAAAATCAACGTTCTTCTTCACGACGGTGGATTTCAGTGCCATGATCGAGACTGAGTAATTACGATGCTCACCCAGGTAGCCACTTTCCGCCCCAGTGGCCATTCCCAATGTGGTCACGTGGTGAGCCGTATAGGACTTTGAAGTTCTGTTAGGGGTTCAGAGTCGACTCCCGTGGGAGGTGGGACGAAACCAAATACTGGGGGAAATAAAAGTTAACACTTTGGTTCCTCGCATTTTACACTAGTTGACCAACTAAGTGAAATTATTACGTACGTTAGAGACACAAAAGTTGTGTCTTCGAAACGTACGTAACACCCGTACGAATCAAGGTTTCAAATATGTTATTGGTTTATCGCAACAATCTGCTAAGCAAATATTTTACCGGATACAGTTTGATTACATAAATCATTGACTGTTTTGGGGTCTTTTTTTTTCATTTGAAACGTACGTAGCACCCAAAGCCATTACTGCCAGATAGAAGATGATAAAGTCATTCACAGACATGTCTTTGGGGTATTGGTTTCTTCATGTTCATCATGAAGCTGAACAGAAATGCAAGCATCACTTTTTCTATTTTTAAGTAAGTGACTCTTTTTTTTCAAATGTCCCACTTTGTTGCGAGTAATTGTACGGCCTTGTACATACAGCGGTGATTATTGTCAATCCTGAATAATCTAGTAGGCCTAGTCAAGAGACTAGCCATACAGTCAAGTCGGTCATCACTTGTATTTGCCAAAAATGTTGACTCGTGTTTCCTTCTGTTCTAGTTTTTTCAGATTTCTATAGCGGAGGTAAAATTTCCCATTCGATTTAAAGATTAAGCCACCAAGCTGCGAATATCGCGACCAGGCAGGGCACGGGTTCGGTACGGCAAATCGTTGGTGAACTTAGAAGTACTGTTTCACATTATTTAGGCCTGTTATAATTCTAATGTCTGTGTAGATTCCATCATGTTCCGAAGATCGATAATGATAGTTTAATTGTCGATGCTGTTGTTTGTTTTTGTCGATGTTGAATTTTCAATGTTATGTGGTCGAAATTTAGGGGGGACGGACCCCCCACTCTGAATGTAATGGGCGGGTGTGTGAAGTTCAACGTGATCGGGCAATCAACATGTCCCGAACTTAAGTACGGATAATAATAATACTTCGATTTGATAGGCGCTTTTCGATTAGACAATCTCAAGCGCTTTACACAATGAAATGGGACTTCAAATAAACGCTTGAAAGAGTTCAAAGTTGTGGCAATGGGCCTTGAGAGGCACAATTGTTCCAGACTTGCAGGGGCAGCAGCTGAAAGGAACGGTCACCTGTGCCTTGCGTTTCGAGAAGAGCGACTGAGCACAACTTGGGTGACGAGTGAAAAGATCGGGGCTGGCGATATTCTGTAAGAAGTCAGTGATGTAGAACGGTTGTCATGCCAACTCTGTCCACGGAGAAGGCTTCATACTCAATTCGCTCTAGGATTGGGAGCCGTGAGAATCGAATGATGAGTAATGGGATTTATCCGGCGGCCTGTCACCAAACGGCCGGGGCTGCGGAGTTCCGGGTTTCCGCTGCGGGGGTACCCAATATTCCTTTAGGTAGTCCCTGAAGAAGGGATATCTGGCTATTGGCATTATCCAACCTCGGGATACAGGAGGAGTACGAGACGCTCAGTGGCAGGCTGGTCACGGTATGACGAAGACAGCCATTCTGTGAATAGCATAGGAGGCTGCCTGCACAACATTACATGTCTAGTGTAGTACAAACGTGAATCCAAGGTTTTTGACTGTAGGAGAGGCATGAATGACAGCGTCCCAAATTGTAATACTCGGAGTCAGTGGATGATACTGGCAGAGAACGGGGAGAGGAAAAATACCACATCAGTTTCGAGTTGTTTAGCCATTAAAGCGGGCATTTTCATGCACCCGGGCGGGCGGGCGGATAAAATCGCTCACCGGTATTTCCAATGGGAGCCGTTTTCCATGCACGCGGGCGGGCGGGCGGGCGTTTTTTTTTTCGAATGGTCATGTAGCGATTTTTCCGCCCGCCCGCGTGTCCGCGTGGTATATTTCGTAATCGATTTGCGGAGATTTCCCTGCAATCTTACCGCTTGTCGCCCGATAATGGAGAGTAGAGGAAATTTTAGGTTCAATTAACTGTTTCACCACTAGGGATCGAGATTTTATACAGTTTGTCTCTATTTTTAAGGCCAGATAGAACCGATTTGGAACACCATATTTCATGTTTTAAACCATTGATATGAAGTATGCTAATTTAAATCTCCCAAAACCTGTCAATTGTGAGTTTTAATGGGCCGTAAGCGTGACATTTAGACACAAGGTTTCCGAAAATGGAACACCGGTGTTTAGGTTTAAACACTATATCGCGCACGGTGTTTGATAATTAATAACTAATACTAATAATACTACTACTACACTATATACTACTACTACTACTAATAACATAATAATAATAATATCAATAATATCATAATATATAATAAAATAAAATTAATAATAATAATACTAATAATAATATAATAATAATAATATAGTAGCTACATCGGTTCTTTATAGCGCAGATACACACTTAAAAGTGAGAAGAGGGTGCGGATCGAGAAAAACGCCGACGCCCAGCGTGCATGGAAACGAGTCTTCCAAAACGCCCCGCACGCCGCTAGCCCGCGCCCGCAGTGCATGGAACGCGGCTAACTTGTTTGGGTAGACCGAGTCTTGACGTCTCACGTCCAAAATGCTTTTATGTCTGCAGGAAAAAATCACGCTACTTTCCGGACCTGAATTGAATGGTTTTTTTTTAGAAACGCCCGACCAAGTTAGGCATACGTTTGATGGTATTCGTTCAATACTTCACCTGAAGGATTCAGATTTTTAACGCGTGCAGCGGTACATGCAAGCCGCAAACGCCTGCGCCCAATCTAAGAACAGTGACCTCGGTTCATATAGTCTTCCGACTACATTATTCTCATTTTCAGTCTTAGTGAGGGTCGAGAAAGGTCCAAAGTTTTCGTGAATATTAATGACCAATTTTTGTGTGACGATTTCTCGCAACAGAATGATTCAGGCGCTTCGATTCATACCAGCCGCTGTGCTTACTGAAGAATGCGGTACCTGAATTCAACATGGCGAATTTCTGGTCTTTTTCAGTCGCGTCCGTCGAACTAATGGCGTAGCCAGTGGGGCAGGGGGGAAGTGCCCCCCCATTCCAGCCGGGAATCGGGGATAGTGCGGGAGCTGAAAACCGTAAACGAAGAAGGGGCCGGGGAAACCCACCCAAAATCCAGTAAAGTGCAATGAATTGAATATTTGCGATAATAAGTGGCCTTGAGGGTTATGATAGGGGTATGGTTAGATGCGAGGTAGCCCGCTTTTCTGACGCTTATCATGCAAGTTAGTGGTCACCCCCCCCCCCCTCCTCTTCCCGCTTTCACTTTCGTTCAGAAGAGAGAAGCGCGCCGAGAAGAAATTAACAAACAGGAAAAGAATTCGCCTTGCCCCTCCCTCTACCTGGAGGCTGGCTACGCGCTGAGTCAAACAAACCCCTGCAAACAATATGTTGGTAATATTAGACCATGGTACATACAAAGGAGCGGTACCCCCCACCCCCCCTTTCATTTTCTTTTTTCAGGAACTGCCCTATATCATTACTTACAGCTAATATCTCACAAACGTATATGATGTGGGAGTGGGAATTGGACATTTGGAAAATTGTGTTCCCACACATTTCAGAACTCATCTTTTAAAAAAAAAAATAACAAAAGTGAATAAGAAAAAAAAACCATTGGAGATGTCAAGTATTTGCTAATTATAATCTCCAAACCTGTCACTTGGATGAGTTTTAAAAGTGGGGGCCGTAATCGTTGACATTTAGAAACATGTTCCAGAAAATGCCAACCGTTGGTTTAGTTTCACACTAGTATTGCGTCCCGGTGTTGATAATTACTACTAAACTAATAAACTACGACTATCACTACCCAACTACTACTACTACTACTACTTACGACATAATAATATAATATACTAAATTATGAGATAATCATAATACTAATATAATAATAATAATAATAATAATCCTAAATACTAATATAATAATAATTAATAGTAGGCCCTACCTCGTTTCTTATATAGCGCCTCACACACTAAAGTAAGAAGAGGTGCTTGACTCGAAAAAACCCCGCCCGCCCCGCGTGCATGGAAACGAGTCTTCCAAAACGCCCGCCCGCCCGCCGCCCGCGCCCGCGTTTGCAATGGGAACGCGGCTTAACTTGTTCTGGTAGACCGAGTCTGACTCTCAACGTCCAAAATGCTTTTATGTCTGCAGGAAAATCAACGCTCAACTTTCCTGACCCTGAAATTGGTTTTGACAACTCCCGGACCAAGTTATGCATACGTTTATTGGTTATTCTTTCAATACTTCCAACTTGAAGGATTCAATTTTTAAATTAACGCGTGCAGGTCACGTATATTCATGCCGCCAACACGTCCCTGCGAAATCTAGAACAGTGAACCCTCGTTTCATTATATCTTCATCTACATTATTACTCATTTTCAGTATAGTGAGAGAGTCCGGATAAAGGGTCCAAATTTTCTGTGAAATATTAATGACCAGATTTGTGTGACGATTCTCGCAAGACTGATTCAGTGTCGCTTCGATTCATCCAGGTGTCCGCGGTGTGCTACTGAAGAATGGGTACCTGTAATTCAAGGGCAGAAATTCTTGTCTTTTTTCAGTCGAGTCCGTCGAACTAATGCGTAGCCCCAGTGGGGCAGGGGGAAAGTTGCCTCCCTCCTCCAGGCCGGTAAATCGGGATCGGGGCTGAAAACGTAACGAAAAGGCCGGGGAAACCCAAAATCCGTAAAGTTGTGCGAATGAATTTGATAATTGCGAGAATAAGTGGCTTGAGGTTGATAGGGGTATGGTTAGATGCGAGGTAGCCCGCTTTTCTGCGCATCATGAAGTTAGGGGTCACCAACCCCCCCCCCCTGTTTTTTAACCCCCCCCTCCCCTCTTTCCCGTCATTCCCGCTCTTCACTTTCGTCAGCAAGCGAAGCGCGCCGAGAAGAAATTACACACATGAAAAATTCGCCTTGCCCCCGCCCCTTCACTCGGAAGGCTGGCTACGCGCCTGAGTCAAACAAACCCCTGCAAACGATATGTGGTGTATATATGACTATGGTACATACCAAAGAGCGGTACCCCCCCCTTTCCCTTTCTTTTTTCAGTAACTGCCCCTTCATATCATTCACTTTAGCAAGCTAATATCCTCACAAACAGTAATGCATGTGGGAGTGGGATTGGACCATTTGGAAAATTTGTTCCACCACATTCAGAACTTTCATCTTTAAAAAACATAGAAGGTAAAAAAAGTTTTCTGCTTGTGTAAGCCTATTGTGGTAATTTGGAAAATACCTCCGGGATCGATAATCTCGTGCAAGAAGGCATGGAAACAGGAAAGATTATACATATAGATACCACATAATTATCAAATTAAAACATAAGCTGGAGACGGAAGTAATTACCGCGTCAATTCCCTATACACGGGAGCCGAGGCCGAAAGCACCGTCAATATTGTAAGGTGGAAACTGATTAAAGGATAACTGCAGGCTTGGATCCAATAGACGGTTATATATTGTGGGGATGGGAAACTGAACTGTATCTATGGTACAACATCCCCCATTTCAATATGATGTTCCTGTGAGTTAGGTTCCTTATGCAGAGAAATTAGGAGAAATAGGGGGGATCCCTAATTGTGCAGGATGCATGAAGTTGAACAACACAGGAATTAATGTTATGTATTCCTTTGTTCATTGTGTTAAGTCACTCCATTCCCCAGATCTGCAGACGGTTTTCGGTTGTCCTTTCTCTCACCCAACCAAAGTAACCATTCACACCTACCAACCCAATACAGCAATTTCGCTCCTAAATTATTATTTTTTTCGTCGAATTTTAATAGGAAACAATGAAAAGGTTGTACACATATGGCAGTACACTGCACACATTCAAAGGCCTCGAAGCTACGTTACTAGCGCGATGAACGCGGGGACGCGGAAATCCATGGCGCGGAAAAAGGTACAGCAACGCGGAAAACGTTCCGCGTGCTCAATAACACCAACAATGCAGAATGTTTGCAAACGGAACTATTTACTGCGCGGTTATGACAGTCTAAAAAGATGGTGCCTATATTGTCCACGCTTGCAGAAGCACGCCGGGCTCGAATCCAAGAATATATAATAGTTGCGTCAGCAGCCCATCTTATCCAAAACAAGGACCCGCAGAACGCAAGCAGATGGGCCGTACACGCCAATTCACCATAAGCGGAACGACCAAGGTGGCCTATAAACCCTTAGCCAAGAGCGTCAGTTTAGACGAAGAGACGTCCCACGTAACTTTCGGATGAAACGTGAAGACTTCACCCGCTTCTTTTAATTTTGCGTGAGGACCAATACATCAATACATACATACCTACATAACATACCTACATACATACTACATACATACATCATACATACATACATACAACATACATACATTACATACATTACCAGCCCTCTCAGGAGCTGAACGGCGCGTGGAACGACGAAAGATTCGAACAGTCAAATTCTTCCGCGGTCCCGCGTTCCGCGGCCTAATAAACACTTCATTGAAATACACATTAATAATTCTTTCGCGTTCCGCTGCTATAACCCCGGCTTCACGGAAAGTCCCCCCCGAGGAATGTCAGCTAGCCTCCTCTAATTTAATTATCCTGCAGTTGTCCTTAACTGAGCAGTTAAATGGAGTCAATAATGGTGGCGCATATTGGTTTATAGAAATACCACTTGGGGACGGCTTTACATAAAATAGGTAAGACCGAAAATGTCCACGTATCCGCCATGACCGTGGAACTATTACATTAAGTAGGAAGGCAAAAGGAGCATAATGCTGTAACGATATCTGGATGAAAATGTGCCCGTGCGAGCTACACTGAAGGGCAAACAATTGCATTTGTTGTGTATCAATGACAAGTTCTCCACCTGGGCAATTTGTTTTACCCAGCCTGGGTAAACATTTACTAAATGGGTAAATTTACCATACTGGGTAAAACAAATTGCCCAGGGTGGTATTTTACCCAACATTTTTAGAGTGTGAGTAAAGACGCAACCTGGATATTGAGTTCATATATGTGTGCTAAGTAGGCTATCATCAACGGAACATGAGGGAATCGCTGGTTGTTTTCCTCTGGACTATAGGCAATAGTAGGGAGGGCGACTAATGCCCGGGTCGGTTGTACATGTCTTGCACTGGGACATAGCCAGGTCACAAAAACTGACGTTTTTTATCTCCATATTCTAACTACAATCAGCGGTCAATCCAGATGGGGGCGCGTCATCGTTGGATTGTTTGCACATCCCCAACACTCCCCACATAACACATGCTCGTGTCAATAGTTAGACGTATAGGCCGTTAATGCATGGTGACACACTGGCCAGGGCCAGCCCTCGAACCTACCTACTGCTATTATTTATTTCATTCACTATTCGAACTAGAATCCGTTTATAAACTGGCGATACATACGACCCCCTAATCTGAGGCATCATTATGTCTATACTCCCGAGTAACGAGTTTGGTGCATGGATTATTATGCGTCGCCGTTCTGACAATTTTTAGGCGTTTGCATGGCAAGTAATGCCACCCAACGCTCGAAACGTTTACTTTATTGATAGTGGGGGTACTTGTGTCCAAAATGGCGATCTGGATATGGCTTGCCTAAATTGATTTTTTATTGCATATTATGGCTATTTCGGATATGCTGAATCCAAAAGTGGAGGGTTCCATTTTTTTGAATTGGTTATGGCGGCCATTTTGGAATTTCAAAATGGCCGCCATTTTTCGGGGAAATGGTCTACCTTATCAATATAGCACCTACCGACATGATGTTGGTGGCTAACCTTATGTTGCTAATACAGCGATCCAATGGTATCACGACTATCACCAAAACTCCAAGGCGTCCATCTTGGATTTCAAAATGGCGCTTTTTTCGTCTCAATGATCTGACGAAAAAAGCAGATCCACAAGCTTTCGTAGCTTTCACATTCATGCAAAACCAGGTGGCTCTTTTTCGTATCGTATCATCGATTGTGTTCCTTGATGGGGTTGGGAACAACGTTGGGAATTAGAACAGGCAAGGCGCCCTTTACGTGAGTTCACTTGTGTACACAATCAGGCGATCTGGCACAGAAATGTTATAATTTCAACATCTATCACTGCGGCTTCTGATTCCACCCAAATGGTAGTAGTGCCATTAGAAAACTCTAAAAGAATCTGGGAGTCGCGCAACGAAAGTGGAGGTGCCCTCCCCCCCCCCGCCTCCCCCCCATCCTCGCCCCAGCATTTGTTCACGGGACGTAAGTTTTGGACTCGAGACTCACATCGTAATCGCCGCAAGAATTATATTTAAGTAGCACACTGAGGCTATCCCTCTTTTGGTTCAATATTATTCGAAACCCTGATCCACCGACATAAGGGATACGGCCTTGTTGTAGTGGTGTTTTCAAACTCTCCCCCCCCCCCATCCTCTTTCCCCGCTTCAATCATTGGGGATCGCGCAGCGAAATTTCGATGAATTCCCATGTTCATATATATCAGTTCAACATTACCTCTACGAGAGTCAAAAGCACTACGCGCTGGGTATGGAGCAGAGTTCGTTTCTCTGTGGGCGCGCAACCCAACCATAGAACATATGATGTAAGTCGAACATTGAATCTTGTTTTATAGCTGGCCTGGGCCACAATACTTTGGGAGTCTTACCTTCTTATACACCCGGTAGCGCGAAGCCGGTAGGATGGACAACCATAGGGTAACGCTCCCCTTTCCGCGTTGGTAAGGGCGGCGGTTGGAGAGCTGTCGGAATCGTTCCGGTTGGACAGTTCACCCCAGGAGCTCTTGTAGCGGAGGTCATCCTGCTGGTAACATTGCTGGATGGACCGGAGTGATTGTAGGAGGACCACCAGGACGAGATTTCTGTCGATAGGAAGATAATGAGTCCCGACAAGATCGGTTTCGAGAACAGGAAAGGGAGCGGCTGCAGACTGATCTCCTTTGACGGCTGGCAGACGCAGAGGCCAGCCCCTCTTTTCAGGGCGTCACCTTGTTGACTTCGGACTGGAGGCAATCCCAATCTGAAAAGGTCTTCGTCTAGAATGGGGAGCTCCGTGATGGCCGACTTGATGGACTTGGACGCCCACGGGAACGACCCAATGGCCGTTTCTCGGACGCTCCCGGGACAGTACGAAGGAGACACGAGCC
Organism: Sclerodactyla briareus; assembly: GCA_026419785.1. Lineage (NCBI taxonomy): Eukaryota > Metazoa > Echinodermata > Holothuroidea > Dendrochirotida > Sclerodactylidae > Sclerodactyla > Sclerodactyla briareus. The sequence continues at coordinate 76,108 of JAODTK010004610.1, read as the reverse complement.
AGCTTGTCAAACGTTAGTCGCGCTACTGGACCCCGAGGGAGATACGGCACCGATGTCCTCACTGAGAAATAACCCGCTCCATCGGGTGATGGAAAGACCGACTCAAAAACGTCTACAATAAGGAGAACGAAGAGGCGAACTGGAGTTCTACTTGTCACCGGTCGATGTACTGATAATCGCGAGTGGGACGGCGGAGGGTCTGAGTCTTGAAACTGGCCTTTGAAGTCAGAAGTTCAGGTCCTTTAACGATCAATGGCCTTGTCTGGAAGTTTGGGCGAGCAAAAAAGGGTGGTTATGTTCTCTTCGTCCATGTGGAGGATACGAGCTGCAGGACTTTTTTCTATTCGTATACTTGCGAGCAGAGGCATCAAACCATATTCAAGCCCAGCAAAGGTGCAGGGCCGGATATGCACACTAGTGTCAGCTGCGAATCCTTCGCCAGGTACACGGAATATAAGGCAATGCCTCTCGCATACCTGAAGTGGAGATGGAGTAATGCACACAGACGACACTGCAAATTGCCTACCTCGTTTGTCCCTGCTCCAATCCACCTTGTGCGGTTGCGAAGTCAATTTTCTCCCTGCGATGGCTTTAAATAGTTCCTCGCGGCATTCAACATCCATTGGAATAGAAGAACTCTGAGCTCGGTAGCCGCGTTAAAGGTAATCGCTTCGACTTGAGTCCAACTTCGGAGGTGCAGGCGGTCGTACCCGATGATACGGCGAAAAACTGTAGGCCGTCCGTTCGAAAGGCTTCAAACGGGATCGATGGACCCAGGGGCGGCTCGACCTCATTCTCGCCAACTTCCTATCGATGAGCGTGGTCAGGACGTTCACCTCGGATTCGTGTCCCACCGGTCCAAGAACTTCGGCGGAAGGGGTCGTCAGGAAGGACCCCCCACCCCAGAGGCGGTGAAAATCCTCAGAGTTACGAACTGGTGTTACCTCGTCTCTTGGTGGGAGTCCGCTGTATTAGCCCGGCTCTATCCTGCTTGGAGTACTCTACGAAGACCCGAACTCGGTCGCGGAGCTATTCTGTCGCCACATGTGCCCTGACAAATCACCCGCTGATCGATTTTATGTGCCTCCCCCACCCGATACGCGGAACACGCATAGACTGCGAGACGGAGAGCTACTCCCGGGATATCTCCGGTCGCGCCAAGGGGAGTCTGAAGGTGACTGTGGCGCCGGGCGCCGCAACGGAACTGGTTGGCCATGTTGAAATCCAAAATGCCGCCCAAACCATGTCAGAAAAATGGAGCCCTCGATTTTTTATTCAGCGTATTCGAAAAATTAGCCGGGAAATGCAAATCAAATCAATTTAGGCAGCTAATCTCGAAAAAATGAACACAAGCACCCTTACTAGGGAGGAGTAGGGGGAAGGAGTCAAGTCCGGAAGGAACTGTGGCCTTCGTGAACGTCCATGAAACCACAACAAACCCAGAAGATGGACATTGACTCAATTTTTTCCACAATTCTGGGTGAAGTGAAACAATGGCCAGAATCAGAATACGTACACGAGTACGCCAAAGAATAAATTAATCAATAAATAAGTCTATTATTAACTAACTAAACTAACTAACTAAACGAACTCACTAACTAACTAACTAACTAACTAATATATAATAAATAAATTTAATTTCTTTAAAAATAAATAAATTAAAAAACATGAATGAAAAAAAAAAAAAATGCCACTCTCCCGTAGAAGGGACGATAAGGCCTGCGTATATGCATCTGTCGAGAATTGACGGCGGAGTTCCCAAGACGTCACGACGATTTTTTTGCAAAGCAACTCTATAAATTACGGTATATGGTCAAATTCGCAATACAATACTGGTTACGTCCACCAAACAGGCATAAGAGCTTGTTAGACAGAGAAGGGGGGGGGGGGAGTGTTACATGCATAATAAAAAAATGTCAATTCATTTACTTCGACGGGGCAGTGCCTTTGACTTTCGATTTTTCTTTTTTTTTTTTGTATTAACCTACCTAGTCCATCAGAAGATTTTAAAAATTTTTCTGCAGGACTCGTGTGTTTGAATCATCTGTTGGTTCTGTCGTTATGTCCATAAACTACACCCGTCCCGCAATTTCCCAGGGTGTTGTGGAGACAGCATGCAAATAAAACAGATGGATCTGTTTCAGTAATCACTCAACTGTACATGGATGCCATGACACTGCTGTCGAACAATTCTCTGGAAATGAACACTGGGTTACTATGGTATAACGAGCAACTCCGATTAGTCGAGCAATTGTGGCACAAAAGAAGGCAAATCGACCATGTTCTGTGTCCCACACCCCCTCCCCCCCCCCCCAAAAAAAAAAAAAAAAATCGGTAATTCAGTCGGTATTACCGCATCTGTAGTTTCTCGTGAAGGATACTAGGCCGACTTACCCCGCTACATAGCCATTTATAGCTTCAATATATCTGAAGCTATCATTTTATCTGAGGGGGAATTGGGGACGGGAGCCTCCGGTTTTATCGAGTCATAGGTCCAAAATCCGTCATGAATCTTCTCATCGCTCTACTTCTCCTATTTTTCAGTTTCTGAAGTCCCTGAATGTCACCTCGCTGCCTAGGCCACTTGCAGTTCCTAGGAGTGCGAAAAACAGGGATATACTCCATTCAGCTGCTTGCACTTCCCGCTAGGGCCCCATGAAAGAGCATCAGGGCCATAAACCCGCCCACCCTGCATACAAAGCTGCGGCGGAAGTATGATCCGCCCCTCCCTCTTCGACTCTTTCTTCTCATTTCTCATTAAATAATGCATCATTCTCTTTAGTTGATGTCTTTTGAGGTGCCATACCACCGCCTACATCAGGCGCTGATCAAGGAGGTGGGGGGGGGGGGGGGGGGAGGGGATGCCGGTTCAGCCGCGCCCTCTTCGGAGATGCGATTTTTTAGCATTTGATCCCCCCCCCCCCCCTCCCACCCTATGTTTCGTAGACCAGTCCCGGTGAAATCGGTCGCGTTGCATACCTTATGCTTGTTTAGATCCTTCATTTCGGGATTCTTTGCGATAACGACGTCGGCTAGACCTGTGCTGATGTCAACTCCCGTAAGACGTCTTTCATATGCACAAGAGTTAAATGACTCTCCTTGATAATTTTCTTGAATCTTGTCCAACCGGAACCCCGATAAATGTTGCCCAAATGAGCCTCCATACTTGCACTCGTCTGAATCCTACAGCTTCCAGAGACCTAAGACGGATTCCCCCTGTACTTTTTCTGGTAGTATTATCGACAAAATCACGACAAAATGCTCCAGATGATCCTCAGCATTTCAGCTTGACTGCTAAAAATAGGATCTAGCAAATCCGACAGCTTCCTGCTCTGAGGCGGGCCCTTGACTCACGCCGAAGGGAATTCGCGCTTCGCCCTCATATTCGCATCTGGAAACGCAAAAATCGGACACGAATCCAGAGACCATTCTTGTTTTGGTGAATGGGCGGGCTCATCATGTTGTTACTATCATACGAAAACGCGACACCAGCTTCCGATATCGCACAGAAATGTGATGTAAAATAGACCCCAGTATCACCTCGAAAAGACTTCCCGTGTTGCATGATTAGAACGGATGGTAAATCCCCGTATAACCGCGCATTGAGAGCGGAAAATCCCTGGAAATGCGAGATTATGCCCAATCGGAGCTGCAATCATCATGTGTTTAGTGTGCTATATGCCCAGGTGAATCACCGTCCACTGCAAAACTGTAACAACTTGCCAAGACCAACCTTATGACAAAATATCAAACGATGTGGCAGTTACAAAGTGTGCGATATTGCATCAAATTACTCAACAGCCACCCGAAATATGCACTTTTTCCAAGACTCGAACCTATAGTGAAACACTAAATAATTTTCACTGAAACGGAGAGAGTGTTTAGGTGTCTTATCAACACTTGCATCAAAGGCTACCGTCCTGAAAATGGGATGTTCATGTTACTCGGACTAAACTGATTATATGCAACTAATTATGAACCATGATGGGTTTTCAGGCCCCACACTGCAATCTACGCCACCGTAATGCCCGCATTTTCCCAAGATATAAGACCATATGATACACAAAATTCATCTCCAAAACGGAGTTGGTAACTTACCTGCTTAGAGGGATTGTGCTATATTGCTCACATTGCATCATCGGCCATCATCTGGAGATGTCAAAATTTCCCCAATGGAATACTAAGTACTGGGGACCCAGTGCAAACGGCCAAACACATGCAAAAAGTATGAAGTGTTTGGTGTGGCTGATTTGACTCAATTGACTCAATTGACATCACGGCGACTTGTGATGTGAAGTTTTTCCAGCTTTGGTGAAACGCAAATTGATTCTCAAAACCAGCCGAGTGGAGGCAAGTGTTGCAAGTGTTCTACATTGGGCATCAAACTGCATCTAACAGGTGATTTTTCCTCCATGTCAGTCATCACTACTCCACCCACCTATTCAAATAATCCCTTCCTACCCCTCTGGATAGGATTCGACCCAGCCCGGCTTTTATATCCCAGTGGTGTCGTCCAGACTTCCGGTTTTGGTCTGGAGCCGTACCGGGCTGCAGTGACACGTGATCAACATTGACCTTTTCGCAAAAAGCATGTTGAGGTTCATGCCGGGCTACTTCGGGGTGGGGGGCAGTTTTGTGTTAGCAATGTATTGAAAAAACTTGTAAATTTCAATTTATCTTCCTACTTGTCCTGTGCCTTATCTCTGAAATTTAGTAATGTTGTCCCCCATACCTTTTTTAACGTCTTCTTCTTGACAAATTTGACTAAATGTTCCTATTTTCCGCCAATAAAAATCAATTTTATTCGCTGAAATTCCTATTTGGCCTTCCATAGATTGCCTACTTGCTCTGAGTGACCACATGCTATTTGAGGGTGAAGGCTAATGGCGCATCCTTGATATTAAGAATCTCATATGCAATCTGGTGGCGACATTTATCATCTTTTGCAGTAAAACTTGGTGCCGTAAATACTTTTTTGTTTTGTTTCTCGGAACTATGAACTCTTGGAATTTTCGTGATGTTGTGAAATGCCAGTTCCCTGGGGAGGGTTTGCCCAATGCAATCGGGTATATTTCGGCAGTGAAATTATGGCCGTATACACATTTTTCGTTTTCGATTATTTGTGTCATACTCAATTTTTTTTCTGGGGTATGCGCCACTTCTGATCCCCTCTCTCCCCCTCCCTCGGGCGACACTACTGGTCTACTCTTTGCTAAGTTCACTGTGCTCACACATGGATCTTCTTTTGTGTTTTTTCTGAACAGAAACCTCACAAACTCTTACCTGCCCTTTAAAACACATCTCGCATAGTTGCTTCTTGTTTGTTGTTTTTTGTTGTTTTTTCAGTGCATATGATCCAAATAACGAAACTCCCCTGCTTCTTGACGAATCATACAAAATAAACATAATTCATTTAATGCTATTTCACAAAGGAAATTCTGAACTACGTATACAAACTCTCCACGAGTTTTACTTTCAATTTCCGAACCACTTATTCTCTGCTCGGAAGGAACTGAACTCGTTTACTTTTGGAACTCAGCTCAGTTCCGTTCTTCCCAAAACGTGTGATATTCAGATGGAATATTAGAAAATTGGGAGGGTGGCTAGGAAATTTGCTTAAAACCGAAGAAAATATAGCATAGGCCTATGGCTTCTTACTCCACACCCCAAGTGGTTGCTACATTGCAATACGTTTCTCGAGGATGTTTCGTGAACGGAACAAATGTCAGGAATGTGGACGAAGAAAGCCTTCACTTACCTGTTAAACAACACTTCCATCATGAATGACGGAAATGTAAACTAACATTAGTCGGAACTAGTCGGAAAAGCATGATGGTATGGTTCCTGCTGAATGAAATGAAAAAATCGTTTAAAAATTAGATCAAGTAGGCCTACATTTGTGAGGCATACTCCACGCAGCTGTCAGATGTTGTACGAGCGGATTACGCTGACATCTCACCACCTTAGTGGCTCGATAAGATACATCCTTGTAATCATAGGCCCAATAGTTGTGGCTAGATAAATAATAATTAGATGCAAGTACGTCATGTTGTCAGGATGATTCCAGGTGGGACGACTAATTAGGCAGGCCTAATTAGTTGTCCCACGACTGCCGTGACATCTTAGATTAAGTTGTTCATTCTGGAAAAATGTTGTTGTTAATACAAAATTGAAGATTACTTCATCTTTAGGCCGACATGCCTGATGACTTGATGGTTTTTTTCTTTGCTCTGGTTAATTTCGCCCTACTGATTGCTGCATTGCGAGCGAAAAGCCTCCAGGAAAGACCCTATGCACGCACTCTTTAGAAACACGACCAAAATTTTAGGGGATAAGGTCAGAAGCGCAACTTCAAATCGCCGTTTGGTAGTGTAGGTCCCGTGATTGGGCAACAGTGGAAAAAATAGCATGGGCCTAAGCCATTTCTGTGTATGTATGGAGAAATAGGTTATGTTGATACCACAATGCGAAACGACTGGGATTAGGTCAGCCCTCACTCTTATGAGAGCCTGCGCAGTGTGTATTGCATTGCACCCAAATTGGTTGATCCGTTGCTTTAGACTGTTAGCACGTCTCCCAACTACAAACAATGGGTTGCGCTGGATGATAATCGGAGGATATGGGCTTAATATAGTCTGTACGCTACGAGACTTTGCCGTCAAACACCAAACATACAATCCTGACAAGATAGACTAAGCAAATACGTATATTACGATATCAAATTACATTTTCTAGAAGCAAGCAATATATACGTTGTAAGATGATACTCTTTACCCATAGTGCGACCAAATTGCAGAGGCATCGGACTGGCGAGAAACGTAAGGTGCCGTGACGTCACGACACGAAAACCGTTAACGGTATTGTTCTATCAAATTATCGTAGTGACGATATACCGTTATCTACGGAAGAATAAAGTGCCTTCGACGTATAAGTTCCAATTTAAGTTCGAGTGATTACCCCCCGCCCTTCAGATGGCATACAGTACTTATAAGGCCTAGAACTTGAACTCCAAGCAAATAAGATATTATGATAATATTATATAATGTGTCAACCGTTAGCAGTGCCGCGTATGCCTATTTATACACTAATTATTCGAAGGAAAGGGGGGGGAAAAAAAAGGGGATTTTTGGGGGGGTTTTTTCCCACATTGGTGTATCCCGCGGAAATTGTGAAACAGTGCTCGGAAAGACAGCATAGTATCTAGTATAATTATTATATATTTGTTCAAACTCAGTACAATTGGGTTGGCGTACGTATTGCCCATGTGACCTATTTTTTTTCAAACAAAAAACACTTTTCACTGTTCACAGTACACGTTTTACTGCTGTTAAAGTTTATCAGATAGTGGGGGGGGGGTGGGGGGGGGGGGGGGAACAGCATGGTTATGGCCCATAAAGTGCATTTACTTGCCAATAGGGAGGGTGAGGTTATAAATGGGGGCGCACTCCCTCGGATCCAGACCACCCCCCCCCCCCGACAAAGCTCCCAGTGCGCCTCTTGCTATATCATGTCATTTGAACTCGGACTACCACGCGATTCACACGGGACGACTACGGTTCAAAGTTCCATTCAGCGTTATTTAATGTCCCCTTCCAGCCGCGAAGCTACCCATGCTGTAGTAATTCTATTGTATCGACTGATTCATAAACCAAAATTGAAAAAAAAAAATCTGTTGAACACATTAGTATTAGGTCCAAATTCGTAATTAGTTGGAACAGGTCTCTGTGGCGAAAACATTAATTGTTGCGATGCTTTTTTGGGAATGGGACTCGCCGGAATGATCACCAGGGGCGTCGATCGTTTTGGAAAATTGGGGGGGGGGGAACAAATCGAATGCAAGTGACCATCTAAGCGGAGCGCCACTATCGGTTGGCGCGAACGTATCCAGAAAAATTTCAGATTTTCATACTCTCCAGATAGACGGAAACGGCACTTGCCAAGCTCATATAGAACCCATTCTTACGTGTGTTTTGATTTGTTGAGTAAAAGACAGCCAAAGAAGTTGTCATTGTGCAAAACTAAGATGATTTACAGCATATCACACAGGACTTTTTATACCTTTTCAGTCTGGCTTTGTTTGCGTGGGATCCAGGGTCTACCGAACGGTTCTCGTACGCCATAGGCGTACGGGACTATTCAAATTGGGGAGCAAGAAAAATTTGTTACCCGAATTACAAAGTCAGTCACTGAAACGACGGCGCGCGCGAGCTTTCTTCCGGGCTTTTTTTTCACTTTGCCTTTTTCCTCCCAAATTTTCCACGGAGTTTCGCCCGAATTTTTCATCTCAGGACAAACTGGGGGGATGGCCGTCTGCCCCCAAGGCTCTGAATTATTCAAGTGAACAAAATGATTCGAAGCATTAACATCGCAGGATTTAGCCAACAAAGCCTGGAGAAAACGCCATGCGCGCTAAGACATTTAAAGAATATGTAATTTTGACTATTCGATTTAAAATTCGGTAACCCAGTATGAAACATGGGTAATCATTCGACTCGCCCCTAGTCGGGTCCAGATCTTTACCGGGGGGTGCCGCACCTGGACTTAGGGACTTAAGACAATTCCAACGCGATTATTGTTTGGTGATACAAAATGAATCAGTTTAGAGTGATTTAAACAATCGGGCATGTGCCTATATTTTTATTATGGTCCGGAAAAGTGGGGGCGGGACAAACGATATGAGACCCCCACTTTGAAAAGTAGGGGACATGTCCCCCCCCCCCCACATGTGGCGCCCATCTTCTCCACGAATAGAAATTTGAGTTGTTTGTGATTTCGAATGAAGTTCTTCTCTTAGATGAGGTTACGGTTATCGAACGATGGAATTCATATTCAATATATCTTGCTATTTATCGAACATTCAAAGGCAGAATGGAAATTAGTTGTGGGCTATAGGGTTACGTTAACAAACTGACAAATAAGAGAATCTTGTTCAGGAGTTGCGTAATTTCCACCCGGGAAATTTTACTCTCGTTTTGGGAGAGGTGTTTATTGCATCTATTCGGGAAAAAATGAGCGCTCGTCAGTAATTACGTGAAGAGTCCCCCCCCCCCCCCTCCATGGATTACAACTTCCAGGCATTGATTCACGCAAGTGGGTGTTTTTGTTGTTTTTGATGAGTAATAATTCGGTTCCAAGGAAGAATACCGCGTGGGATCACAAAGAGAAAGGCTGACCACTATCGCGCGGTTGTGACGGCAATAGCAATGGTTGTGTTCATTCGCGCAATGGCATTTATTATTACTTCCCTGATAGCATGTTATTACATAAATGTTCCCGCGTCTCCCTCTCCGCCCTCCTTCATTCTCCTTGCTGAAAGTTGAAAAAGGAACGATATATACGAGACACAAAGGAAAAAATCACAAATGAGGAAAGGGAAACAATGTATTAAGTTAATAGAAATAATCAATAAATGATTGTAAATACGCGATGCATCAGGATGGGGCACAATCACAATACAAAAAAGAGTGATATTAGAAAAAAAAAAAAACTACCAACGAAATAAAGAGAGTGTTTTTGCATGGGCGTGTTTAGGAGAAGCCTCAACAATGTGAGCAAGCGCATGCGATAGGGCGAGTGTTCCACAGAGTCGGGCAACCACGAAAAAAGTATACATCCATGGAATGGTTTATGAATACTAGGTCTTGGTCGAGGTAACTGCTGCTGAAATTAGCTTATTGTGCTTCTCGAAATATTGATCAGGTCACTGACTAGACAGGGGTAAGACCATGGAATGCTGTGTATGTAGTAGGAGAATCTGAAAATGAATACGATCTTTAATCGGCAGTCAGTGGAGACGCGGACAACAGGTTTGGAGGACATGTTTAGTCCCACGCGTCTGATCTATAGTAACAACAAGCCTGCTCGGCTGCCCAGCGTTTTAGACACGCGTGAACGAGGTATGGAAAAAATGTTGGGTTCAGGTGATTGTCATCCGCATCGGTTATCAAGGGTGGATTCCGTCGTGAGACCCAATGATATCAGTCAATAGCCAGTGTGCATACAGGATTTCACAGGCCCCAGAACGGAGCCTTGCGGAACACCCAAGGGCGGAAAGTCTCCTCGGAGAAAATTATGAGAAACTGAAAATTCATTCAAGGTTATGAGTGCACGCACTCCAATCAGCCATCTTACTTCACATCCACACGCCCCCTACAAGGCATACATACCAGTGTGCGTGTCTCGAGACCGGTCTCGGTCCAGACCGGTTCCCGAGACCAGATTTTGCTGGTCTCGGTCGCGGTCTCGGTCTCGTCTCGACACCCTTGGTCTCGGTCTCGGTCTCGGTTCCGGATGTGCTGGTTATCCACTACAACCACTGATACATACACGCACACTCCTAACCACTTTAATTGAGGCAACGGCCGACTCCCGCTTCTGAAGGCGCCCTCTACACTTCAGACGACCACGTGGGGCCACGGCAGCTCCCACTTGCTCCTCAGCAGGCGCGCAGTCGAGGTGACGTCCAAGCTCTATATGAACGATGTTCAGGAGCCTTCAGCCAAGGTCGACTCAGGTTGCTGCCGGCACACGAGGGGGGCGGGGGTTGATCAGCCCTACAGAGGTAGTACGTCTGTTGTGACATACATTACATAACATACATACAGACATTACATACATACATACATCCAGTACATACATACATACATACATAGATACATATAACATACCTACATACAACATAACATACCAGCAAGTATCGTTTAGCGCTAAAGGGGGATTGGTAGCCCCGAGCGGGCCTGCGGCGCGCCCACACACGTGCGCCCGTGACGACCTGGCCCACCGTGGGCAGCGGGGGTGAGACACGCATCATCAATGAGAAGTTCGAGGGAGGCCTTTGCTACGTTTCGATGTCCGCATGCACCGAGAGGAGGTTTTTGATCTTATTTTTGTCATCTTCGTTGTATGGGGGTAACTCGGTAGCCATTCAAAGGAATTGTCACTCATAAAATCAATAAAAATTAAGAATTAACATATATATATTATATTATATAATATATAATATATATATACTATAGATTATATATATATATCTATTTAATATAATATATATATATATTTTATTTTATATATTTGATTTATTTTTTATATATATATATATATATATTATTATATATATAGATATATATGATAAATAATATATATCTAATATATATCTATATATAATTATCTATATATATATATATATCATATATACTATATATATATATATAATATATTAGATTATATATATATCTAATATATATATATGATATATATATATATAGATATATAATATATATATATATATATTATATATAGATATATATGATATATCTTATATATATATATAATATATATAGATATATAATATATATATATATATATATATATAGATAATATATATTAACATCTATAAACAATATGTACAGTAAGGAAGATCATTGCCTAATTCAGATTTCAAGCTGAAAAAAGACCTTGCACATGCTAATTAAATAAAATTACTGAATAACTCCAAAGTCACACACAATCTAAAACGATCATTCAAAAAGTATTTTAAATTAGAAAAAAAAAAAAAAAAAAAAAAAAAATGTACAACGTCCTAATCATTAAGAACATTTTATAACGTTCTCAAAGCTTGCTAAATTGACACATATGGGGGCTCTCTTTACATTGTTATGAGGTCATTCCATAAATGTTTCTGTTTGCGGCCTCTATATAAAATCTTCTCTTGTACCTTTCCGCCCTTCCTCGTTTTAAGTACAGGTACCAGAGGATGTGAATCTCAATGTATGGTCGTGATTATTAGTATAAGTTAACAACTCTTTCAGGTAATCCGGCACTTGACCATTACGTTATTTTTACACCATTGTTTACTCTTTTCTGTTTGAGCGCTTCCGAACCGTGTCCCAACCTAGTAATTCAAATAGACAACTTATCTGAGCTATCATCAAAAGAGGCATCTAGTATAATTCTTGCTCTTCTTCGCGCACTTTTTTCAATATTTTTTTCGATTCTATTGAGTGTCCCGATGAGAACGACCCCCAAAAACTAGATAAAACACTCAAGTGGGGGGTAAGACATATTCTTTGAAAAATGACATCCTTGTAGGAATATAATATGGTGTTGCCACGTTAAATGTGAATCACTTCGAAGAACTCCTTATATTTTCTTCAGTGAGTATTCTCAGGCCCGCAAACCCATTCTATGTATATATTCAAAACATCCGGCTCAGGATAGGGTCCCCTGTAATGGCTAGTACATAAGTAACATACGTTTTTAGTCTTGGCCGCATTAATAATTAATCACTGTTATTATCCTGACACCAGGTTGTGTATATTCTTGGTTTTGTCTTCATTTTATTTTGCTGGAGATTTCAGTAGGTGACATGACTGCCGGACAAAATCGGAAAGTCGTATCATCTGCATACAATATCAGCCAGGGACAGTAAGAGAGACTAGTCAAGGTCATTAATGTTTATACGAAAGAAACAGCATTGGTCCTATATGTGACCCGTGAGGTCACGCCACATGTTAGAGGCCGTGAGTTCGGATTGGTTAATGTTCACATAGCTTGTTGTTTTTTATTAGAAAAATAATTACGAACCACTCGATGACCTGGACAGTGGTACATTTTAGTGTTCTATGAAAATTCATGGTTTACTGATCAAATGCCTTCTTAGATCCAAAAAACATCAACCAATCTACAAAGCCCGGCAAGTGCCATTTCCGGCAAGCCCGGCCAAGTGTCATTTTCCGGCAAGACAGGCAAGGCCATTCGGCAAGTGCCATTTCGGCAAGCCCGGCAAAAGTGCCATTGTCCGGCGGTTCTAGGAAGGTAGTAAGAAATTGGGTAAGGCAACCAATGGTGGCGCTCCGCTAGTGGATGTTAAATTGCAGTTCACTTCGTTCCCCCACTTTTCGAACGGGTCATCGTCAGAGGTGGGAGGGCTAACTAAACGCAGTATTCTGAACTAATTTTCAGCGCCGCAGCAAGAATAGGGGGGGGGGCACAATGGGAGGGTCCCTGCTCTTTGTCCATGAATATCATGCACGAAGTTTTTTGACGACGGTTTCGCGTTCTTTCTCTTTCCATGCATCGTCACGTGAATCACGGCCGGTTGCGGACGTTGCCCTCATTCCTGTGGCAAACTCTGCAGAGACTGGGTGTAAGGCCATATTGAGAGTACATCACAATCTCACAGCCTGATATGAATGGTCCGTTTAGACAGGAGAGGAATGCACATTCACTACCCATAAGTTGTTCATACAACCAACCCCCATACATTCAATCCAACAAAATTATTCCAGTTAAGCTAGTGCATAGATCACTTTTGTTCTAGTTTCCTTCACCACGAGCAGGCACTTCGTTCTCAACCGATAGTGTGATTATAAACGGTTCTTCTAACGGGGTCATTTTCCCAGGCGATCTGAGAAGTGTCACAACTCCAGAATTTCAACTACGCTCCGCGCCACCCTGTTGTGGCGCTTCGCTTCGGATATTGGTCGCGCCAACCGGGTTGGACAAATCTGCATCCCTCCCATCCCCCCGCCCCCCTCTCCGCTGGTCTTAAATGAAAAAGAATTCCTTCTATCCCCCATATTCATACGGGGGAGAAGGGATTCCTTATGACCGGTAACTCAGGTGTTACCGAGATAGTTGTCTAGGGGATTTGAGGTCGCTGATTTATTTAGCCTCACTCTCCCTATTTGCAAAATAATGCATTTCACGGAGCTCTGACACATGCCATGCTGCTGCAAATTTGCTAAACAAAATCCGTATCCTCTACTGAACATGAAAAAGTATTTTTCGTGTTGAAAATTTACTTGCACTAGGTTCAAGCAGATGAGGAGGGTTCTGAGCACCCTCTCCTCTCTGTTGTACGCCCACTGGTGACTCTACAAGCTCATTTACCCGATAAATCGTTTCGTGTAAATGAGCCTTAACCCTCACCCTTCCAGTCGTTTTGGCGGACTTTTCCCATTCCGCCTTCCCGAGCTCGCAGTCCGTCAGGTTTTACAAAGCGGTGACAGATCTGCCGAACAACCGAAGTAGTTTCCGTTGCGTGTAACCTTATATGGGCGACCTTGGATAGATAGGCGGACACTGCTTCAGAATGGATGTCACCATGGTAACGCGGTAATAGAACAGTTTCCCGGAACTAATGAAGGGAGAAATTATTATCCTGCAGTACAACACCAAATTCATATTAATAGGCCTCCAATACGGTCACGTTCTGGAGAACTTTCACAAACTTTTGATCACCGAATTTTTACTCCAGCCACTATATCGAATTATTGACTCACATGCTAGGCTATACCTCAATTAGTTAACAATCGCCGTTGGGGCTTGGCTGAACTTGGAGTTAAAGGGTCGACGCGCGCTCTTATTGTTTATTTCTTGTTGAAGGTCCCTTGTTACTCGTTACGTAACCTTCTCAAACGGGTGTGTGATGAATATGAGAACGGTAGCCCAGGGGAATTACATGACCATCATTCTAATCAGGCGTGATTACCTCAAATCATCAGCTCACCCTATCCCCTACAAAAAAGATGTCAATGTCAACTGCATGGTCAGAAATAAATTTGATTTGCCCATAACCCCCCCCCCCCCCCCTCGTCCCCCGCGCTTTTGACTGTGCCGTGACCTTCGCGTAGCATGTTGCCTTCAGTATCGGGATTTGTGATAGCGCTGATGGACCTACATATGGATGCATCCCAACCAGTTACGCACTACATAAGTGTGGTAAGTGTCCGACTTTTTAGGCATTTCTAGATGGATGGAGATGTCCCGACGTGACGGCCTGTGAAGCCTGGCGTCACCAGACTTTTCAAACTTGGGGGGCAACAAGGGGGGCAACAGAATGTGTGGGGGGGGCACAGAATACCATCTAAACGGAGCGCCGGCATTGGTTGGCGCGGAGCCAACAAAAAATTTTTGGTGTGGGCAAGCACCCCCCAGGATGGCCGGAAATGACCTTTTTTTTCCCGAGCGTTTTTAGCTGCATGTCCAAGCTTAATCTGGGCATTTTGTGTCACAAATCTGTAATCTTGAATTTTAACATTTTCGTCAGACCTCGGTCTTATCGGTGCCCAACTTTTGGTCAGAAATGTTCATAATTTTTTGCTCCACACTACTATCACTAGTGCGCGCGTAGCCGCATTTTTTCGTTTTTTTGGACACATCTGGAGAACAGGAGTCTGTACCAGAAAATTTTGGGACATTTAGCTATCTTCCTTTACTTGTCCCAACTATGAATCGCGTCAGTAGCTTAACTGGAGAAAAAAAACAAGTGCGTTGAAATCGAAGAAGCTAATAACCTAAGCTACTGCAGTTCCAAGTCGCGGCGTGGTCGAGAGCGGAACGGACGTGAACTCTAAAAATGTATCAGTAATCAAGTAGAGGTTGACTGTAGTTTTCAAGGTCATATACTCTTTGTTGTATATTTCATTATTACCTCACAGATATGTATTAGTTAGGTGGCCCATGAGGTATAAATGTTCATAGGGTGTGGCGAGATGACGGGAAAGCCAAGGGACAATATACACTACTAGTACACGCGCGAGGTTTTTCGAGGGCACGTGCCTCCTGCCCCCCCCCACCCCCCCCCCCCCCCCCTTGGCGGACCCAGTGGCGGCGGAAGCCTACAAATTTAGGGGGGTCGAGACCCAAACTTTCGACGAATTGATGTGTTGTTAATTCTAAGCGGAAGCGCCACATTGGGTGGCGCGGAAGCGTGGACGAAAATTTTGGGTTTTACAAACATCCATATGGCGGAGAAAGACATTCTGAGCGTTGTGAGATTGACCCCGTCATGAAACTGGGGTCATGTCTGCAAAATGGTAGTTATTAATACAAGGGATGTAGAAAATGTAATGCCTATCAGATGGGTTTGGAACAGCAAATCCCACAGCGGGAGAGCCCGAGGAAAGGATGTAAACACACTCTCGATCATTACAGTGAATTTCCAGGGCCATGATCGAGACAGTAATTATGGTGCTCACCCAGGTAGCCCTTTTCAGCCTCAGTTGGCCATCCCACAGTCGTCACGTGGTTAGCGTATGTCGGACTTGCAGTCTGTTAGGGGTTTAGTCGACTCCCGTGGTGGTTTTCTCGCATTTGCAATAGTTGACAACTAAGTGAAAAATTATTACGTACGTTTAGAAGAACCAAAAGTGGTGTTTTGTAACGGACGTCGACCTTTTTTCCCACTGGTGTGATGAGGTTGTAACAACAAGGGAAATCAAGGTTTCAAATAGTTATTTGGATCGCAACATATATGTAAGCAATTTTACAGGATTACAGTCGATACATAAATCATGCGTTTTGGTGTTCTTTTTTATTTGAAACGGACGTAACACCTAAAGCATTATGCCAAGATAGTAAATGATAAATTCATTAACAGGAATGTCATTTGGGGTATTTTCTTCATGTTCATAATAAAGCTGAACAAGAAAGCAAGCATCACTTTTTTATGTTTAATCTACGGACTATTTTTTTTTCAAATGTGCCCACTTTTGTTGACGAGTATTGTGGCCTTGTACCGTGATACAGCGGTTTGATTCGGTCAATCTTGAATATCTAGTAACGCGGAGGTGGGTAAATATTTCCCATTCGATTACAGATTCGTACAAGTGCGAAAGTGCAGGTTAGGGCGGCAAACGGGGTCGGTACGGAAACATGTGTTGAAACTTAGAAAGGTACTAGTTTCAATTTTAGTTGGCTGTTATAATCTATTTTATATTCCATTGTGTTCCGCAGATCGATAATGATAGTTAATTGTCCGATGTTGGTGTTAATTCTCAAATTTCATCTGGTCAAAATTTTAAGGGGACGGACACCCCACTCGGAATTTTTTGGGGGTCCCCTCCCCCTCCCCCCCCCACCCCACCACCGCTTGCGCCGCCTATGGCGATTTCGCCAATGCGGGAAGGGGACATTTTGAAACCCTCTTGAATCATCATTTTGAGAAGTCGATAGAATCTATAATATACCGCACACACCCTATGAACATTGGTGCATTTTCTGTGTATTTTGTTATTTGGAATCTTCAAAAAAAAAAATGGACGAATCTTTGGGTGTCGGGACTACGGGACCAGTATCCGTGCACATGAATATTATGTGGGCTATGCAATAATAATTGGGGGGAAGTTAGTTTTCCGTACATTTACAGCCCATTAGCCGCATATAGTACCTTCGCGCGACGCGTTGACTATGTTGCTAGCTGATTATGGCGCATAAAACATGCATAAGAGGGTTCACTGAAAACCCCGATCGCTCGTCAACAAGGAAGAAAACCAGTGGGATCAATAGATAATTGTTGTCTTTTTGGCAGTTATGGCAACGGCATAGGGCTAACACAGAATCGCTTCGAATTTCTGTATTTTACAAATTATGTCTCCTCGAAGAAGAAGTTTCAGCAAGCGATCCCCTCAACGGAGCGATGAGCCTAGGTTTTGAAAGTTAGGCAGTACAACAACGGCAGTAACGTTAGCATCGAGCCTAACTTGGGGCGGACAAGTTGCTCGTCGGAGTCGCTGTTCGGCAGTGGTACCCCCTGATGCCTTTGTCTTCCAAGCCAACTGATTGTCTCGAATTAATTGCCTAGATCAGGCTCACCGAAAATCGAAGATTTGTCGGAGGTGGTAAATGTACAAAACTTATCAAGAAGAGATAGGCTGCTCCTTGGTGACATCTACTGGGCATCAATTGTTACAAAAATGGAGAGGTTAAAGAAATGTTCAGAGTTGGTTTTATCTTCCAAATCCGAGCTAGGCTGAGTCATAGCTGATTGCTAGCAAAGTAGTGCTAATTGGGGGGGGCATTAGCTTCGGCCTCGCCTCGGCCTAGATGTTTTTAAAATAAAATTTAAATGTGGGACTTCTCAAATGATGCGGACAATGGTTGCAACCACCTTCGGGGTGGGGAGGGGGTCGGGGTCCAAAACAAAATGGGTGAGAATCCCTTCCGCGCATCCGAAATAAGTGAAAAGTGTTATATATGGGGGGCTCCCTTTAAAAAGCCTGCGCCCCTGGAGGTCGGATGTCGAGAAACTGATCTGCAAACCGTATCTGTTATCTATTGTTGTAGCCTGTAGGCTTAAAAAAAACAATCCACAAACTGGTACTCGGTAGCAGCGTGGAAAAAAACGGGGGCGGAGGGCGAATTCCGCCCCGAAACGTTAAAAAAGAGCTCTCGAAATCACATTTAGGGGGGGAAAAAATATCAAACTATTGGGTGGGATAATCGCCCCTGAAAAAAATTCTTCATTGGCATTGGTATTGTACACGCAAAAAAGGATTCTGATTTTCGCCAAAACTAACGAAAATGTTTATGATTCTGTGAAAATCACATAGTTTAGTGAGACCACTGTTTCATTATGAATCAAGTAAATCGATTAAAATATTCCAGTTAGTCACATAATTAGGTTACTGCATTGAACCTCCACTGCACCCACCCATATAGACACGTACGTTAGGTACACTCGCAAGCGACGCCGCGGTGGAAGCTCAGGGCCCGCTCGCATCGATCGACAGCAGCTGAGTCTGCATTAATACACAAGTCCCACAAACAAAGTGTTCATTTTTGCAGAGAAAATTCTCAAATTTAGTTGGGAGTTTCTTGAGCATTAATTATTTAATGTAACACTGCCGAAAAAAATGTGAAATTGATAGATCTCTGAAGGAGAGTATGAGACCAGGAACAAGCTGGGTTGTGCCAAATCACCTAAAAACAACAAATTGAATGAAGTTATGACCACAAATTCGGAAGATTGCTTGGGTAGCCTAATGTTAAATTGCCTATGCTACAGTGTGTAGATAGGAGACACGTTTCGAACTTGAATTTGTGATCGTAGCTATCAGTTCCTTCACTTGTCACCTCCAAGACATGTAAATCTGACAGAATAGCACATGGACATGTTCTGGCACTTCGGAAACAGAAATATTGATTGAGTGAAATCTCAACAGAGCGGACTTAAGAATTAATTGGTTAGATTTGGATATCGAGTTTGGTAAGTGGCTATGTCTAGGCTTGCAGATCATGCAGTGGTTTTAATAGGATACCGTTTCCGAACTTGATTTTGTGATCGCAGGTATCAATTCCCTCCATTGTCACTTCAAGACATGTAACGATATGACAGGAATTACCACATGGACTTTTACGGGCACTTCGACTAACAAGAAATAGTGATTTTGAGTGAAAATCTCACAGAGCGGACCTAAGAACTAATGGTTCTAATTTGCGGAGTATCAGGTTTTGGAAGTGTCTAGGCTGCAGTATTCCTAAATAACACAAAAACAAGCAGCAGTGCCTCATTCCTTCGGCCCTTACTCACAGGTGAGGTCACGGCTAACATCATGATTAAAACTGCGGCAAAAAAAAGCATTAAGCCTGTAGCTAGCTCCGTAAGCACGAGAGGGCGTTCTTTGTCTATTATGTGGGGGGGGGGTTGAAGGGGAAGGGGATGGGACCTAGTTCCCCAAAAGTTAATGTGTTACATGAGAAATCAAATGGGAGGGCATGTTCTTTGTTCTCCAGGATGCCACCCATGCAGCTATAACTACCAATTACACTTAGGCAGAGTCACTTGTTTTTTCATCATTACATAATTATTAAGTAGCACTCTGGAATAGCCACCGAAATGATTGAGAGGGGAAATTTTTTCCTGAAAAATAATACCCAAAATCGAGAAAGTATTTCAAACCCTGACAAGAAACAAATATTATTCCATTGTTTTGCCCGTTCGATTTATAGTGTGTAATTGGCAGGTTGCAGCCTCAGAGGGAGGACCAATTGATGCCTGGAAAGCCATGTCCACCCTCTGCAGTCTCCGCTTTCAACACCCAGCCTCTGGGCAGAGACAAATTTCTACCCACTCCTAAGGAAGGTCATTCTAATGACTCACCACAGTGGCATTATAAAATTCATGGCAGTTTCTAGCCATTTTGGGTTATTTTTAACAAATAATGTTTATTCAAGTAGCCCACGAAAGCTCTCACAGTAGCACCCGAAAATAGTTTTAGGGGGAGCAATTTTTTTAAAAAAAATAAAAAAAATAAAAAAATTGAAAAGTATTTCGGACCCTGCTCGGTAGCATAATGTACCAAAATAACATCTCACCTCGATTTCGATCAGCTTGTCACATCAACAGACCGGAAGCGGCCTTTCGGCCAAGACTACTAATTCGGCACTTGTCGTCGTTTCGGCAACCAATGCAAGACGATTCGGCCAACCATACTGGACGTTCGGCCAACCAAAATTCTATTTCTAGAGCATTGGAGGTGACGACACAGAAAATTTTTTGAAACGATTATTATGATTGCATGAACACATTTTGATAAATGAGTGATCGAACATCGAAAGCCCACAAGTTAACTTACGATCCACTTGCGAGTTGGCGAGTGCATCAGAGAATATAAGGCCGCTTTCCGTGATGGGCTGAACAATGGTTGGGATTATTGGTAAGCAGAAAGTGGAGCTTTTGATCGTCCTACTTCCTCCATGCTGGAAAAAATCGGATGTGGTGGACAACAAAAAAACAACGCAGCCAAGTTGTATCCAACTCACAGTCGTGGGCTCTCATTAAATCAAGTCCTGAAGTGATTACATTGTTTTACATGATTGCCTTGATTGTCAGAGTTCTATCACAAGGTAGGGTCAGTGTACACCTCGTACTTCCGGGCACATGGTTCTAAATTCGTACCAAGTCGTGCATAAATGCACAGGGAGTTTGGTTTTCCAACTAGTAATGTGCAGGCTGTAACTGACATGCTCAGTTATCAATCTCCCCCACACACCATGACCCTGTGGCAAGCCCACTGCCCCCCCCCAAAAAAAAATCCTGTCAATGCCATTGTCCCTGAACCGAACCGCGACTTGATCCCATCCGAGCAAGACATCATGGTCCCCAACCGCCCACAGTGTGTCTTCTCATGCCTCTCACCAGAGCAATCCATGCCGGACCCTCCTCCACGGGAGGAACACTAAGGGCGTGCGGACAACAAACGGGTGCGGTGTGGTTACGTCGGTTTGTGCATAATGCATGTAGGGAGTTATGGCCAAAACTAGACATGATCAATCTCCATACATGTGCACCGCGCACCCACAACCTCTCCATGATTCATGCATTAAAAGTGACCACGACCCCCATATAAAATCCTGCAAACACTCTTAGTTCAGACTGTTTGTTTTCTCTGTTTGCCCCAATTTTTTCCAATAAGTTTTGTGCCTCCCGACCTTGAATTATTAATCATTATATTTTGTATTTTCTTCGACATCCAACAAACACACATTCTGCCAATAATTAACTATAAAGCCCTCCACTACGGCTCGTCGTGACTGTGTTACAAACCGGACCGCCAACCACTGCGGCGTGACTGTCATCCGGGATTGGACGAATCTTAGGAAGGTTGTCCGAAGCGCCATTGGGTTGGGCTGAAATCATCTTGCTGGTTGTCAAACCATCCACGGTCGGCTGAATTGGTAGTTGGCCGAAGGTAGTTGGTCGAAGAAACGTTTTGAAAGCAACCGAACCATCACTATGTTGAGAGTACAACTCAAACTGCTCTAGCCTACTGATACACCGTCACTGTGATTGAAATTCCTCTCCTATAAGATGTAATTGAAACTTCAACTGGGATATTCAGGAGGTTCCCATCGAATTGGGGTTTTTCTTTTCATTTCTTCCCCCCTCCCCCCCATCATATATCACACACCATGTTTATAGAGGTTGGGATTTCATCTTGGCCCAGATGATCATGGATTCACCGTGGCTTAAGGAGTAACGGTACGGTGTTCTGCCTTCAATTGGAATTTGTATGGGTGTCGCAGTGAACAAATTCGTGCAATTTGCATCCTGGTAATTGCATCCAGAAATCCCTTCATCAGGACTCGCAAACACTATTTTTTTTCCACTGTGGTATTTTGAGGCATCTTGGACTACGGACTACTGCTAAATTTGTTCACTGTGTCTTTCCCTCAATCACACATCACCCACAGCAAATTGAGGTTTGATTGTATATACTCTGATTGATCACATATTGTACAACACAGATGGTCATCATTTAGAAATGTCAGAATTTAGGGCCTTTTTGCGAAAGCCACTGTGCAAAGGATGCCATTATGAGTGTGTTAGGGGACAAGAGTCCGGTCATGAATCTCGAGACCCATTTTGAAGGACTTGGACTTGGGCTTCGATTACCTCAGACTGGTGATTTGCTGGTTGAACTGGGAGAATCAGCTCAAGACCAGGTTTAAAACTGCATTTAAACAAAGAATCCAATGTAGAAAAACATACTCAGAATGACCACAAAGAACTAATACCTGCAGAAATTCTATCATGAAGTGGATTTTATCACTGTCCTTTTTTTGTCAATGTCACCAGAATTGCTCCTTTTAATTTGTTAGCCAATTAGCAAACTGAATGATATGATGTTTAAAACATATGATCATGGTTTACCATGGCTTAAGGAGTGAAGGTACGTTGTTCTGCCTTCAATTGTACTTTTTATTGGTGTCGCCGTGCAATTCAAGTAACCAATTGCATCTGTATCTGCTTCCAGAACTCCCTTCAATCCGGACTACGCAAACACTATCTGGTTGTCCTGTGGTATTTTTAGGCATCTCGGACTAGCGGACTACTGCTAAATTTGTTCACTGTGTGTTTCACCCAAAAGCAAATTGAGGTTTGATTGTATATACTCTGCATGATCACATATTGTACAACACAGATGGTCATCATTTATAATGTCAGAATTTAGCCTTTTTGCGAATAGCCACGTGCAAAGGATTCCAGGATCAGTGTTAGGGGACAAGAGTCCGGTCTTGATCTCGAAACCAATTTTGAAGGACTTGGACTTGGGCTTCGATGACTCAGACTGGGGATTTGGCGGTGAACTGGGCGAATTCAGTCAAGACCAGGTTTAAAACTGCATGTAAAATCCAATGGAAGACTCTCAGAAGGAAGAATACTGCAGAAATTCTATCATGAATGTGATTTATCACTGTCTTGTTGTCAATGTCACCAGAATTGCTCTTTTAAATTTGTTAGCCAATTAGCAAAACTGAATGAATATGCTTGTTGAAAACAGATGATCATTGGATTTACCATGGCTTAAGGAGTGAAGGTACGTTGTTCTGCCGCAATTGGAATTTTGTATGGGTTCGCAGGAAAACAAATAAGGCAATTGCATCTGTAATCGGCATCCAGAAATCCCTTCAATCAGGACTACGCAAACACTATTGGTTGTCCTGTGGTATTTTTAGGCATCTCGGACTAGCGGACTACTGCTAAATTTGTTCACTGTGTCGTTCACCCAAAAGCAAATTGAGGTTTGATTGTATATACTCTGCATTGATCACATATTGTACAACACAGATGGTCATCATTTATAATGTCAGAATTTAGCCTTTTTGCGAATAGCCACGTGCAAAGGATTCCAGGATCAGTGTTAGGGGACAAGAGTCTGGTCTTGATCTCAAAACCAATTTTGAAGGACTTGGACTTAGGCTTCGATGACTCAGACTGGGGATTGCTGTTTGGACTGGGAGAATCAGCTCAAGACCAGGTTTAAAACTGCATGTAAAATCCAATGGAAGACTCTCAGAAGGAAGAATACTACAGAAATTCTATCATGAATGTGATTTATCACTGTCTTGTTTGTCAATGTCACCAGAATTGCTCTTTTAAATTTGTTAGCCAATTAGCAAAACTGAATGAATATGCTTGTTGAAAACAGATGATCATGATTTACCATGGCTTAAGGAGTGAAGGTACGTTGTTCTGCCTTCAATTGTAAGTTGTATGGGTTGGTCCACGTGAACAAATTTCAGACAAGGCCATCGGGTAATCGCATCCAGAATCCCTTCCATCAGGGACTACGCAAACACTATTGGTTGTCCTGTGGTATTTTTAGGCATCTCGGACTAGCGGACTACTGCTAAATTTGTTCACTGTGGCGTTTCACCCAAAAGCAAATTGAGGTTTGATTGTATATACTCTGCATTGATCACATATTGTACAACACAGATGGTCATCATTTATAATGTCAGAATTTAGCCTTTTTGCGAATAGCCACGTGCAAAGGATTCCAGGATCAGTGTTAGGGGACAAGAGTCTGGTCTTGATCTCAAAACCAATTTTGAAGGACTTGGACTTAGGCTTCGATGACTCAGACTGGGGATTGCTGTTTGGACTGGGAGAATCAGCTCAAGACCAGGTTTAAAACTGCATGTAAAATCCAATGGAAGACTCTCAGAAGGAAGAATACTACAGAAATTCTATCATGAATGTGATTTTCACGGTTCTTGTTTTGTCCAATGTCACCAGAATTGCTCTTTTAAATTTGTTAGCCAATTAGCAAAACTGAATGAATATGCTTGTTGAAACAGCGGTCAGCAGAGGTGGCATCCTCATGAAATTAAGACTACTCTATGCTGGGATGCTGCAAGGACGATGGAAATGATTCTTGAAATGCCAGTGATAACTGTTATCCTAGACCCAACCACACAGTGGGAGAGGGAGGTGGGGAGATCAGGTAGAGTTATATGGCTTGGCTTGTTTGAGACATTTTTTTACTTTGGCTTGGTATACTGCATTGCAGTTTGCAATAATGTTATGAACTTCTCCATGATGAATTGAAATTTTGCATTGGGATGAATATGCAATATTACTTTATACTCTAATGGGTTGGGGGTGATCCAACAACTAAATGCAAAACTTGCATATATTTTGCTGAAATGCCAAGTTGTAATAGGGACTCGGACTTTGGGCTCATACACAAGCTCTGGGACTTGACTCGGGTGTTGAGGACTCAGGTCTCCAAGTTGGTCTGGCCTTGACTCGGATGGGAGACTTGGAGTGTTTGTACTGACTCCAACACACGGTCGGATGAGCGGGGAGTAAAAACGCCCGTGCAATCTATGGCATGCGTGTTCTGCTCATACTTTCAAGTCTTTGTTAGAAAAGTATTTCTTCCAGCAAGTTTATGGTTAATATGTTCCATTTCTAGTTCTGTTCAGCACATTGAGCTCCGGGGTTATGCCCTTCAACAGTGCTGGAGAACTCGAGTCGGATCTGGACTCGAGTCCGGACTCGAGTCCCTACTTCAAGGACTCGGACTCGAAGTTCAAATGACTCGGACTCGACCAAAGGACTCGGGCCGTAACAGATACAGCAAGCGAAAAAATAACATGTGACAAAAAGTTTATAGTCCAGTTGTTTGCATTATAAGTCAACATGGACAGATTTGATAACGATACATGACACGAACGTTAACACAACCTGGGAATACTCAATTCAAATCCGACGATATCACAATCATGTTTTGAGGAAGAGTTATTCAGCTACCTTTAATTTCACCTGTGCTAGTGTATGTTATGATACTTTCTAAACCATGTGCTTTCATAATTTGATATCGTAACTGGCAGTGGGTACTCCAAGTCTCTCTGCGTACATGGTAAATCAATGTGAATAGATCATGGGGGGAGTGATTCATTGAGGTGCAATTGCTGTTTTGCCCTGCTGACATTTGCGTAACAATTAAATATAATTATTGATCGATATGGGTCAGCTCGTTTTATTCATGTGACATTGGATAATGCATATGAATTAAAAGAATGATTCACAGGGAGGGGAGGGATGGGTGCAATGAGGAAGAAAGCTTCCATAAAAAAAAATAGGATATGAATGTGGAAGAGAGCTAATTCATTATTTATGCTTTTCAATGCTAGATAATGCATGGTAATCAACATTTCCAAATTTATAATATTATATATTTTTTTATTGGAATGTGCCTGTATGTACCCACCAGGCCTACAAGACGACTCCCATTTGTGTTGCACCCAACGTATAGTCATTATGCGCTTTGTATCTCAGTTTATCAGAGTGAAATCATTAGACCTATCCAAGGGCGCAGCCACTGTCTTAAAGTTGGGGGGGGTCAAGAGCAATTTGGGGGGGGTCCGAAGCAGTGATGGGAAACATTTTGTGTGGTGAAAATTATTTCGTAGGGAACGTAACCTGAATTGGCACCTGTCATGAGGTATGAGGTATGACCAGCCATTCCTCTATTAAAGTTTTTTCATTGTCGGATCCGCGAATTGTTAATCAGGAGCTAAACGCTGTGGTCAATTACCTGGTAGCAAACAGTAGAGCAGTTGTTAAGTTATGCCTTAGTTTGTGAAGCAGTACAGCCTGTACATGTACAGGTCAAATTTGCATGAGGACTGGAGGACTCGGACTCAGACACTGTGACTAATATTGTTCCTTTCATAGTTTCTGTTCAGAACATTGAGCTCCGGGGTTATGCCCTTCAACAGTGCTGGGAACTTGAGTCGTGACTCGGACTCAGTCCGGACTCGAGTCCCTATTTCCAAGGACTCGGACTCGAAGTTCAATGACTCAGACTCGACCCGAAGGACTCGGTCGATAACAGATACATGCAAGCGAAAAACTATAATGTGCCAAAAAGTTTACTAGTACAAGTTGTTTGCATTATAAGTCAACATGGACAGATTTGATAACGATACATGACACAAACGCTAACACAACCTGGGAATACTCAATTCAAATCTCGACGATATCACAATCCTGTTTTGAGAAATTTATAGGCCTACCTTTAATTTCACCTGTGCTAGTGTATGTTATGATACTTTCTAAACCATGTGCTTTCATAATTTGATATCGTAACTGGCAGTGGGTACTCCAAGTCTCTCTGCGTACATGGTAAATCAATGTGAATAGATCATGGGGGGAGTGATTCAGTGAGGTGCAATTGCTGTTTTGCCCTGCTAAACATTTCCGTTACAATTAAATATAATTATTGATCGATATGGGTCAGCTCGTTTTATTCATGTGACATTGGATAATGCATGTGAATTAAAAGAATGATTCACAGGGAGGGGAGGGATGGGTGCAATGAGGAAGAAAGCTTCCATAAAAAAAAATAGGATATGAATGTGGAAGAGAGCTAATTCATTATCTATGCTTTTCAATGCTAGATAATGCATGGTAATCAACATTTTACAAATTTATAATATTATATATTTTTTTATTGGAATGTGCCTGAATGTACCCACCAGGCCCTACAAGACGACTCCCATTTGTGTTGAACCCAAAGTATAGTCATTATCACCCTTTGTATCTCGGTTATCAGAGTGAAATCATTAGACCTATCCAAGGGTGCAGCCACGGTCTGAAAGTTGGTGGGGGGGTCAAGAGCAATTTGGGGGGGGGGGTCCGGAAGAAGTGAGGAAACATTTGTGTGTGAAAAAATCATTTTGTATGGAGGCGGCCTTCCCAAAAGGGTTGGGGGAGTCTCCGGACCTCCCTAGTGGCTGCGCCCTTGACCTATCTGAACCTGATATTTGGCACCTGTCATGAGGTATGACCAGCCCATTCCTCTATTTAAAGTTCTCGAACTCGGGAGCCAATGACTCAGGCTCGGATACTGATGACTCGATCGGGCTCAGATTGAGAAGACTCGACTCCAGCACTGCCCTCAAGTACCAGTGTAATAATAACAATAATGGCTATTGAGATTTTCTGACCTTTCGTCATGCTTCTTTGCATCAGGCGATTTAGGCCCACATTACAAGATGTTGCCTGTGAGGCAGTGAAACAATGCCAGTTACTTTTGACTTTGCAGATTTTGCAATAATCTTCCGCCATTTTCAAGACTGAAAAAGCCTTCCCTTCCTCTGACAAAATGTTTGGGGTCTTGACTAGGATGTGCATATCATTCAGGAGATGGCAAAAGGAAATATTTCTAGCCATGTGTCTTGTTTCTCCACAGAAGTAGGAGGAAAAAAAAAAAAAAAAATTTTTGGGAATCGACAAAGGCCAGGCATCCACAGCTTCTATATGAAAGCAAAGTCTACAAGTTACTTCTGGCCGGTCCGGGAACAGCTGTTCCAAAAATAAGGCATGTATCCAATTCACTCAGGGGGGTAGAATTTGGGTTATGTATGGAAAACAGTGAAGAGAAAAGCTCCTCCTCTTCTCCTACTCCTATTTGAAAAGGTTTTGGAGCTGCTGATTCTGATTTCTGTTCATTGCCTTTCAGTGAAAACATCTTAAGCCACCATCTCTCCTCAAGGCAGGTAATGGTTGTCCAAGCCCAGAAGTCTTTCACCACTGGCAACAATGAAGAATGTCAAATCATATTCATGAGGTGGATTGACTCTGGGTGGATGTTGCTCACCTATTGTCCTGAGATATTTAAAATTAGGGAAGTTCTAAGTCAAAGTACTGCACATGTAATGATCAATTCAAGTCACATTATTTCCACAAATTGGTGGGCCATGGTCAAACCACCGGTCATACAATATGGAATTAAATCTGAAGGGGGTCACTTGAGTCATGGTGTGGAGGCTGGCAGAATATAGCCACATCTATGCTTAAGGACAACTGCAGGATTATTGATACAGGGGCAAGTATAGCGATAAAAACTAATGCGTCAGTCCCCAAACCTAAAGTTCATAGGACTTTCGTTACGGGAGTTACTAAGTATTTGAAGTTGTGTATTGTGACGCATGTATTGTGCAGACGAAGATGCCATCTCTCATGCAATAATAAATTATGTCAACTTGCACACCCTTGCCAACATTTTCTTTGTTTTCTATTGAAATTCCACACATTATTTTCACTTCGAAAAGCATTTATTCTATGGGGGAGGATTGCTGTTGTAGTGGGTTGTAGGTGTTGATGTTCTGCTAAAATGTTGACTTATTCAACAAAATGAAACAATGGAAATACATAACATAATTCCGCATGTTGTCCAGTGTTGTGATGTCATGGTATTGCACAATTGGATTGCTCCCCATTTCTCTGCATAATGGACCATACTTCGAAGGCCAATAAACTTACATAGGACCATCGTATGAAATAGGGTGGTTTCGACTATAGAATGCCATTCTTCACAATAACATCTGTTGTATCAAGACTTGCAAGTGTCTTTAAACTTGGTCAGGTGTGGGGAACAGTTGTGACAATTGGCCCAGGGACCCGTGTTGTTGATTGACTTCAACTGTTGGCAGTCACTCACTGTAGTCTCAGTACAGTAGGCAAGGAGTCAGGATTTGTTTGCTTTCACTTCAAGAATGCCGTATTTGACAGTGGATATATCAGCATTAGCCAATCAAATTGCTTCCAACTTAATGTTATGTGTCGTTCAAACTGAACAGGTATCATGGCTGCCACCAATTTACGAAGCCGTATTGTCCAGGCCTATTCAGCCTTAATTTTTTATCCAACCTAAATGAACCCTGACCATGATAAAAAAAAAATGAATGAATAAAAAGTAACCCGGCCTATACCATGGGAACCCCATGCCTAATTGACCCCAATACAAAATTCTCCAGCAGGCACTGGTACTTGATAGAAGAGAAGGCGAGATGAATATTTAGTGATTCAATAACAATTTTAGTGGTAGGGGGGCAAGTAATTATTATTGAATGATAATAATTAGCTTGCATACACTGAAGAGCAATGGTATCAAAAATTAAGAGTGCTCATGAATTTCCCATACAGAACATTGTTGGTTATTAATCTTTGATGAAACTAAAAAAGCGTAATGAAACTAACAAGATTTTCTTCAGTTTCTCGTTTCTCCTAACTCACCATGAGATGTTTGGCCATTATTTGATGTTTTTCTGGAGCTGAGTAATTCACGTTTCACACACAAAAAATACCGCTGCCATAGCGAGCATGGTGGTTGAGCGAGAACTGAATTCAAACTTGAGTGGTAAAAAAACCCTGAGATTTTTTTTTGCGTAACGAAACTAACAATGACATAATTACTCTGACATTGAGATCCACCAAGGATTCCTCGACTTTTTTTTGATGTATTAGTATGACCCAAGGTTTATGTACTATTAACATGAATCTTTTATTTACGACTATACAATGTTTCCAGGACAAAGTTGACAACTGGTACAAGCAGTAATGTAATGAAACTAATGCTGGAATTTCCCCAATACAAAATTGTCCAACAGGCACTTGTGCTGTGATAGAAGATGAAAGAGAAGGTGAATATTTTATTGATTTCTTTCATTAAACCAAGTTACGGAGAAGATGGGCATAATTTGGTAAAATAAAATGAATGCTAGTTAAGTGCAGTACCTAAATGACTATCAATTAGCTTATGACTCGTGACGGATTTTGTTTCGATTTTCCAGTTTCGCGAACGTTTGATCTGACATTGACTGCTCCGTCCCTAAATGAGAATTGTTCTCATACACTCATTCATGGCCTTGAAATGGCTTTACTGGCTACTTTGTCAGAAGTAGTATGCTATTTCAATCAATGAAGTATTTTTTTTAAAACTTGCTCGATTCAAGGCCAACGAACAGTACTAGGCCTAGCCCCAGTGGTGCGTTGTTTTGGAGAGGTATTTTCTTAGCTGTTGAGTAGTTGAATAATGACCCCCTTGAACTCCCAGAATTGCAGTTTCCACAAGCCCCAGAAAGCTAATAGATGTAACTGTACTCAACGTTCGATAATAGCAGAGTTCCGCATCGCAAAATGCTTCTCGAATGAAGCATGATGGCTACCCCTTCAGTAACGTGCATAGCGGTCAGTTCTTACACACACTTAGACAGCATACAGTTTTTCTACAATTCACCGCACTAAATTGCTACACATGTGTCCTGCACTATTTCACGCTGACTGTACTGGTATTTGTGAAAAGGTCCACAAGTGGAATCCTGTCCTCGACACTGAATTTTCATTTTGATGGATGGGGGCGTGCATGCTCACATTGCGCCACCTCGATTTATGTTCAGTGGTTGGACCGATTCCTGTCGATTGCGAGAAAGATCGGGAAGAAAAGTGTTGACTTGTTTGCAGATCATAGAAAAAGCAAATGTATCAATGAGCAGATGCTGTCTACCATGCCAGTAATAGAGTATGTGGGTGTAAATAGGCCTACAATACAGTTCAAATTTTTGCCCTATACACTATGTACATTCGGTCTAGGTCTGACCTTGCTCGTCTCGGTCTCGAAGTTGTGCTCCTGGTCTCGGTCTTGACAACCCTCTGGTCTCTGATGTGCCAGTATCGACTACAACACTGAAGGCATTCTGTTTTGAAATGGCTGACATACCCATACAGCATGTCCCTCCTGCTCATGGTTGTGTAGTAAAGGATAAGTGCCCTTGCGAGACTATTACTGGGGAATGAACATTGAAACTCAAAATTGAATAACTAAGTTATATCTTGGTATATGACCAAACATCTAGTGAGTGGCAGGCAACTTTTTTATTAGTGGTTTCATCGCAATTGTGTAACCATGAATCCATGATACAGATAGCACCCCTGTAAGATTCGTTTGTGGTATAGAGTTCTGACGTGTGTAGGTGTGCTACGTTCTGTCTGTACAAAGCCTGCTTGGACAGAACTTGCCCTAAAATTGTAAACGATCAGAACATGTGTGATTGATCAATGTGTGGGGTTTTGATTGTTATTCTTCTGTATACCGTATAATCTGTAATAAACGCCCCCGGGGGCGTTACATTTTCAAAGAGGGGGGCGATTATATGAGGGTAATTTTCTAAGCAAAAATATAATTTTGCGGTATAGGCTTCCAAAATTTCCTATACTACACTGTGTTAGCTACTTCTCCAACCCCTCTACATTTTGTGTACAGCCTGTTCAAGGACTAATTTCACGTACTTTGGTGAATAAGCTTCCTAACCTTCATTGAATGTCCCAAAAAGGGAGGGGGGCATTATTACAGGGGAAGCTTCTATTGAAGATTATACGGTATATGCATTTTGTGTCTGGTCGTGTATGCGTGACTTTGAACGGATCTGCATTGGACATTGCATGATGCAGCAAAACAAGTTTCAGTTGATTATTTGAGTTATCTCCTCCATGGCCTATTCTTGCACCAGGTTCCCTGCAGTCATGGAAAACCTGGGAAGTCCATGGATTTCATCAATAAAATTCCAGACCTGGATAAGTTTGAAATTCAGTGAAAAGTTGTTGAGTCGTGAAAAAGTCATTGAATTTTCATGGAGCGATGCTGTTACTTTTTTCCACGCTGTTGCTGGTTGTTTCCTGGCAGGCTCTTTCTCCTTTTGATGTTCAGTTGAAAATTTTTCATGTCAAGATGTCTAGAGAAGGTCATGGAAATTCTTTATCTGGTCATGGAAAAGTCATGGGAAATTGATTGCCCAGAATCTGCAGGAACCCTATTGCAAAAATACTGAAAATGGATGGCCATGAGATCGAGATGAGCAATCACATCCATATCTGCAATAATGGATAGTTGGTGATCGTAGACTTCAATGTTTCTCATCTTTTCTTTGCAGGTGGTAATGGCACCTGAAGAATGGGACCACACATCATGTGATGGATCGACTTGCCCGAGTCAGAAGATTTTATTCACAAACTTTCTAACTTCTGCGACAGGAAGTTCAGCCTAAAAACAGTCCTTATGCTAGCAGATCAAGTACGTACCTGAGCTGAACATATTCATGATCATACACATACAGTAGCTTGTGAATATGACGATTGATAGGATACTCCATCGTTGCTTAGTCTTCACGGCAACGAACAAATGTTTATTCCCCATTGGCCCTACCAGGTAGGAAGGTACGTTGTGTGCATGGGTATTATTGCTTTGCTTGTCAAACGGTGTTACCGCTTAAAGCCGCTGTATGAAGCGTTTTGACGCAGTGCCTCCCTAGTGATGCACGACCTTCAGAGCAAAGGCAATAAGTAGAAAGAAAAAAACTCACCAAAATTTTTCAAAATGGAGGAAAATGGCAATTTTGATTCATGCAACAATTTTTCAGGGGGATCCTATAGACGATAACTTGATCAGGCATGGGTGGGTTCTCATGTCTACATGATCCCGATTCTTCTGGTGCCCTGGTCAAAGATCAGGAATCTGAAAAATTTGTGGAGACGTTATGCCAGAGAATACTTGCTCCAACAAAGTTGAAATTAGGTGAGATTCCCTATGATATCAAAAGGGGAAATCGTTTATAAAACTGTTAGTTTTGTCTCGCATGGACAAGTGCAAGGAGAGACATAGCGATCACTCCATTGTGGGTGTGTATGTATGGTGTGATGAGGAATTTCTTAGTTAGTATCGGGGTTGGGTGAACAAGATCACTTACACATTTTGGCACCAAATTCCCCAATTTATTAAGAGGGGTTTAATTAGCCTATTTTATGTAATTTATTGTGAAGGCTCATTAGCTTGATCACGGAGAAACCGGTTGGTGCTATGGTGATTTGGTTGGCACATAGGATATAAGGTAGATAAATGATTGATTTTCCCAGCGGAATTGTGCAAAATTTTGATAGTGTGTCAAATTTTTGGAATATTGGTGAATATAGTCTACCTGCAGTCCCAAAACTTCTCTTAAGTTGGTTGACTTGAATTCATCATGAGACCTGGTGGTATGGTTACCTTAGTTACGGACTGTTTCATCATGGATCAGGGCACGGAGCTCATTCAAAAATGTCTAATTGCCATAATTTTAAGTATGTAAAAGTGATACAAAAGTTGCTTGACTACTTCCTAGAGTTGGAGGGTAGATGTATATTTAGAGACAGATTATCTCTAGGGATTGTTCTGTTTCTGAGTTTGAGGTCTGGAATTGCAAATTCATGTGTCATAAACAGTCTAAACTCTAAATCCAGCTGAATATAAAAATTTATAGTCATTAAAAATTATTTACCAGTTGTGTGTTTACTCCCTAATAGAAGCTCACAATAGCCTCTTATTTAATTAACATTTATAACATTATGAAAGCACTCGCAAATGAGAGATGGATCAGTGTCCTCACTCAAACACTGTCAGAGTTGGAAAACATTGTCGTGTTCTCCGGAGCCAATTTTGTGTCTGGGTGGTGTGACTGGATTTGGCCGGGGTAAAGTACACCCTCTGGGAGGAGGGGGTAAGAGGGAGGGAGGTTCTCGGGTGGCCAACTTTTGTCCGGGTGGTAAACGTGTTTTTGAATTTTGGGTCCGGGATGGCCCACCCTGACAAAATGGCTAGTGGAGAACACTGATGTCAGTAATAATATGGATACGATCTGATTCAATATTTCGAAAACACCGCCAGGGGTTGAAAAGCCTGTGACACACATGCCGCGAGGAGGGGGGGGAGAATCATTTGACTCTCCCCAACTTGAACTTTTCCTGCTTCCCTCTACAGATGCTGGGCCGGATAGACTACGTTCACAACCGAAACTTCATTCACAGAGATATAAAGCCAGATAACTTCCTGATGGGAATAGGAAAACTTGCAATCCGGTGGTCGGACATCCAGGCGGGTTGCCAGTCTCCCCGAGTCAGAGGGGGAAAGACAATTTCCTGATTTGGGCATTTCATTCCTGCGTATCCCCGGGCTCACGGACTTGATGGGGGGAGGGGGTGTAGGTGACTCCTAAATATGTGGGGGCCAAAGAAGCAGCCTCCCTCTTACTCACCATACCCTCTTTACCCTCAGTGCCATTTTGCACCCACTAAGATCGCGGTATTACATTTATTCGCCCAATTCCGGATGTTTTGGTTTCCACTAGTCTTCCCCCCCCCCCCAACTCCCACTGGCTACGCCACTGTGGACATCTTGTGTCGGTCTTTTAGTCCCAGCTGGGAGAGTGGTGACAACCAAATATAAATTAGGGATGATTATTTTCTTTTACTCAAATATGATTTTCCACAACCAAGTGCATCCATTGTTGTAGATGAGGTTAGGTCATATTAGATGAGAGGGTTGTGGTGTCACATGAGTACTATAGTACAAGGAATCTGGTAAATAATGGAATGGCTTTTGTAGGTGGTTAGTTTGAGTTGTTATCAAATTCGATATAACTTTGTATAGTAAGTGGTAGGTAGTGTGCAAGCTCCTTAGGGGAGTACATGAACTTATCGTTTCTGTTTTGAATTGGGGGTCATTTTCGGTGAGAATGGGGAAATTGTGCGGAATATTAAAACAAATACAAAAATATGGCTAATTTCAGTGAAAATGATACCTAGCCCCCCTTCACTGGATATTCAAGTCATACCTGTTGTGGGTCTCCATAATGCACTACTGAACCCTATCATTTTGAGGTCAGGTCAAAGGGGTATCAGAGGTAAAGTATTGTGAAAACCTTAAGTACTGACAATCCTAGAATGTTCAGAAGTAGTGTAGGATACTAACTTGGACTTTCTCATTGGTTATCTCATTGGCAGATATTCATTATCGACTTTGGTCTTGCCAAGAAGTACGAATTCCAAGACCAAGCGGCACATACCATTTCAGAGACGACAAAAACTCAACGGAACGGCGCCAGATATGCAAGCCGCAATGCTCACCTTGGTATTGAGCAAAGGTAAACCAATCATCACCTTCCTGCAATCATATAATTATCAGCCCGTTTGATGGCTGCAGCTACCCCCTGGGGGCTATAGGTTTGCATTCCCTTGACGAGGTCTCGAGAATCCATACTGTCAAGCATGGCGGGGGTTTTGTGTGTATGTAACACCTACCTCTGATCAAGCTCACTTTGACATGCCTGATACAGTGAAGTCAAAATCGAGGGTAGTTTCTTGATCAGTACATGAAGCTATTATTTTCGTATGAGCAGGGGTTGAATTCCAGGGAAACTGGAAACTTTTTTGCCCTGGTACTTGATCAGGCAAAGTCTAACATAAATGTATGGATCATGAAAGACCATATGAACATGCATGTGTTGAAATGTTTTAAAGGTCAACCAGGTACGTGTATTAAACAGAGACTGATGGCTGGAAGGTCAGCTGAAAAGTATCGCGAGGTGGCGAGAAGAGAAGGATACGGAACACAACACAGGAGAGAGGGTGGTCATAGGGCCATTGCGGATATTGCCATTAAAAACTGCAGACTGCTCCCCCCCCCCCCTACCCCGGGGGGGCCACTCACTGTTGATGTGGTTGGAGGAAGAATAGAAACCAAAACGGATGTCTGTTCATGTCGATTTGAAATGCAATTCGGAGGGAATGGGGGAAAATTGGGGGTTCCTTCTCGGCGGAGAAATGTCCTTGCCCTCCTGAATGTTGGCTCAGATACGCTGTGGCAGAGATCACAAGTTCATGGTTCTTGATGAGCTATATGTGATTGGCTTCCTGTAGATATCAACTACAAATATATGTGTGCATTCAATCATTTCCTTACAGTCGGAGAATGACTTAGAGTCTCTAGGGTACGTTCATGTTACTTCAACATCCCACATTGCCATGGCGCGGGCTTGAAGGATGGGCCACGAAGAAGCAAAAGTAGAGAAAATCAGTGAAAAGAAGATGTTCAACCTCACCAGAAAATGCTTTGGCAAAGTAAGTTGGTCCATGAGAGGTGTGCACATGTTAGTTGTGCTAACAACCATTTGGGTTGCACAGGTATCTCCTACAAGACTGGACGCTTATCGATTGAGTACAGGGCCAAAGAGAATAAAAAGGGTAAATTTTTGGATGGAGAGAGCTCGTGGCTCCATAGACGAAAACCAAGTCTCACCTCGATCTGACACCTGGTCTTCAGTAGAACGGGTCACCGGTGGTTTTGATTACCTTGGTGATCTGATTACAAAATGCTTTTAGGGCTTGGGGCATCACGTTGAGGCAAGCAGTTGTTTTAGTTCCTGAAGAAATCAGGAAAATCTATGCAGTCATCAGTGGGTGTGTATAACCCCCCCCATTGTTGTTTTTGGTTTGTGACACATGATCCTATGTTTTGGGGTCAGATCCAAAGGTTTATCTGAGGTCATCAGTGGTCAAAGTCTGGAAACGGTTAGCGTATTAGTCCGAAGGATGGTCCAATCAAGTTGAAATTTGGTGTAGCTCCCGTAGGGGGAGTAAAGACCCTATTGTTTTTGGTGCCCAGACAGGGGTCATTGGAGGGGGGGGGGGGGGGGGGGAATGATATTGTTGGGCAACTTCAAGCTTGGAATAGCATAAATCGACCACCTGGATGGATAGAGGCTCAATTAGTATGTGGGGTCCCCAAATGCGTACTCATTCCCTATTGTTTTGAGGGCCAGGTCAAAGGTCTCTGAGGTCCGTAGAGGTCAAAGTCTGAAAATCTTGTAAAAACCATAAGTAAGAAAACACTTGGTTCAATCAAGCTGAATTGGGGTTGCTTTCTTTGGGGAGGCACAAGCACCCTATTGTTTGTTGTTTTTTTGGTGCGACCAGCGACATTTTGGGGGGAAATTGTGAAAATGAGATTTTGGGCAATTTCAGCTGGTGAAGAACAGAAACCACCCCCACCGGATGCATGAAGCTCATACTTGGTATGCGGTTCCCCATTATTTATGAATACAGATCCCATTGTTTTGGAGTAGGTCAAAGGTCCCAACTGAAGTCATTAAAGGTCAAAGTATGAAAATCTTTTTAACATGAATTGATTCCCAAATGCTGATCTGATCATGTGAAATTTGGGTAGTAGCTTCTTATGGGGAGTAAAATAACCCCATTAATGTTGGGTAGACTGGGGCCATCTTCTTGGGAGAGATAGGAAATTGTGAAGGTTTGAAATCTTTATTTACACGGTACCAATTTCGGCTAGTAAATACTCATGCTTGATATGTGGGTTAATCCTTTTGAAAAGCGTACATGAACCCTATTGGTTGGGGTTCAGGTCGCAGTCATCTGGCCTCAGGATGAGGTAAAGTCTGAGGCTATGCTATTCCTTGATGGTGTATGAAAGTATCTATAAGTAAGCCCACAGATTATCAGTCGGTATTCTACAATTTTCAGGTCAAGGTAATTAGTAAGTGAAAGGTTATGAAGGCGCTCAAGGAATTACTAAGCCCTTTGGCTTTTCTGGTTTTCCTTGACTGAAAGTCCGGAACTATGCAGTCAGGACAGTGTGTGTATGTGGTTTGTGTATGTATGTGTGTGACCCTGCTTGTGAAGAGCATAACGTGACCCACCTGGTTGGAGTGAAGCTTCATACTTGGTGTGGGTTCCTCATAATGACTACAAATAACTATTTTGGGGTCAGGTCAAAGGTCAAGAGGGTCAGAGTATGTGAAAATATTGTGAAGAGGAAAGTCCAAAATCTTGGGTCCAATCAAGCTGAAATTGGGTGTAAAGCTTTCCTATGAGGAGTACAAAAACACTATAGTTTTGGTGTCATTGTCGGGGGAAATTGTGACATGGAAAAATTGACATTTGGGCAACTTTTAGCTTGTGAAAGCATATCACGACCCCACCTGGATAGGATGGAGCTCATACCTGGTGTGCGGGTAGGTTCTCATAATACTACACAATTTAACTATTGTTTTGCGGGTTCAGGTCAAAGGTCAATCTGAGGTCATAGAGGTCAAAGCTGAAAAACAGGATAAGTCCTGGAAGCTGGTCTGATCAAGTGAAATTTGGTATTGCAGCATTTTTTATGGAGAGTACAAAAACCCTATTATTTAGCTTGTGAGAGCATACAGACCCCACCTGGTAGATGGAGCTCTACGCGGTGGGTGGGTTCTTATAATGACTACACAATAACTATTGTTTTGCGGTCAGTCAAAGGTCATCTGAGGTCATCTAGAGGTCAAAGTCTGAAAAACAGGATAAGTCCTGTCTTGCCTGGTCTCTGATCAAGTTGAATTGGGCATGCAGCTTCCTTAGGCTGAGACAAAAAACCTGTTAATCTTGGTGTGACTGGGAGTCATTTTTGCGGAGAGATAGGAAATTTAGCAACTTGCCAACAATCTCCCCTTCCCTTGCAAGTGTAAGCATTAGCTATCTTACAAAGATGATTTATACAGAATGATGGCCCTTGATATGAATATGAGTTGAACCCCCCCTCCGCTAAAACTTGCCAACCCCCTCCCCCACCAGAAAACAAATTGCAGTAAGTTGCGCATGGTGACAATAAATCCATATCTGGGTTAGTGCGAAATAATGTGACACCGGATATGATGATTGTGTGGAAGTGTGTTCTAATATGGACTGAGTGCAAATACAAAAAAAACTGATGACGATACCCCACCCTGGGGCTGGGGCAGGAAAGTGGTGCCGGTAGCCTTCAGGTCAATACAATTTGTGTACAGTAAGCCACAAACCCCATGCCTTGTAGAAAAATGCGTGTTTAAAAAATTTGATGCAACACTAATCAGTGGTTTCCCCATAAGTGCTACTCAGACAAATCAGTTTTACCCTTTCTTGGTTTTCTTTTTTGTCTCACTCCGAACAAAGATTAAGAAAGAGACAGTTTTGCAATCACTTTTTCAATTTTTTTTTCCAAATGGTTGTGGTTTGGCGTGTAGGACAAGATTGGCTGGTGAATGAACTCATCAGATCTCAGCATGAATTCGCTCAATAGGTGGTCTAATTGTAAATTTATGCCTTGGAATCCTGTGTTATGTTAATGGGTTGGCATTTCCATTCTTCATTGTTAAAAACTACATCATCATTTAACCTACAGAGGTATAAATGCGTAGTGAATTTCTATTCCTATGGTAAAAACATATACTATTGCAAGCAGGCGAGGACACTTGGAGTGGATTCCTTGTTGAGGACAGTGAGTACTATTTTTGGCTGAAATTTTAGGCACAAGTGAAATGGACTGACTGGAAAATCCATGCAGGAGTGTGTTTTGGGTCTTAGATTCTACAGTTATCAATATTTTTAGCACCTCGGCAAAGTATCAGTGGTAAGGTAACAGGGACACACCCGTCACTTGGGCAAGGTGATTGTTGATCGTTCAGGCATGGGATTCTGTATGGAATCCCACTGACATGGTTTGAGGGCAATCAACCAGTGGCTGCTCTGTTGCTTTCAGGCATAGTGTACGCTCAGGCTACAGATTGTACGGCTTTTAATAGCATTACAATAAACCCGTACGGGTACAGTAGAGGAACAGAGATTGAATTAGTTGTCTGTTATAATAGTAGTATATAGAGTCCACAGACATCTGGAATAGGAGCCATAGAAAAGTGAACTGTTGGTGGGAAGGGCTGCACGTTCAGCTTATGTATGGTAAACATGTTGATGAAAACTAGACTCGTATATATCAAAAGCAAAGGACAACATCCATGACCAAAATTAGAAGCAGGGTTTCCAAATGAACTCTCAGTTTAAATGCACGAATGCAGCATAAAATGCCGAACTGCAAAAACTTGACCTCTGGTGACCGTGAAATAATCGCATGTTTTTCGGAACATCTATTAGTCCACACCCACCAAGTTTTGTGGTAAATCGGTCATATTACCATTTTTTCACATAAAACATGCAAAATAGATTGCAGCAGTCATGGCACGAGACATGGACCCACTTTTGGAACTCAATCCGAGTTTTACTTAGAGCAAAAGTGAAAGCGTTTTAAGACTTATTATCTGCAAAATGCCCGTCGGGGCGCTTACTCAAGTTGTAGTCTGTATAAGTTCAAATACAGTAATACAGGAGCCATTTAGATAGCCAACAGTCACCCAAATTGCGATACAAGGTCAGAAAATGTTTTACAGTTTTCTCCAAATATCGGATTGGACCGTCGAAAAGTTAAAATTATCAATGAATAATCTCAATAATAGATGCGATTCGTCTTGCACACTAATTCGGCGCGTCGGTAATATAATGGACCATCCAACGGCGGCCTCCATCCGCGGCAGCGCGGAAATGCACATTGAATTTATGAACAGTCAGGGAAAATCACTCCAGAAAATGTGAATGACATTAATCAAGATATTTTAAGAGAAAACATATGTGGTGCAAACATTATATTTGTGTAGTGTACGATCACCAATTGCCTCAATCGTTTAGTTGCAAAAAAAGTTTCATAAAAAAAAATGAAAAATTCCCAGCAACAGTTCCGGCTACGTACTGTCGTCTGCTTGCCCCAAGCAACCTGAACAGAAATCATGGTGAGAATGAAAACCTAATAGCAAATCATGAATTCGATGGTCAGGCCAAGCCTTTTGTGTGTATGTCTGTATGCAGAATTGTAATTTTAATTAACACTGTTCACTAGGCACGTGTGGGGGCAAGCGCGGTGTGCTTATTGTTGTGGGTAATTGAGTGGCGGAATAGCCTTACTGGAGAAATCAGCACATGGTTACATTATAAACTGTCTTACGACGAATTTTGATTGAAAAATTAGTTTGCTGAGTTTGCTCGCGAGGCAGGAAATTGCCCGAGAGGAGGAGAGGGGTCCGAGGAGGGAGATAGAATGGGGAATTGGCACCAGCAGAGGCAGGGCCCAGCCAGATCGCAAGTGCAAGATGAGAGTTGGGCTCGAGCGAAT
The DNA here is from genome assembly GCA_026419785.1 of Sclerodactyla briareus. NCBI lineage: Eukaryota > Metazoa > Echinodermata > Holothuroidea > Dendrochirotida > Sclerodactylidae > Sclerodactyla > Sclerodactyla briareus. The sequence goes on along the minus strand of JAODTK010004610.1, from coordinate 34,919 downwards.
GTTGAGAGTTTAGAGCAGGGTTAAAAAGGAAGAAAAACTAGAAATAAAACAAAGGCAAAGTTTTGTGAATATTTCATGTTCCGATTATTTCATATTATTGCACATGGGTTTCATGGAGCACGTGTAGTATTGGATTAAAAGTTAACCTTTTCAACAACGGTAAATTATGGGGACACCAGTCGCCCTTTCGGGCAACCAGATTCAGCCACTTGGGAGCACGGTAGGTAAATTATGGACACCAGTTGACCTTTCAGGGGCTACCAATTTCAGCCACTTGGGAGCCGAAGAGGGCTACTAAATTTTGAAATATTTTTCGAGCACGGGCAAGACCCTCAATCCCCAAGGTGGATATTAATCAACCCTGGAAATGAGTCTCTCTTAAACTGTGTGAAAGATGGATAGGAACAAATGGTCAGGACAAATCAAGTGTGGCAATTTATGTCGAGAAAAAAAAATGGGGGGGGGGGGGGGAAAAGGGAAAAAACCCTAGAAAGCAATATTTTGTGTTGAAACAAAAATGTTATGTTGAAGGCCCTCATGGACGTCGGGGATCGTGCATTGAGGGAATTAACAAGTTATCAGGTATGGCACTGACACATAGGAAATAATCTTGGCGGCGCGAAGTACGGCAATTGATTCTCGTCATTGTTACAAAATCGAGCTCATATGGTGGCGCTCAGCTGCTCAGCTCGGCCAGCTGAGAGAACGTATCACCAAGTTATGAAGAATATTGCTCAATCCCTGACAAGATATCATTTTGATACGATAAATTGTGGCCTCTTCACGTCAATTGCAACTGTTTTCCCCGCCGAGTCTAATCAGGAAGCCATGTAAGGTCATCAAGGACAACTGCAGGTCCAATTTAGAGGAATCTATATACATGTAAGGCCAAAACTTAATTGTGTCAGTCCAAGCATTAATTCGGTTATGAATATCTGTTACAGAGTTGGGGTCTTTGAAGTTCGTGCTGTATTTGCTGGTACATTAAGTGGGCAGGTTAAAGAAACACTCCCAAAACCTGCAGATATTCTTGGTTTTGTAATCAAGTTCATGTGTCACTTGTTATTTCACTGTGAGAGGGGGATTAGGCAGTTGGATTGGTAGGTGATGAGACGGCTAAGTTTATAAGGGAAAGATTTCTGCGAGCATTCAGTTATTAAGACACACTAAAAAAAAAAAAAAAGTATTCATAGTATTCTCTCGGGGAGGAATTGTAATCTTATAATCTGATGGATCTTCTTCGTGTGACTTTTCACGGATGGTCCATAGTTAGAATAGTTGCGAAATTAGCTTAGGCTATGTGAGGTTAGTGATTGTGACAGGAAAATTGAGATGGTTTGGTTGTCACAACATAGAGAGATAAGGAGGATACCTGGGTGTTTTTATAGTAAGGGCAGATATTTAGGTCACTTGTTCTAGAGGTCATGGGAGACCCCAGAAGACTTGTTGGAGTTGTTCAGAAAGTACGGTATTAGTTGTGGTCTTCAGAGACAAATTATTTTTGAAAGAAAGCCACTCTGTTTCTGTGCAACCCAAGATTAATATGTACGATTTTCTGTTCAACGGTTAGTCACCCCTTTTGCACTTTGGATCTCCCTGCATTGCTGTATAAAGGCCTAAAATTTGAAGATCAATACTCCTTAGGAACATATTGGAATGGGGTTTGGACTTGTAGTGTAATCGATTGCCCACATATTAGGCTACCTCTGTTATAGGTAGTCAGTTAAATCAACTATATAATGGGTGTGTCAGTGTCTGGTTTGTATGGTTTTGACTGAAGGACCGACAAGGAACCATCGCAGGAGAAAAAATCGCTTTAAAATTTCTTTCTCGATTCCTTCGATGGGAATCCCAAGGAATCATATGCAGTCATGCAATGTTGGTGTGTGCCTGTGTTGAGTAGACACCTACCTTGTATCAGGTTATTAAAGTCAGCTTGTCTGGTTAGATCAAATCTAACTAGGTAACTTGTAATCATGCTAGCTAAGTCAAATTGCCTGACTCAATCATGCCTGGTAAGGATCAATCTAACATGGTACCTTGAAATCAGCTATCTAAATCGGATATGATTCGACCTGATCCTGTCTCTCAACCATGCCCTGGTTTAGATCAAATATAAGTTGGGCGGTGTCTGTAATTGTGTATTTGGGGGATTTTTGATGGAACTGATTTCATTCTAGAGTACTCTAGTCGACTAGACTACTAACTAGATGTGCATTTGTTGCACAAACACTATATCCCTGCATCAATCAAGTTTTCTTTCAAGACTGACAAACTTACAATTGTCAAAGCATTGTCAGTGATTTTGCTAATGCCCAATAGTTCCCTAACCATATATTCCTGGACATTCTGTGTCATGGCAGAGTTCTGTCCCAGTCGGAAGAAATCGTGTAGCATTCAGATCCAATTTTTTTTCTTAATTATACAAATCTATTCTACTCCTCAGGGGTTTCCAACCGAGTTTGCCATGTACCTCAAGTACTGCAGCCAGCTGGGTTTCCGAGGAGGCCCCAAACTAACGTATCCCTCCGCCATCTGTTTCGCCTCCTGTTCCGGACATTGAATCCCCCAGTACGACTACGTGTTTTGACTGGACCCTCCCTGAACAGAAGGCTTCCATCATCCCCATCCCCATCACCAGTCTCGTCACCAACACCGGGCCATCACCCCCTGGCCCACAACCTGCCTAACGCACAGCCAGACCGATCCGGCCCTGATGGCCCCTGGCATGATGGGCTATTGGCCATGTGCAGATACAATTCTTACGTCAATAAACATTGGGGATTCATGGTCCTCTATTTATTAGACTGATGAACTACTGGAATTGGAGATTGAGACAGGGAATGGCCTCGTAGCTGGTTCACGGAAGGTTTGCTGGGAGGAATAGTGTGGAACGTTTCTTGCTGAGAAAAAGAGGCATTATTTTCTCTTCACTGAAAAAAAAAGATACGCCCAAGGTTGTTATCTAGCAGCATTGGATGTGAACTCTTAGCATGGTGCACAATGAGTAAGAATTTACTGTACTTACTTTGGCACTGAGAGAGTGTTTTCATAATGCTGCAGCGTAATGTTGGGTGGGGGTGGGGTAAGTAACGTAGTGGCAGTTTTGGGAAAACGTGAATTGATGTGGATCGTTGGTTTATTCCAAAGAATTTGTATTTATACGGCCAGTTGATGGACTCATGCACTCACAAAGCACAACGGCCCGGGTTGGGAATGAGCTCGCGGAACATGCAATTTTGCACATACCACAGCCAAAGGATATCGTATATGCACGATTACGATCCACTACACGTATGGTACATGGTGCCTTGTGTACAATTGTAACCAGGTGTGTTACCTGATTTTATAATGTTTTCTTGGTGCCCATAGTGGGCAACAACCTCTGTACCATTTCAAAAGCCAGGAAAGTGCATGGCTTATCACAAGGTGAATGGTCTGAGGAAGGTTTTTCTCATGGATGCAATTATCTGTTGCAATAGTCGTGTAGAGTCTCAAATGGTGTAAAAAAGGATTGAAAATGCATTTTTATTTTTTTTCAGGGGGGTGAAACCATTTCAAGAGGGCTATTTCTAGTTGACGAATCAAATGGTAAAATGAAGAAAAGATCTGTGAGAGGTACTAACTTCCCACGGGGAAAGTGAAGGGGAGGTTAAGGGTGCCAGCTCGCCAACTACGTGGGGAGGGGTTAATCGTCTGTCAATACGGGGCAAGGAGGTGACATCAGCTTTAATCCCTCAGAAGGGCGGCTGTCTGCAATCTAATGGCCATACGTGCCATCTAATGAGGCCAGTCACCGTTTTTTTGTCACTTTACTACTCCAGTCAGGGAATCTAACGCATCCTGCCAGGTGTGTTTTGTGGACACTTTGGTTTTTTTTGACGGGTCAACACGATTCCACCTACTGGATGGAGCTCATATTTTGGTTTATTGTTTCCCTGTGATGAGTAAAGGATCCCTAATTGTTTTGGAGTCAGATGGAAGGTCATCTGAGGTCAACAGAGTTGAGCCTGGAGACCTGTGTACATAATAAGTCTAGAGTGGCTTAGGCATATCAATCGTAATTTGGTATTTAGCCTTTCTTATAGAGGAGTTAAGAAAGCATTTTGCTTTGGATTCGGACTGGGGGTCATTTTGGGTAAACATAAAATAAATCAATAATTGGCTGCATTGTTACTATGTGGTTTGTAAGTGGTTTCCTACATTGAGTGCATCAACCCTATTGTTTGGGGTCCAATCGAAGGTCGTCTATGTCAACGGAGGCCCAGCCTGCTTGTGAACACGTTAAGCCTGATACTCCTGGTCCTATTGTTTAAGACGTTTGGGGATCACGTTGGTCACATTGGAAAGTTGTGAGAAACTTATATTTGGTCAATTTCAGCTTTGTGAACACGATAACTCGCCCTGCCTGGGTGGATCAAGCTAATACTCCTTGGTAGGTTGGGTTCCATAATCCACTACTTTCACTTGGGGTGCTTCCCTCACCACTATTTTTTTGCTTCATCAAGCCCTTTTTTAAGCGCATTTCTGTAACGATTTTTTTTACAGAACTTGCAGTGCAGGGCAGTCCATCTAGAATACAGTTTCTAGAACCCACCTGATGGTTCTTCTCTATGGCACTATAATTATCCTCCTCCCCAATCTACTCTACTCCTTCTAAAAATGATGGGGCTGTGCTACCACTTCTACGAATTTTATCTGAATTTTGAACCTATTCCCATGTCAATGTATACAAACTGTTGGGGAGGTTTTTTTTGATCTATCCCTTTAAAGTGGCCAATAGAAGGGGTACTTCAACAACTGCCCATCATTCATGTCTTCCCAAACTGCTATATCGGGTGTCTGCCTATGGCCCGTTGCCGAGGCATCTCGGATGCCAGCTGGAGTCTCCCCTGGTACCGAACTGGTTACGAGGCAAAAAACTACAATCATCTCATGCAATGTATTGTGGTTTGTGGTTGTTTGTTATCTCCCTCCTCCTTCTTGCAGGGTGGGTGGAAGTGGGTGTTCGTGGCGTGGGGGGGTAATCATTGCAACACTACGTTTCCCCCCTGTCATGAGGAGGCTATTATGGGTTATGATATGTACTGTTTCACACCTTGTCATATTCTTGTCTTCTCATTGAGTAATTGTTTTGCCAATGAATTGATATGAAGGTACTCAATAATATAGTATGAATGTGTTCGTTTCCTGCATATTTCCTTGTTAAATTTTAGAGTGGTATAGACATTTCACTGGTAGACATTGATTATCTGTAATGCTGATTTAGTAGTTTTGGGCCACCATGCGTTCCAAAGAGGAGGTAAAGATGACACAATCTCCACCAAGAGACATTGTCTGTTGAAATAGAAGCTGCTCGACCCTGGAAATTAAAGGCAGCACTCAGACTTTCTGATCTCAGCTCTACTACTGAGGGGTTTAGTGCAGTAGTAGGAGGCATCTCCTTAGTTGTTGGCATCCAGGTGACAGCTGTGCTGCATCCCTAGATTTATGCGTTCTCTGTTCTGCATAGAGTTTTGTATTATTGCCCTGAAGGCCCTGGATGCAGTTGCTCTAGGTATGGGAGGTACGCTCACAAAAATACCTTCAAAATTAATGTCATCAGGGAAACGTAGTCAAATTGGCTGCTGACTGGTAGGAGCTCATGAATGTGCATAGTTTTACCCTGGAGAGCGAACTACAGTATAACCGAGGTATGAAAAATCTTGATAACAAAATAGGGCAGCATGTTTCATGGTCCTTAGCACTGAATATTTATTAGCACAGTGATGTGGTTGGTTGCTTGATAGATAAGAGCCGAATGCAACAACCTGCCAATAGAGAATTGCTGGGTATCTCAGCACTGGTATACAGACCGAGATGAGAGAGTGCTCCGCTTGGTTGTGCGTTCTCACCTCACTCACTCATGGGAGCACATGGGCCAGGCTGGGCCTGTCCCATCCCCCCACCTCCCCAGGTCCACACAGATCCTGTGCCAATATGATGCGCAAATCCATCCCTTCGGGAGGGCCATTACTACACACCCGCACTAGCCCTGTGTTAACAGTCTGGTGACAAGGAAGTCCACTGAAACGGCCCGCAAAGTGCATGAAGAACACAGAAGACAGCCGCCAATCACCAATCTGCAACTGAACCCCTGATTGCATGAGTTTTATTAATTTGAGATTTTTTACAGTTTGATGAAGAGAAAAATTCTTTTACTTCTGTATCTTTTCCATTTTTTTGCTTTTGTCAGATGCTGGAAAGCTTTCTTGAGTGAAATGCCAGATTGCAAATGACTTTGTGTATGCTCAGTCAATGCAGGGAAAAGTTGATAGTATTCAACTCGACCTCATATACCATCAGTCTTTTAAATAAAAAAAAAAAAATGGCTGATAGCAGTTTCCTCCCATGTGGCGGATGGAATGAGATTTTTGATTAGTAGAGTTTCCTGCAATTTACTTGTGGTTTGTGTATAGTGCTGTATTGGTACAACATGAGATATTCAACTGGGTCTTGTTTAGCTGTGTGCAATACCAGAACTTATCAATTTTGTTATCCCCTCTGTTTTGTCTGCATTGGTGCGTGCTTCTCTGAAAACAACCTCTGAAGATTTGTGTGCATGCCAGGTCAATTCACTCTGTGTAATTTTTTGTTTTGATGAGGTGCTACCACTCTCCAAAATGGCTAAAAAGATCATACTAGGTATGCATGTTCCCCAGAAGGCATTCATGATCCCACATGGTGTCAGGTCAGGTAGCAGAGGTCATGTATGAAATCCTTGTAAACACGGTAAGTCCGAATGCGTGGTCTGATCAGCTGAATCTGGTGTAGATCATATTTTTTCCTGTGAAAAATGTTAACTTTAATCATGATAACTCGAACCCACCTGAATGGTTCATAATGAGTACGGTTTTGTAGTAGTCAGAGGTCATCAAGAAAGTTACAGTCTCAATCCTCTGTAAACATGGTACACGAATGGCAGAGCGTAGTTATCGTGAGTCATGCCAGTTGATCTTCCCATGTCGGGAATTCACTGCCTATTCTCGGAAGCTGTCAATGCTTTGGCTGTTTGCTTATTTTGAACAATTGTCAGTTTTGACTTTTTTTACTTTTTCCGTAAAATACCACCTGTTCTTGAATTTTGATGGAGGATCCCTTCAGCATTGTTTTGTTTTTTCTTTGTTTTTTTCCTCCTCAATCAGCAAGGTTTCTTCTTTGTACAATTGGCATTTGTTTTAATCAGATACATGGGCAGCTGCAAATATTGATTTAATCTGTATTATCAAAGTTTTATAAATTATATAAACTTTCCATGGGTAGGGATGGGGTCATAGTGCTACAGATATATTATTCCTGCATTCCTTGATGGATTGAATCGCTTGCCTCTCTACAGTACCCTACTGTTTGGTGAGGCTTTGCTCTGTTGTCAAGCCCCGCCCGGTCATACTCCGCACCATTTCCACCTAGTTTTTTACAAGAATCCTCACATACCTTGTGGTGTTGGGCAATTAGTTACAGTATTAACCTTTCACCCAAGTATATTTTTCTGATCAGTGTAAATTTCCAGACAATTTTCAAGAACATATTTTCAGTACCTTTTCCTGGTGTGTATTTGGAATTTATTTGTGCATGCCAATAATTGGGAACAGGAACGGAACATTGTGGCTGAGATTTGGTTCCTTTCTCATCCTCCTCCATGAAGATGAGTGTCTGCTTGTAGAGGCTGCCGGGCAGAGACAGTTAAATGAGGAGAGATTGATCTTGTGTGGTTCTATCAAGTTACGCCCATCTCCACCCGGCATGTGTTCAGACTGGATTTACTTATATTCTTCTGCATACTGGTTAGCTGTTCCTATTATAGTGGATTATACTGCAGGCTGTTCCTTTTGGCACAGTTCAGATAGGTGGGTGTTATTAAACAGTGATTTTTCCTATAATGTGTGTACTATTGAGGTAGGTGCGGTGTTACTGTGGTAATGATCGGGGGTGGGCAGAGTGGTTTCGGTTCTTTGTATTTTCATGTTCGCATTTTGTGAGTGTTGAACACATTTTTGTTTGTGCAATGCTTCTAATGTGTTCTCCTCTTCTTCATGTTTGGTTAATGTAGATGGAAAATGAAATACAGAGGTGCTACGGACATTCCCATTTTTGTTTTGCAGCTTTGAGGAATATCAAGAGGAGCGCGGAGCGGTTCGGAGGGGGGGGGGGGGGGAACATTGAATGGGGTGTTCCCGACCTTGGGGGCTGCTTTCATCATTTTTGTGATTTTATCACCAGTTCCAGGTTCCAAACAAGTGTCTTTAGTTTATCACTTCTCTTTATTATGTACATGGCCAGTGATATTTTGGCATATCTTATATATGTTTATATTAAGAATTATTATTAATATAGTTGAGTTGTTGAGAGATCTCGTCCATTTGTGTGTTTCATTCTGATGAGACATCTGTATGTAAGCAACCACTGCCTGCAAACCATATGCTGCCACATCCTCTGCGTGTCACCACCATTACTAATTCTGTTGATAAATGGTTGGTGCTGTTAGACCATAGTCCATGACAAAATCCCAGTCAAGACATTGCTGTTATGTGGAGTTTGACTCTACTCTGTTTAAAAGTAAACATTTCTGCACACAAATGTTGAACCATTTTATGTTTATCACTTATTTGAGTATTTCCACATGCTGATGTGCACAGAGCACTACACAAGTTACTTCCAATTGTAACCAGGAAGCAAGGTAACAACGGCACATGTGGGTGCGCGAAAAAACCTTACATTATGGTCTGTGGGGAGGTGGGGCAGCACATCTTCGTATCTAGGCACACAGAAGCCGTTGTCCTTACTGCCTCGGGTCTCCCAACTTTTTCTCAGGAGGTGGCACCCTTTCAAGAAATCCAAAAACACTCAGTGATCCTTCCTGGCAACAGCTCCCTTCGACTCTAAAATAATGAGTAGACTCTCAGCAAGTATCCACCTGATCAATGAGTGAGGCATTGGCTTCATGTATCAACGTGGACAGCTATCAAAAAAATTGAGAACCGTGCACTCTATAGGATTCCACAGACACATATCTAGGAAAAAAATGGGAGTTGCGTTATCATTATCAAAACCAAAATATCAAATTTGTCACATTATCCCTGTTTTTGATTTGCCTGAACAAAGTTCAGAAAGGTTTCAAGCGATCAACTTTGGCGTGTGTTTGTGTAGCATGCATGTGTGTTTCCTGTGTGGTGTTCGTTCGCGTTGTGGTGGTATGCACACTTTTTGTTAGTAGGTTTCCTCTGAAACTGGAACACCGATTTCGATGAACTTCTGTATGTAGTATCGGAGTTGGATGAAACGTCCTACCGTTGCTGATTACCTTTTTGTCACAAAATTCACTAATTAAGTAGGGTAATGTTCTAATTTATGTAATTTATTATTTGAAGAAACAAAATCCCCTCATGCTTGGTACTTTGGCTGGGGGCCTGGTTAGCAATTGAAGTTATCTAATAAGGTAGACTCTTATTAAGGGTTGTATCAGCCACGAAGATCACCATACAGTAGATGGCGGGCTATGGAAAAAGCCAAGTTCAACCCGAGATCTAATAAGCATAAAGCGGTGTTCCCATTTGTGCGTCCGAATACGATAATTTATCGATGGAGTGTTCACACTTTGTGCGATAAAAATGTCGTAAGATAATTTTATCGGGCTTGCGGTCTCGGCGCCTAACAAAACGGGGAAAGTAGTGGGATTTTTAGTTGAGAGAAGCACAAGTGTTCCCCTTTTTGGTCGCTTCAGCGGTTGAATACCTGGTCGGCAGAGTTTTTGAACACCATATTGTAATTTCAAAGCAATTCTAATCTTGTGTCTTTCTCAGTACTTGTAGAGGCGTGGAGAGCGCATGAACACTAATCAGGCACTGACCCTCACCATCCCCGCCTATCCTTCGTTAGACACCCAGTCGTAATTAACATCGGTGCCATATCCGGCGACCGTGAGGTAGCCAAGAATACATTTAGTCATTGAGTCAATTCAGCCAATTGAGCTGAAATTTTGCAGCTTGGTTACTCTGCTCAGAACCTGCAGTAAAAATATGGCCTAGCTCCACCTGTGTGACTTTATTCCTTTCGTCACTGATCTACAAGAATATCAACATTGGCGTGTATCGACATTAAAATTAAACCCCCCCCATACCCCCCCCCCCCCCATATCTATTTCCGTTGTCCTCTCCCGTTTGTCTATTCCCGCCTCTTTCTCACACATGAGGGTAAGGGTGGAATTTCCTCCGTCAATACGCCAGGCTGTGGATCAGAACCCCCGGAAAAACCCTCCCCCCGCTCCTCTCAACATGGCCACAACACAACCCCCCCTCCCCCGGCCACTCAACCCACGCCTTTGCATTTCCATATACTTGGTAGTCGCCGACGCAACATGACTCTCCCCCTTACCTCACTGGTCACGCTACATTGTATATGGCAGTATGGGGAGGGCATCATGATTCGAACTGAAATAATGGTTCCGTAGGTCACTTGCATGGCGGCAAATAGGACAGATAGCCCAATCAGAGGCCATGTCTGTCCCGGATACGACGTCACTCTACCCACACCAATTCATCAAATCCCCTTACTTTTCACTAAAACCCACTTTTCACGCTAAACTCCTAAGAGCCTGTTTGGTGTGTCCATACTCTTTTGCGCAAGAATTGCGCAAGTTTATCACTGCATTTCGGAATTTATCGCATCCGTTAATTTTATCGTACGATAAAGTTGAAATATTTTCAACTCGACGTCCGATAAAATTTTATCGGTATCGTATCGAATCGCACAGGTGTGAACACTCCTAATTGGAATAACACTTTTTTTAACGTCGAACGTCGCGAAAAATTTATCGTATCGTATCGTATCGCACACAGTGTGAACAGCCCCAAGGGACAAATACCATCAGCTTACCCCTCAGGGCGAAGAGGGATTATATGTCGTATAGACATGGAGCCCGCAGGCGTGCACCACCAACCGAAATCAGAACGTCGGTCTCCCAATATGAGACTAGGGTCGCGGCCCGTTAAGCCAGAACCAAGTACGGGGGCAGATTTGTTTGGGGGTAACAATTGGGAAACTACTATGTAAGCGGAGCCACCAAGATTGTTGGACGCCCTGACACGGGCCTGTCATGGTCTGTCCACATGACCCTGTGAAGTCCTTGGACAACCTACTCAAATACAATGTTAAAAGGTCCCTTGGACACAGCCTTCCGTCGAGTGCATCGGGGCCGGAAGCGGCACCAGCGTTTGGCTAGTTGAGGGTCCATAGTGAATGGGCGTATGTATGTATTTCTTGTGATTTCTACCCGCGCAATGAAGGTTGCGCATGAATGTGGGGCGCTCCCGGGTGCGCTATTTCTTTAAATTACTCTAAGTATCTGTATTACGTGCTGTTACGTAACAACCGGCGTTATCGCGCCTATCTCCAAGTGGCAGTGTTTCTGGTTTTTAAATTCCGAGAATCGAGGCCGTTTTGACCGGTGTGCATGCGTGTGTTTATGTGTGCGTGTGCGTGCACGCATGTGGGTATGCGACGCCTGAGTTACGGTGAACACAATTCCTCGACCGGTGACCTACGTGCATAGAGGAAGCTCATAACATAGCCTTGCGGGTTCCTCCCCATATTTAAGCATACCAATTTTGTTTCAGGGTCAGGTCAAAATTCATATGATTTGACAGTCGGACATCCTTGTTTGAAACAAGATAAGTCCCAGATTGCTCGGTCTGATCAAGGAGAAATTTACTGTAGGCTACACAGCTTTCTAATGGCCAGTACACGAAACCCTACATTGTTGTTAGCGTAGTTGGTTTTTTTCTTTCGGATGAAAAAAGGATAAATTTGAAATTTGTGCCAATTTTTTGTTTGTGAACACGAATCCCGAACTGATAAATAATAGGGGGTGACATCCGGGGTGAGCAGCCATCCAGAGGTTGGCGCGAAGCGTACAAGAAATTTGTTCGTTTCACAGACCCTCCAGATTCAGGAAACGACACTTTCCTGGACCGTAATAGCAGTACGCGACCTACTGCTGGAACCTTGGCAAAGAATTTCCATTTCCGAAACGTTGAACTGAAGTAAACTGAATATGTTTTATTCCTTACATAACGGGCCACTAACGGTTGACGCGGAAGTTCAAGTTTCACATGACCCCCCCGATTCAGGAAATTGTCACTTCTCGGGCCGTATGACAGTAGCTGAACCCCTGAATTGACGATATATCCGGAAAGAAACGGCTTCAAGACACGCTCGTTAAAAAAAAAGAAACTGATCTGACGCGTAGTCATACAAGAAAAACCTTACGTCTTATAACAGACCCCCTGATTACAGAGAGGGCGCACTTCCCGGGCTTCATTAGCAGTGAGCAACATCCACTAAAAAATTGACAATAAATTTCCGGAAACTGATCGAAGTTATCTTCCTTAACAACTCTCATCCGGCCATTCATTCTTACCATACCCCTAATTTTTAGAGGTATTCCTCTGCCCATAGAGGACAATTGGGTTAGAGGTTGCCCGCATCTTGAAAATTTGATTGAACATCCTGTCGTGGAAAATGTGTGCATTTCCGGCATTTGGATTGCAAAATCGAGTCAATCACAGAAGTTTTGGCAATTGTCATTTTGTTTATAACATGTTTCTGTTCAAATTTTTCGTCCGAACTTTCTCATGTCTACAGAATTGTTTTTGCCCCGCCTCTTTCCCTGTATTATCCATACTCAGTCACGTAAACCCCTATACTGGTGTGCACGATCCCCGCCCATTGTTTTTCCGTTGCATAGCTTTCATTCAGCTTTCATCTTTATCAAGAAGCAGCACATCAGCTACAAAGCCATCTGTTATAAACAATAGATTAGAAGTAGACTAAAACTTTCGCCAGAAGTCCCTTTGCAATGGTTAGGGAAAAATGGCAGTTGGGATTCAAGCATTGTGGGGGGGGGAGGCTGAATTCTCCTGGTGGCCTTTCCATATGTTCGCCGCACTTGTAGATGTTCCGTATGAAAAAAAAACATTGCCAGAAATCTGACGAATTGATTGTGCTGGGCTTACTGCACTATAACATGTAACGGAAAGAACAAACTACGCGCACGCAGCAAAATATAGGCAATCTGGTTAAAAAAAATGTGTCCGGGCCCTTTGGTGTTATGGCCGTACTGCCTTTGATCGTAGATTATTTCCGTCAGCTGCCAATATTGGGGGATATTGATATCACCCCCCCCCCCCCTCGCCACGAAAAATATTGGGAGGGGGACCTGTTTCCCCTTCCCCTCGTGAGTCGTGATCGCCGCCTGTTCGCTATGGCCACATTAGGATCATTCATTTGGTTAACGTCAAACTTCTTAAAGCTTGAGTTAGCTTTCATCGGATTTCTTTCAAGCCAACCGACGAATGTAATGGCACACCTGTGATCATCCGTGACGAAAATGGCCATCAGTCTCGTAGCCAGCCTTCCGACCCAGGGGAGGCAAAACGATTTCTTTTCTTTCTTCCCATTGGTAGCATCTCTTCCGGGTTTCCTCGGCTGGAAGGTGACCGCTACCTTTTATGAAGGCGTCGGAAAAGCGATCTTCCTAGTACCTCACCATACCCCCGTAACCCCAATGCCATTTCGGGCACACCTAGTCAACTTTTCCTGAATTTTCTGGGTTTTTCCACTTTGATCCTCCTTCATTTCCCGTTTTTACATTCGATTTCCCGATTTGCCCCCTCTCGACCTTTCGCCGGGGAAGGGGGGGGGTGACCGCCCCTCCCTGGGCGACGCCTGCCTGTCTCCTTGGTTGTAAAGCAACATTGGAATACAAAAAGACACGACTCAATTGCCAGACCAGCCGGATGACGATGCGCCCTGATTGGAGAAAGCGAAGTTCTCAAACAAGTTTGTACCTCCCCCTCGTTAAGCGAGGATTACCAGGTTTTGATAATATACCATGGTGGGTCTTCAAGATTGTGCTCTGAATAGACAGCTGGTCTCTCTTCATCACTTCATTTTAAAATGCAGTATTCACAGAATATTACGCCTTCTTTTTGGAAGCATCGCCAAAACTACCCCCGTCCCGAAAAATAACAGTCCCACGTCAGTCAATGATTACCGTCCTATTGACATCTTCCAGTAGTGGATTCAACTCTATCATTCAAGAATTTTACTCTCTCACATAATGCAATCAATAGTAGCAACGTGGTACCCAACCAATTTGCTTAGAAAAGGCGTTTTCGGGTGCATGATGCAATTCTTACACTTGTCCATAGTATTTGTGTCAGGCGAAATATGAACGACACAACGATTTCTAAAGTATTATTTCTCGACTTCTCAAGTGCCCTTCAACAACCATTTTTACCAAATGAATGCTCAGGATTTATTTGCTTTGTTGATGACAGCTGGCTCGTACACTGGCAGACTTCCTCCAGTATTTGTCAAGGAAATTAGATTGGATAGGGTTTTTCTTCCTCCTCTGAATCAAAATTGATGTTCCACAATGAGGCCCACTTTCAGCCCTGGTATTTACAATCTGAACCGATGAAATCGTTCCGATTAACTGCTGTTGTGAAATACGCTGATGACACTGCATACTTGTAATATTTCCAAACGTACTCATAGGCAAGATTGAAGCAATTATCAAAGTTTTGTCACAAAACTTTCTAGTACAATGTGACAGAAAATTTACTTCTTCACAAAGCAAATGTCAAGAATGGTGTTCGAAAATAGCAATATTGATACGAGGGGTTAATTGGAAACAAAACGAAAAACGTTTTGCTGCTTCACACGCTCCGTTCCAGCGTAAACGGCCCTATGAAATTCTAGGAGTATGCCATCGATTAAATCAAACTACTTTTACTACCATCTCCAAAGGTCTTATCCCACAGTGACCATAGTGTTTCTACATTGAGGTAATGTGCTCCCTATTTTCCTTTGACCCACGAAAGAAGGTCTTTGATGTAGCCATTTTATTATACCACTATTATCCCTGCGTCCCAGTTTGGTACCACTTCATAATGCCAAGGACAGCGACGGATTGAGAGCTTCCTTAAATTTTGTGCAATTATTTCACTTAGACTAGACGTTCTTAAAATAGTGTCAGCGTTGCAGCCAGATGAATTCGTAGACTTGCCAAAAACCTCTTGCCACAGTGAATCAACCCCTTCATTCAGCCTCTGACATCCTTTGTGTAAGAAGAATACGTACAATTTAAGAAATCCTGCATTTAACTCCGAGCGTCAATAAAATTACACTTTTTTAGAATTTCTTTCATCTATCAAGCTGCAACCTTTGTCCAGCCTGGACTTTGTGAGCCTTTGTTGTGATCTTATACTCATCTTCTTTAATCAATATCTTCTTATATATAATAACTTGCCCCCTTTTCCACTTTACTTCTTATTATCAGTGTAAATATTTTTTCGTTTAACTATTTTTATTGATTGATCCCTTTAATAATTTTTCTTAAAATTTATACTGGAATAAAGAACTAACTGAAAGTCCTGCCTCAAACATCGGATCTTTTGGCACCGTGAACCCAAAATCATAGAGCCATGACGGCTCTCTGTAGCTTTGAGAAGCTGAACGCTATCTTCCTGGCTGCCCGATTCATATTGGCCTAGACATAACGCACCTATTTGCCGCCTTTATACTATTAAACGAAGAAGTCTCCGCGCACCGAACAAGGTTTCTTCGTGGAAAACGCTTGTTTCCACATCTCTACTCAATCGCGTAGCTTCATGCATTCGCGTGTTCGTCCCGGCGACGATCCTGGCCCACTGTGATCCGTGTGACGGTATCCAGTGAGTTGGACCGGCCGTGGGGACGCCAACCCTATCTCGAGTTGGCGCAGCTTCGTAGGTACCGAGACCTCAGGGAATTGGGAGAATGTCGGACCCAGGCCTGGTCGCATGTCCGGAGGAGTCCGGGCGGGTGGATGTGACTAGGTGCCTTCCGTAATGTCCTCCCATAGTGTGAGTGCATTACGCGAAGCAGGGGGGGGTCAGACCCCCTCAACTTTGGCAACAACATGTGTCCAGGGGCCCATTTATTTGCCAGTAAGAGAGGGTAGGCTGTTTAATATTGCGGGCGTACTTCCCCTTTCGTCCCCACCCCCCTCCTCACTTCCTCTCCTAGACAAATCTTTCGGTAAGCTACTGTTACGATGTAACTCCGAATAGAACACTCCGGGGTAATCCGTTATCGGAGTGTTTTTTTAATTGTATTCTTGCCGAGCATAGGATCGAACCTATTCAAAGGCCTAACAAGGGTGCAGACCTGGATACTGCACCTACTGTTAGCTGCGAATCTCTCCCCAGATACAACGGAAAAAGGCAATGCCTCTTTGGCGGTACCTTAATGTGGGGGTAATCACCGCAGGCGCAACTTGCAAATTGCCTACGTTTGTCCCTGGTCCAACCTTTTGATGAGCGTCCCCCAGCAGGCGGCACAATGTACAAATTTTCAAGTCTTTGGTACGACCCGCCCGGGAAGTACTGATAGGCAAAATGAGCCCATTACCTATGCTATACGATGCGTTATACGGCGAATTATTTCTATGCATGAAATCTCTTCCTCAAAAACCATAGGGACTTATGTCATGGGCTGCTGCATTTTCATGGTTTTGCCGCATAAACCTATTGTGTGTTTTTCGTCTGAAATAGAACGTTCGTTTTTGTAATTGAATATTTTCACAATCCAACCCGGACCGTAATACCACAACAATGGAACCACAGACAATTGCCTTGACGAGACCTAACGCACCAATGCATTGGTTCACTGAGACACCGAGAGAAGCGAAACAAAGGATACTTGAAGCTGGAAATGAATTGGAGGCGCACTAAACTTGTTGTGCCTATAGACAGCTTCACATGGAGGAGTCTTTAACGCTAAGGAACAGGATCAAGAATCAAGGCGAGTGGCAGACAGCTGTCATGATAAGAGAAGTCGCTTTTTCGGTAAATACAGTTCAGCAATTTCCGAAGGAAACACGCGGATCCGCCGGTTTGAAATGTTATCTGTACTCCGAGCGTATCCTCGTTGCCCGTAGATTCGAACTATCGGGCCTCCGTGGTTCTTGAACCAGGGTGAGTGAAGCTCCCTTAACAAACATCACTGATTAATATTAACCAATTGCTCGTACGTGACTCATACATCCCCACTCGCTGCAAAGATATGTTCCAAGTCATTCCAAGATTACCGTTAAAGACAAAACAAGGTCCCTGGAGAAAAACAAATAATCAAGAACTGTCGTCCTGTCTCAAACCTGTCGTTTCATGGTCAACTCTTTTCGAGATGTTTGTGACTCATGCTCTAGCATCATCCATTTGGAAAAATTCTTTCCACTGTCTGGTGACTACCATGTACCATTCTGCCTATCGACCTCTTCATTCAACAGAGACTGCCCTTCTAAGAGTATATAAGACATTCAAGGGCGGCGAATTTGTGTTGACGGTTGGGGGGACGGACAATATGGCGCAGCGTACGAGAAAATTTTTCGTTTGAAAGTCCCCCTAGATTGCAGGAAACGGCACTTCCCATGCCTTATGGGACAGTGAGCAGCATTCCTAGAAGTGTTGAAAAAAATATTTCAGGGAAGGTTCTCCCAAAACTTATCGCCTCAGGATAAATTTCAAGGTTTGCGTTTGGTGCGTGACATCTAAAAGACGCGATGCAAGTGGAGGTTACGGTCATGAAGGAGCAATGTAAATGGCAATGGCACATCCACTACGTCCAAGTTCGCGCGAAGCGCGAGATTTTGCAGGATCCAACTTTACCAGCGATCGACATTGAACTGACCCCTGTCTGACCTATCACTTAGATGAGCCTGAGTTTTTACTCAAGATTGCGGCCCTCATTTTCATCTTTCTTGCGAACCACATGCGCATGGGAAGGGCACTTCTAATTGGGGCCGGACCTTACTAAAATGAGTATAATCCATCGAAAAGTCAGGCAATCTTTGGATGTAAACTATCTTCACCTGAATTTTGAATCATGTTTCGCACGAAATTGTGGTGTGCCCTGGCCGAATCTTCGATGGCTAGTTTTGGGGTTATCCACCCGCAACCGCCCCTTAATATGTGCACCGTGCACGCACCCACTTCAACAAGTGGGTCGCACCCATAAATCGATTGCTGAATACTCTATTTTAAATTGCAAATAGACCATATTGCCAGAAAAATTCCAGGTCCCGCAGATTGTATACTATAATCCCGTTGCCTCAGCCTCTCTCTTCTACACTTTTGGACATGCCATCGAAAATTCAGGCTCAACTTTTGGAAAGCCTCTTCTTCACTTGAATTTTGATCATGTTTTTTTGACAATGCAATTTGTGGCGTCCCTGGCTGCATTTTCGATGCCGCGCACCGTGTGCCCTCATTATGACAGTGTGTGCACCATGCACCCAACTTTCAACAAGTGGTCGCACCATAACTAAAAAAATCACAGATCCCGTCAGGTGGCTAGACCACCCCTGTAGACTCAACCCCCTCTACCCCAAGATAGCGATTTGTATGTTAGTATTTTTGTTTATCCAACGACTGGTTTTCTAGCAGAAAATCGACAACGTCCAATGAAGGAGCGACACACCAAGATGGTAAAGCCAGTCTTAGCAAATGATGGGATTTGAAGGAGGAACATTCTTTCATTGATGATTTATAAGAACAGGCCAGAGCAAATTTCAGGCCTGCTTTGCTAATGGAAACATCATATGTCTGCACAAGGCAATAATGACGTTCGAATATACCGATACCTGAAATAAGCGCGCGTAGCGCGGAAAAATTTAAATGGAGCAGCAAAATTCACTCACTTTGATCATTCTGTCATTATGCTTTGGTTAAACCAAGGTTGCTGCTAGATATGTCGGATACAGTGTCAGCGAAATACGCAGTGGGCTCAAACTAGCTGGAGGGGGGGGGGCACCAAACGGCATTCGCGTACCCCAACCAAAATATTGGGGGGAAGCGTCCCCCACCCCGTCCCCCATGAGCCAGCAACTGATGAAATTGTCGAAAATGTAGACAAGAAGGTTGCACAATCCGACGGGGCTTTTGAGATACGCAGCAGCGTTTGATGCGGATAGACCAGTGTATCCCATTAAATCGCCTCCGACAAACCTTTGGCTGTATGGTATAACTCTAGTGTATTGAACTGAATGAGTCATACTTAAGTGAAAAGTTTAAACCGTATATTTAGGTAGTCCAAGAGCGTCTGTTGGAGTACCACATGGATCGGTTTGGGGCCATTCATATTTTTTTTAATCGGGGGAAAATCGTCAGACGCTATTACATTAGCTACCACTGTTATGACGAACACTCAGCTTACTCGTCATTTTCCGGGGAAAGCAGTCGTTAGAATGACGGTGAGTTGCAAGCTCAGGCATGTGTTGGGGTACAGGTGTGGACACGTGGGTGGATGAAAGGACAATAATATGCGAAATGAGCCATAAACAAGATGCTTTCTATGCTTGCCCTAAGTCTAAACGTTTCCCCGAGTAGGAATATGCATATCGAGGTTTGAGAAATTTGATTACTACAGTGTGAAAGAGATCAGTAATTTGGGCGTTATTCCTGAATCCCATCCACAAACAGGAGCTGACTGTGTTCTGTGGTTGAATCCTGATATATCACATCCGCAAAATTTGGTAAAATTAGGAAATTGTATTTCCAAAGATGTTGTCGAATTATTAACTCCAGTCATGGTTACGTACCGTTTTAACTATATGGTGATGATTCACTTTCTGGGTTGCTAAAACACTCATCAAGTGTCTAAGTGCAACAGGTGCAAAACTGTTTTGACACGTGCTGGTTAACGCGTAGTCGGCGGCCAGAGCATGTCACGCCTCCCTGCCTGTGTGATCTGCATTGGCTGCAATGCAAGGACTATCGCAATTCAAGTCCTCTGTACACTACAAAGCTCCGGAATGAGACGGCTCCTGAGTACTTGGAGACCACCGTCAGGATACCAGAAGTCGGCCTCTTGGTCACATTATCAGTCGCCATTGTAGTCCCAAAGGTTAAAGGGCTCTGAAATGGTCAAAATGACAATTTCAAAACGGCTCTAGTTTGGAAAACAGCATGGCACTGTTAGATTTTTTCTAAACCACTACCGTTTTAAAATGGTAGCGTGACAACTTTGGGACAAATTAATTCTTCATGGTAAGTATGCCTTAGAAATGTGCCAAACTGTTTAAAGAAAATGCTAAATTCGTTTTTCGTGGAATGCATACCCTGTTCTCAAGGCAGACTTGTCTGATCCAGAAGACCCCAGCGAAAAATGCCACCCGAGTCAGAACTACCAAACTAATCACGGGCCATACCTATACAACGTGGACACTGCTGTCTGGGATTTGCGATCAAGTACCAGCTGTTCCTCACACTTGAATGAAAACATCAGATCATGGCAATGTATAGGAGCCGAAAAGGTGGGCATGAAAGAGTGAAAGCTAGACCAGCTGCTACCCGACAGATCGAACCGAAACCTGACGATGGGGTGGATGCGAATTACTAGACGGCCATACGAACTCGGGGTAGGCTACCACTCTCTCTGTCTTGGATAAACCGTCACCACAAGAACGCACAAGATAAACCCAAGTGGCCATATAAAAAGGCTTGGAGAAGGCCTGTTGCGTGCGGAATCCGTTCGTCCATGAACCTTATGCCCCTGTAGTTGTACTAAATAACTCGTATCCGCACGCTTATTCATAAGTGCACGGTTTGGCACTTGATAGGGAACGAAGGTAGGCTACATGTTATAGCGAATAGCGCCTCTACCTTCAATGAATTCGCTCTCGTCAGGGTTGCCATGACTGGCCGACAACATTGGCATTGTAGGGTTTCTGTACCTATAGACAGTTTTCTTCTCCACGATATAACTCGTGTTGTTCCAAACTGCAGTGTCCTTTAAGACGATGATACTTATATTCCGCATTACTGCTTCTTTAAATACACCACTCGCGGGATTTCTGAAGTGCGCCATCACGAACAAACTCGTATTATCGGGTTCTTTTGCATCTTTCTTTCAGTGCAGTCGGTTCAAGAAGGGCTAAAACATAATGTTCTCAACCAAGGGTGGCCGCCAGCAGGGCGGAGGGGGGGGGGGGCCATGCACCTCGTAGGGGGAAAGCCTGAACCCCCCCGTCGGGGGAATCTTTCCATTCGTCGGGGAGCCAGCGTGGGGTACGCTAAAATTACACGCCCCGGACCCGACGAGGGCCTATTCCCCCGGCCGAGCAGTCTAATTATTTTCAACATTCTTTTATAAGCGAACATCCTATACTAAAAGCTAAAAATTTCGGCGCGTTGCGGCCCCGCAATATCTTAATTGCCGAGTTCCTCGCTCAGTTTAAGATCAGCGTCTCATCTTCTTGCTTCCGACAGATATATAATAATGGCAGATATAGATAGGAACACAAATCTATGAATCTTGAATTGTCCGCAACCAAGGGAGCAGCATAGGGGGGTCATGACCCCAAATTTCGGGAAGGCCTCATTACATAATATTTTTTTCTCACACCCAAAATGTCCATCAATGCTGAGGACCCCCCACCCACTAATTGCTCTGACCCCCAACTTTAGACAGTGGCTGCGCCCTTGCCTGCACATTAAAATTTTGTTGGGGAGGATGATCGTTCTGCAGTCTACAGTACCTGTATCATCACGACGCGCTCACGACGCAAATACTCTCAGTGCCAGGCTTTCGCTGTCGTATCGGGAGTACAGACCCTATTGACTGAGCGCGCCTATTTGAGAGGGATGCTAATGTGAGGAAACTTGCCATCCACAGTTGCATTTTAATTTTCCGTTGTTTTTACTTGAAAAAGGTAAAAAAAAATGAGGACATAAAAATGAATGTTGTACTAGGGTAGGGTGAGGCTCGTGGTAACCTGGACCCCCCGTCGGGGGGAATCCTGGCGCCCCACTGGTCTCAACGCAAGACTAGCGAAAACGGGCAAATGACAAAATTTGTCCTAAGATTTATGTGTGGATTTGCATCGGTTCAGTATCAGACAGTAAATCCGACTTGGAATACATAGTTTCCCACCGTTTTGCTGATACTTGCCAAAATTGGCCAGTAATCACTAGGGGCACGTGTCAGCGAATCAAAGGGGAACATCGAAAAGAGCAAGCCTTAATGAACGCAGATTTTTCCAAAAACCTAAGCCCGATAAATCTTCACATCACGCAATGTTCAATATACGCTCAAGATTGCGCCAGAGAGCTTGTAAAACCCCCCGAGCTTCCAGTGGCACTAAGGCGGGCCCTGACTTTGGGACTTTCGCGCTCCGCGCTTTTTATGTATGTTGCGCGCGCACTCGTTGAATCTCACAGTCGCGAGGGTGGGGGGGTGGGATTTCTCACCATTGACACAGGACCCCCGACTTTCGACACCGACCCTGTTGATGCCATGATGCGTACGCCCTACCCTTCATCACTACAACCGGGGCAGATTTATAGAGTGGAGGCCCATGAGCTAGCGAGCTGGACCACAAGACAAGAAACGAAAAGATGAACATGTGTACAGTGGACTATACTCACAGCTGAACGGTACCGGCTGTACCTCCGAAGGAGAGCGGGGAGGGGGAAGGGGGCCTAAGGGGAGTCGCAGCCACCATGACACTCCAGTGTGACGGAACACGGACCGGTGATCAACGGCAAAATGGATAAGAACCAGACTGATTGACAACATGGAAAATGCACTGGTTGCACATGCCAATTAACATCAGAACCCCCCCACCGCCCCGACATTATACGACAATTGCTAGACGTAACATCCAGGAAGATCTTACTAATGCGACCGCGACCGCAATGGCTCAGATCGATGCTTGGGGCCCTGATCACAGCTGCCCAAGATCAGGCCATGTACACCGAGTATCACCAGGTCACTCGCACTTATCGCATGACCCGAATGGGCTGCAGACAGCATCTGCCATTAGGAAGACAAACTTGTGGCCTTATGAATGACAGGACTGACGACTTGCCTGAAGATCACCGGAAGTATTGTATGGGGCCGCCATGGGATGTTCACACACAGGCATCCCAACAGAAAGTGACAAAGCATGAAGCTCCACAATACCAAGCCGACGGAGGAAACGAGGAGGCAAGATCTCTGGGATTTCAAGATACGAACCCTGAATGGGATCAGCGCACGGAGACCAAGCCTAGTAGTATTAGACAGAGCACAAACGAGACCCACAATAATGTATGTGCTGTACCAAATGTCATCCCACATAGTGGAGGGAAGAGAAGGAAAGTGGAGAAGTATCATAGGAATGGGACACCAAGACCAGAGTCGTTCTGGTGGTGATCGAGGTACTTGTGGAAGTGTCGGACAACCAAATATTTATCCACGTTGGAAAAATCCATAATTAAAAAACGGAGGAGCGCCCCCTATATCCGCTCTTGGGGCTTTGTTGGCTTGGTATGACCCTCCCTTGGGGGAACTTGGCAACTCCCTGTAATGGGATATGACGCCGAGCTGGCAGGAACCTTGAACGGATCACTGTAACGAAATACGAATGTTATTGTCCAGCTTCATTGTATGAGGTGCCTGGAAACATCAGCCGTATCTTCTAGATTCCCGGAATCGATGCGATAACGTGTGGCAAGGCATTCCAATAACGGATTGTCCTCGGCACAAAGGAGAACTTATAACGATCTTATTTGCTGCCAATAAGGGAATATGAATCCTGATGGTGGTGTCGCGATTGACGCTGATCAGGTTGAAGAAGGTTCCCAATTGGAAGATAGTGGCCAGAAATGACTGTTTGAAACATTAAGGGCGCCGTATTTTTCTCCGCATCAGCGAGAGGAGCAAGATTGACAGTGGCCTAACATCTCCGCAACACAACCACCAGTAGTTTCTGGAATGTAATCGTTAAATTGACGCGCCGCTCCTCTCCTTTGAACAGACTCAAGTTGGTTCGATATTACCTTTTAGTGTATGATCCCAACAGAAGAGCTTTTCCAGCAATGGTCCTACAAGGACTAATGGCCTCAATCCTCCAAGAAGAAAAGTTCCTCCTAATGCATCCTAAAGCAGCGATTTGGCCTACCACAGATTTTTGAATTAGCATTCCAATTCAACTTATAAGAAAT
Organism: Sclerodactyla briareus; assembly: GCA_026419785.1. Classification (NCBI taxonomy): domain Eukaryota; kingdom Metazoa; phylum Echinodermata; class Holothuroidea; order Dendrochirotida; family Sclerodactylidae; genus Sclerodactyla; species Sclerodactyla briareus. Next base: position 10,854 of record JAODTK010004610.1, on the reverse strand, counting down.
AGTAACCCCGAAACTGGAGGACGTTTTACTGTCCGGGCGGGCCCGGGTCCCTCGGACCCAAGACCACATCAACCACATGGTTGGAAGCGGGCCAGGAGTTTGAAACCGCTTGGTGCTAGCCCATAACGCTCAGTTTCCATACTACGCAGACCATTGCTAACCTTCCGAGGTCACAGGAACATACAATATTCCAACCAAGAAGGACAAGCTGTCAAAGGTCTGGAAAAGGCACGATATAATATTGCTAACAAGACGCAATGAGGTCACAAGGCATTAGGTCCAAATGAGGTCAAAGGGTTAAATGGGGGCAAAGTAGGTCACCAGATGTAGATTTCACCTAGACAACAAAACTTTTTCATTACAACATTGCTCTGAAAGTGTTTTTGTTTTGTCAAAGATTAATGACAAGGATGCGTCACTGATGACCTTCAATCAACTTGACCTGCATTGACACCCAAAATAATAGGGTTATCCTCACCTAGTGCCAACCCACACACCTAATATGGACTTAATAGATACTTGCCATCATTAAATCCCCACATGGGGATATATGGTTATGTCTTCGCCAGCACCGCCGCCGCCACCGCCGTCTCACTTTCGTGTTAACGCGATAACTCTCCAACGCATTATCGGATCGACTTGAAACTTTCAAACAGGTTTATCCGATAAAAATCTCGGATGAGTTCGAAAGTGGGCGTCGCCACTCCACCACGAGGGCGGCAATCTTGGATTTTTTACGAAAGATTTTTATTGCTGATCCGCTCGTTTCGGAACATGGCGATCGTCTTAAGATCAACTTTCGTTACGCCCCATGGGACCCCACTTACGGCGCCATTTGGATTTTTTGCGAAACCATTTTTATCGTTGATCTGCGCGTTTCGGAACATGGCGATAGTTTTGAGACCAACTTTCGTTTGCGCCCCATGGGACCCACCCGGCGGTCATTTTAGATTTTTTGCGAAACCATTTTTATCACTGATTTGTGCATTTCAGGAACATGGCGATCATTTTGGGAACACTTTCGTTGGTAGCCTCATCGGAACCCACCCATCATGATCTTGAGCGTTATCAAAAGAGATTGACATTGTCTCTCCCCCTGATTGCTCAAATGTGGAATATACACGTTGGCGGTTACGCCATGGCGATGTATAGTCTATATTCGTGGTGGACAAGGGTGTTTTTACTGTTTTCTTGGGACCCCCCCCCCTTGGTCGTGACCTTGAATAACATGAAATGGCACTACAACAATAGGGTTCCTCTCACCACATGAGCAAACCCACGTCCCTAATGGAAACTTGATACATGTTTACGTTCGTTAGATATCGTCGTGACAAGGGGCGTCACACACACAGAAACACACACACACACACCACACACACACAACACACACACACACACACACACTGCATAGATTCCTTTTGCATTCACAAGGAATCTTCTTCTTCTACCAATACTGGGCCAACCTCAAGAGTAATGTCGCACAAAAAACAAATATACCTATATACAGTCAATAGCAACAGTCACTAGTAGTGCGAATGGTACAATAGAAGACGAGATTAAAACGTGATGTCTTTGATACGGTCTTGCATATGTCGATGGAAGGAGAATCAATTACATTTGCCAGCAGTGGTTCCAAAGGCGAATGGTGTTGGAAGAAAGTTCTTTCAGTAGGTTAGTACGGGTCCTTGGGATATGAAACCTCTGGTTGTGTCCCCTGGTTCGTGACGTGGGGGTGTGTGAGCTGGTCGTTTTGGATACTGATAAGTCGGTTTTTGTGAGCGGCCGGTATCATGGTGATTTGGCGACCCGCTCTCCGATGCTGCAGTGAGTCCCACTTCAGCTCCTCGAGCATGGCGGTAACGCTGTTTGCTCTAGAATAGTCATCCATGACGTTACCGGGCAGCGCTACGTTGGACGGATTCATACTTTGTTGAGTTCGTAGTGTTGAGGGTCCCAGACACAGCTGGCCTATTCGAATTGGGGCGAACAAAAGTGTTATAGCAGCAGTCTTAATGTGCTGCGCACTTGTTCAGGTTACGACGCAGGATCAAAGCGAACTCATGCCTTTCTTACTGACCTTTTAGAATGGCATTCCATATAAATACAGAGTGGGTTTGTCAGTTCGACGCCAAGGTATTTGGCTGTGGAGGATGCTTCTAGTAGATGACCGTGCGATTGTGTCACTCAACTTGTAGGGTACCTGCGCTTTGGTGATATGCATAACTGCCATTTTCATGAGTGGCAAACTCCCTCAACCACTTCCATTCTGGTAGGCGTCCAGATCTCGTTGAAGTTGGAAAGCATCCCGTTGGTGTCCCTGATTTCTCTATAGATAACACTGTCGTCTGCGAACAACCTTACTTTAGAACGGGCAGAAATGCATTCAGGAAATCGTTAATATAAGCGAGAAATAATAATGTCCCTAGAATTGTTGTATATTGAGGCAATCACAGCGAAACTGAGGCTCTAATTTGACGTTTTACTATCCAACACGACACCTGCGACTGACCCTGTAGAAAGTTACCGATCCATTAAGGAGGCTGCCGTGTATGCTGTAGTACCTTGAGCTTTCGAAGTAGACGGAGGTGTGGGACTGTGTCAAAAGCTTAGAGAAGTCCAGAAGTATCAGATCAGTTTGTGAGCCATTATCATGGTATGGGCAAAAAATCATCGACCGTGATGATAAGTTGTGATTTCGCAAGAGCGAGCCTAGAAAACAAAAAACCGTGTTTGAAACTCATAATATCAATAATAATAACACAAAAATATCCGAAAGTTTTCAATCTTAGCATAATAATCAGGTATTACAACAAGTCCAGCTGCTACCTATATTACAAAACAACACGTGTCGAAAGGCACGGCTTCCATTACTTCAGTGTACGAAAGTAATGACACATACGTAACTGCCGACTAGCCGCGGAAATCAATAATATATAAGAATAATAATAATAATAATAATACTAATAAATATAATAAAATGCTGTGACGCAGCTGAATGGTGCTGGCCAACACATTTTTCGTGTGCAGGGTGCCGGTGTTCTCCAACTATTTGCACCCCATTCGATTGTCCAGAGCACCCCTGTTTGGTTAGAGTAACTCTGTGCAAAAAGTGTGTTCCGTCTCATACACGAGTACGATCTGGCACCCAATTCCCCATTTGCGATCATGTTACCGATTCGTTGAAGTGGTTAAGTTTTAGTTAGTTGTAGGGAGCTAACCAATTCAAAAGCCCAATCTTGGGCTTACAACGACGGCACTACGAAACATCCGTAAACCCGACATATGAAACCGTCAACGAGCCGATCGAACTCAAACACTTCAACAGGCTTTGATCGTAGTGGGTCAATAATGTAACGTTTTTTAACGCCTTTCTTCTGTTAATGCTTGCAAAACATTTTAATTTTTGTCAGTTGCAGATTGTTGTCTGACATAATCAATAATGTATGTAAGTTACGGTTACTACTAGTGTTAGGCCTAGCCTAGCCCAAAGCCTAACTTATTCCAACAGCAGTTCTTGCTCTCTAACACTGCAGGGCTGCCAACCATTAGAGAATCTTTAGAGTGAGTTATCGGGTGACCATTGTTGACGCGGATCGTGACCTCGGTTTCGCGTCGAAGCTCCCGCCAGGGAGATTTTCTGCTAAAATGACTAGAATCGCAGTAAATGGCACTTCCCATGCCCATTCACCCCATCAAAGGAACCCTCAATTGATAGTTTTGTCTAGTATAATTCAGTGACCCACCAAGTTTTGTCTAATCAAACAAACTAGAGGGCAGCAAACACATCTGGTGACCTTATAATTACCACCATGTTTTTTCCGGTCCCAGGTTGGTCACCCCTACTCACCAAGTTTCGTCTGAATAAACAAGCTAAATAATTTCTTGTAAAACCTCAAAATAGAGTGCAGCGACACATCTGGTACTGGAATTCGCCATGTTTTGGGGGGATTAGGTGTTCCCTACCCATCAAGTTTCGTAAAATAGAGGGCAGCAGACACCTTTGTTGACCTTGAAATTATCGCCATGTTTTTCAGGACCAAGTGTTACCCCTACACAAATTTAGCCAAAGGACAAACTTTATAGTTCGGGTAAAACCTCAGTAACCTGCATTATTGCCACTTTCGAACCGAATCGAGATTCATCATTCCCTTGGGGTGGACAGTGTGTAAGCCTACTAAGTTTCCTTCCAATCGGACCTTGGTTTGGAGATATTCGCTAACGCCTAAAGTTTCCGGCGGCGGCGGGGATGGGCACAGGCCCAAAACCATAAAATCCCCGAACACATAAAAGTTGCGGGGATTAACTACTTCACTTGTTTCAATAGTATTCATCAGCTTCTTCGATAGATATAACTCACGCAGCGCCGCGCGGTCGCCTGCTCATCAATACTTTTTTTTTTTTTCATTGTGTGCGAGTACGATATATAACTTAGTCAGATGGCTGAAACAAAATTGGGTCTGTCCATTTACATAATCACGACCCCGCAGTCTTTCTACTCTTCAATTGTAATTTTGGAGGCGAGGCAAAATTGTACACAAAGTTAATCATCAAAATCTCGCAAAAAGTGCGTCCTTTATCTGAGACGGATTTGTACGTCAGGTGGTTCCTGCTGATCGGTTTAAAAAAACCTTCCAAGTTGCTATCGACCTGGTCCTGTAGGCTTGTAATTGAATCAACCGTACGCTTTTACTGCAGTTCCGTACAGTGAATGCTATCGGCGTCGATCAGTGGAAAACAGGTTCGGCAGTAATAACCGCTGTATTGTCCGTAGTGTTATACACACGGATCCCACTGGTCGCGGGCGAAAAGGCCCCGAGATATACCATATTTACGGATCTGTGGATGGTGCGCGGGAGTACGCGTGGGGAACACCGTGATGAGTCAATCGAGGCCGGAGATGTAAACTAATAATTTTTGACAAGTTCTCAAAGAAATGCGTGAGAAATTTATGCCTCGCCATGAGAGCGTGAGTTGGAGATCGTACCGAAAGAGTAGTCTCACGGCGATAAATGCGTGAGACCTCTGGCAGCCATTGCACGTGTAACATTTAACAAGTTAGGTCTAACCTTTGGGTCGTATGATTGCGGCATGTATCGATGCAATTGTGGCCGGAATCTTGAAAAAAAACAAGACTAACCGGAACGGCCCTGAGAGTACTACCATGTAAGTTAAATACAGGTAGCGAAAAATTTGGCTTCTTCGAGAGTTCAATGTCATGTTTGAAATATTTTTTCTTACGTATTCATGGATTGCTGTTAGTCAGTGGCCTAACTTAATGTTATCGTTTACATGCTAACAGGCTCATCCTAAGCTTGAACCACGCATGATTTTTAGTGTGCCTGACAATTTTTTTTGCACGGACCTGTGCAAATTATTGTTATCCTGTTATCTTTGTACAGGGTTTAGCTCTTGTTCACACCCTAGTGACGTCAGTAGGTGATAGTTCGCTAAAATGTGATCTCGGATCTGTTAAAGGGCAAACATGCCCAAAACTCACATTAGAAATTGGGGCACTTTGTGTTTATAGCAAGCAGTGTTGGAGTCGAGTCAGCCAAATCCGAGTCCAAGGACGACCGAGTCCTCACCATCCGGGTCCGAGTCCAAGACCGAGCCCTCAACATCCGAAGCCGAGTCAAGTCCGAGTCCTTGTGTCCAAGTCCCGAGTCCGAGTCCGAGGGTCCCTATACAACGGGCATTTTGCAGAAAAATATTGGTATCAGGTTCAAAGAAGCAAGTTATTGCAGTTAGTGTTGCATCATCCCCCCACAAAACAGGGTATTTATTGTAATGTTCATATTCATCCCAGTTGGGGCTGCCCGACCCGTTTTACAGTTTGAGTCATCATTGGGGTCAGTTCATAACAATAGCCATGTAAATGCGAATTGCATTCATCAGTGCCAAAACTAACAAAATAAATGCCATAAAACAACTCATGTATATAACTCCACCTGACCCCCACCTCTCACAGTTTGCAAACTCTAGGACAATAATAATTTCCAGAAAGCAGTTAATAGTTATCACTTTGAAGTTTTTTTTCATTGCATTTCAAGAACACCAACATATCCATCTTAGAGGACAGGGTTCATAGGGTAGTACCTCGTAAGGATGCCACCTGCTATCAGCCATTCCGACAGCGCAGTAGTCAATAAAATACATATTGGCTATAACTTCAGATTTGAATTGAGTGATTCTGGAGACATTGAAAACAAGCAGTACATCGCATTTATGATGTCAATGTCGATGTCAAAACTTCTGCAGTATAAACCACATAAGTTACAGGATTCCCCTGGGATTTTTTCGGAGCGGTCTTGAACCTGTACGCGGACTGAGTCACCGAGTTCCCAAACAGCCGGTCCCGAGTCTGAGTCGAGTCATCAAGGACGAGGGGGGGGGGGGGGGGGGGGGGGGGGGTGTCCGGTCTGTGAGACCGAGTCCTTCAAAATCCGGTCTCTGAGACCGGTATCGAGACGAGACCGACTCGAGGTCTCCAACACTGATGCAAGTCAATGGAGCAGAGCAGAAAAATCCCGTACAGGAGTCACTCATTTTGGTTGTATGCATAATAATATTTTGTTCTTATTCTACTTACATAGATATGCAGAAATTCTGATTAAAATCTGACTTTCCCATTCAAATAAAATTATTTTGGTTTTGGCTCATGTGTAAATTTTTCATTCAAGTTACATTAGCCTTTATTTTCATGTTACCTTCCAGCCACGAAGTTACCCACACTGTAGATAATGTATGATGATACAAAAAATGCACGTCGAAAAAAATATGTTGAAAGATAGTATTAGGTCAAAAGTAATAATTTCGTGGACTGGGTCCCTGTGGCGGAAACATAATTGTCAGGGCCGGCCGGCATTTTGAAAATGTTCATGGACGATCACCATGTTTTCAATGATAGAAATGATTTTGACGGTGCGTAATGTTGACTGAAATTTCTTTTTGTAGATGATGTGGATTGGTGGCATTCATTTTCAATAATCATTTATGTGTATTTCTTCAAGTATTTCGAAGGCTGAATCGCACTTTAAAGGGAAAATCCAGCCAAATAAACTCACTCTTCTTGTTATAATGTTGAAGAGAATAAAAATCATTGAAATATCACTTGTTCCAGTCATAGCATGTTCGGTTGCGGAAGGATATGGCTTCCTCAAATTTCATATAATTTGCTGATTTCGGCAAACTGCACCTTTTTTGTGATGTCATATCTACCATCACACAGGAAAGACATATCCTTAACATTTTCTCTAAAATTGGTAATATGACATCAGCAAATGTTTGCCAATTTGCAAGAATTGCCAACTTAAGCAGTGATTATTTGTTAATCTTCAAAATTTGTAACTTTAAGCCGAACATGCTATGAACATGAAACACAATTTTGATTGTCCCCGCATTATTTTAAATGCACAATCATAAATGACATTTAAATATTTTTGCCTGGAATTGTGCTTCAAGGTCTACAGTCCGCCTTCAACTGTTTTTATCATGGTAGGCTGTGTTTCAGGGAATTTGGGAAAACAAGCCCTATTTGAGTTAGCGGACAGATTTTAATAATCGATTTGTCTTGACAATTAGGATATAGAATGCCATGAAAACAATGTCAAAATTTGGGGTGTCAATGCTAAAAACCCATAAATGATGGAATAGTTTGTGATTTTTTCAGGCACAAAGTGCCCCTACATTGAGTTTCACTGTTCCTATAGGCCTAATGACCATACGGGGTTAGAAAATTTGAATAGTCATCCTGATCACGCCCTAGAGATATATACTGTTTCTTTTTGGGTTTTGTTTCTCATAAGTTTGGCATTGCGTTGTATGCAAAAGGATGTTTTTTCTTGTTTGGCCATTGTGCCTAGGGGGGGTGTCCTTTCCTGTCACGTAACAAAGGAACCACATAAATCATATCTGTTGCACATGTTATTGTCAGCCCATTCCCCATAGTTTAAAGGACAACTGTGGGCTTGGATACACAGAGTTATACCGGTGGTATGAAACTGTACCGCTAGGTCCAAATGCAATTCAATACATGTTTCCCACCGGTATGTGTTGTTACTACTAAGGCCTTCAAAGTTCGGTCCACTATATGCGGACAATTGGGGAGACCTTTAGACATCTTTGACCCAGTGAAAGTCAAGGTCAAGGTCTTTGAAGGGGCATATAAGCTATTATGTGGACATTTCAACATGTATTTTTCTGCATATACATGGACTTCATTGCGGTTGAGCGCTCTACAGTCATCTCTCCGGCGTCTCCTCCGTCCGTTCGTCCATTGTTTGTTGTTTGGTTGGTTCGCTGATCGCTCACGTTCACTCGAGTTCTTCCAAACCTACATCGATCAGTTGAAACTTGGTGGTGGATTCACTGGGGCAGCATGTCACTGGCTCGGCTGAGTTACATTTTGGTCTGCATAGTGTAACCGTTTGTTCGTCTGTTTGCATCTCAGTTTAACTGTACTCCCGAACTGGCTCTATATCCCTTATTCACATCCATTGTACTAAACACAGTCTTGACCATTCCCAGAGGCCATTCATCTGCAACACATCTCGCTGTGGCTCAGTAAGGCCAGAGGGGGCGTCTGTGTTCATATTGGGGTATAATCGGTTTCCCTATTGTTTTGTGGGCGGGTCAAAGGTCTCTGATAGGCCGAAAATGTCAAGTCTAAAATCTTGTTTTAACACCATAAGTCCAGATTGCCTGGTTTTATCAGGTTAAAATTCGGTATGCACCCAGCGTTCTATGGGTAGTACAGGAACCCTAATTTGTTTTTTGTAAGTCTGAGTTGTAATTGTCAAAATTGAGAAAATTTGGAAAAGTTAATATTTTGGCCAATTTTGGCTTGTGAAGCAGATAACTCAACCCACTGGATGGATTAAGTTCATACCTTGTAGGTGTGTTCCCCTGATGATACATGAACCCTTCATTTTGGGTCATCAGAGGTCATCGGAGGTCACCAGAGGTCAAGGTCTGAAAACTTGTGAACACGGATAAGTCCAGAGTGGTTAGTCTGATTGGGTTGAATTTTGGTGTGTATAGCTTTCTTAAGGGGTAGTACAAGGAACTCAATTGTTTGGTATAGGTCGGGGGTGAATTTTGGTCAAAAAGAGGAAAGGAATTTGTGAAAGTTAATATTGGCCAATTTTGGCTTGTGAACAGGATAACTTGACCCCACCGTTGGATATGTGAAGCTCAACTTGGTAGGTTTTCCAATGTTAGTTACATGGAACCCTATTGTTTTGGGGTCAGGTCAGAGGTCATCTGAAGGTCACCGAGATCAAAGTCTGAAAACCTTGTGTGAACACGAAAGGCCAGAATGGTTGTTGGTCTGATCAGGTTCTAATTTGGTGGGTAGAGCTTTACTGATGGGGAGAGTACAGGAACCTTAATGTTTCTGGTATAGGTTGGAAGTGAATTTTCGTTGTGGTGAAAAAAAGAAAGAAAATTTGTGAAAAGGTCAATATTTTGGCCCATTTCGGCTTTTGTACCGATAAACTTGACCCACCGGATGGATGAATGGAAGCTCATACTTGGTTAGTTGTTCCTGATGAGTACATAAACCTATAGTTTTGGGGTCAGGTCAGAGGTATGATGAGTACATGAACCCTATTGATTTGGGGTCACCAGAGGATAAGTCTGAAAATCCTTAAATTAGTGTGTAGCTACTATACAAAGAGTTATAGGAATCTCCTATGCGTTGGTTGAGGAAAATCGTGAATTTTTGAGACGATTAGGTTTCCCATGATGAGCTCCGCTCCCATTTGTCCTTGTGTCTGGTATGGGTGTCAGAAAGAGGTCAAGGAATCACTAAGCCTTTGGCTTTGGTTATTTGTGGAGCAGATGCACAATTCTGCACCTTAGCGTGAACACTGCATCAGGGTCATATTTGATTGGGCCATCCATCGGGGTGGTCACTACTCCAAAATGTTGCTACCCTGATTTTAGATGCTACTCCGAATAGCAGTCTTGATATCAGTTCGGAGGTAGTAGCTAGCCAACACTTCAGGAGGCCGTCTTAATAGGAATTTGGAAGCGTAGAGTAAGTAAAGTAAGCAAGCAGAAGTAAGTGCAATCTCTGTCTTTGTCGCGACTATCAGAATAACGACCGGGCCTCAATCTGGGTTAGCGCCCCCCCCTTTGAATGACGACCTACAGAGTTTCGACCTGACATCATAACAACCTTTCGGAGCTCTTCAGTTTCTCTCAAAGTATGCGTGACATTTTGGAAATTTCTCCCTCACATTGGGAGAGGACGCGCTATCACATACACGCCTCTCTTAACACAGAGAAGCAAAAGTGATGTACAAGAAGTCTGAAGGTTTAGAACATAGGGAAGGGAGGGGGAGGCGCTTAGGTCGGTTAACCTTCTGGTGTACACTATGGTGGGAGGAGAGGACATGTTTATTTGTCCTTGAAGGCAACCAGAGGTCTGGAGTCCAATTTCAACAATTTTATAGACAGGCCGTCAGGCTGACATGCTGGCAGAAGTTATAGCTGTAGAGTTGTAAATGTCTTCCGGACTTGGCAAAGTTGAATTGGCCAAGTTTTTGCATTGTCGTCAAATACACCTGCCATGTTGAGTGGATGGCCAACTAGTATTGGTATGCAAAGACTGTGACAAGTATTTCCTCTATGAAAGCCATTACGACACGTTTTTGACATGGTGCTACACTAATTTAGAGCACTGACTTCCCAAGCAAGCGTGACAGAAAAATACGGGGTTTCCATATTCCAAATTTATGATTTGGGCACACTGAGAATCGACTCACCAGATTGTCAGTTCACATCAATGTTGACTCCCCACTACCAAAATTTTGAAGGAAAGGAAACACTGTGACGGCACTCTGTGGCAGT